>VZSC01014813.1:582608-609975 GCA_013398225.1 Steatornis caripensis | reverse complement strand
CGAGCAGCGCCTGTTTTTCTTCTCACGCTGCATCGTAGCACCATTTGTATTTTGGTATCGCGGCATCGGATACCCGTTCCCCACTTCTTGAGTGCAGTATCTGTGCATGCCTTGGTTCTACAGCNGTTCTTCATCACGATGACGAGCAGCGCCTGTTTTTCTTCTCACGCTGCATCGTAGCACCATTTGTATTTTGGTATCGCGGCATCGGATACCCGTTCCCCACTTCTTGAGTGCAGTATCTGTGCATGCCTTGGTTCTACAGCGTTGCGTCGGTGCCATGTGCCGGTTTGTCAGCATTGCGACGGAGCCGCGTGCCTGTTCGTCAGTGTTGCAACGGAGCTGCGCGCTGGTTCTTCAGCGTTGTGACGGAGCACCAGCTCTTTTCCTTCAGCGCTGCGCTGAACACCGTCCATATTTCCTCCACGCCACGATAGAACCCCGCCTCTTTTTCTTCATCTCTGCGACGGAGCACCTCCCCTTTTTCTTCAGCACCGTGCTGGAGCTGTGCCCCTATTCATTAGTTCCGTGATGGAGCCCTAACCCTTTTCCGCGTTGATGTGGCAGAGGGATGCCCCTTTTCCATGTCAACGCAGTGGAGTAGTGCCCGTTTTTCTTCATTGATGCTACAGAGCAGTGCCCCTTTTTCTTTATCTCTGCAGCCAAGCAGTGCCCCTTTTCCTTCTTCTCCACAGCTGAACATCGCCCTTTCTTTCCTTCTTCTCTTCTGTGTTTGGCTTTTTCAGAGGCTTCCACTGCAAGGCTCTTTATGGGTGTTTCACCTTGTGAGTTTGTTCTTGGTTTCTACAGTGCCTGGTGTGTATTGGAGCGCTTAACAGCTCTGTCCTGGAGCAGTGCTTCACCACCTGGCTGTTTTGGAGCACTTCAGTGTCTCACTCATTGAAACACTTCAAGGCACAGACCTGTAGTAGCCCTTCAGCACCCTATTTTCTGGAGCACTTCAGTGCATGTCTGTTTTGGAGTCCTGCACCTCCCAGCTGTATTGGAGCGCTTCAGCATTTGGCTTTTCTGGAGTGCTACACACCCAGATCTTATTGCTGTGCCTCACTGCGTTTCCTGTGATGGGTACTTTCAGTGGGTTATCTTCTACGTTTTTTTCTCCTGGAACCAGCAGATGCTTAGGTGGATGAATTTACATGGGGTTTTTATGTTCCTCAGTGGTCTTCTGAGTTCAGGGATGTCTTTTCCAGGGAATCTTACCATCTTTGTTTCTTCTCTTTTGTCAGTTTTACCCAGTCCTGGTTTTGAGAGAGGTGACTGTGCTTTGAGCAACTTTGTGCTTGGTGTTGGTTCTTATTATTCATTATTCTTTTGGTGGGTTTATATCAGGTTTTGTCTCTTGTTCTGGATGGTATTGGGGAAGTCGCTTTGGAAGCTGCAGTGATCCCTGTCTCATTGGTGGTTTGGGGGCTTTTCCTGGCAACGTATGTTAGGGTGGAGTCTTCAGAACAAGATCCAAACAGAGCATAAGAGAGAACTGAATCTCTGGTAAGTCTGAGGGAGTAACGTCTGTCTTGTTTCAAATCTGTTTTCTTCTACTCAATGATTGGGGTTTTTTCAACACAAATAATGAGTGTTTGGAAGGGGATAGCCCAAAGCTGTCAGGGTCCCAGCCCTGCTGATACAGGTAATGAGGGAGAATGCAGACACCAGAAGTGTTGGGTAAGTGCCTAAGTGCCGAAAGCTGAAGCATCTGTTGCTACTTTTTGGAAGCATGGGAATCCTGGGGATATCTGCATGGCCCTGTCACCAAGGTGGCTGGTGCAGGCTGGTGTAGTTTTCAGGGCTGTGCAGTAAGTCTGTGATGCTGTGCTGCAGAGGCAGTAACTTGAGGGTGCTGTTGCCACAGGAAAGGCTGCCAGGCTGAAAGAAGGAGGAGCACAGTTAAGTCTGAGCTCCCGAGTGAGTCAGTCCTCAGGGAAACCTCATGTCCTGGCTATTGAGACCCATGCTGCTCTGGTGTTGTGCAGGTCATCCTCCTTTGATAGAGTGAATGATTGGAGTTTCTTCTCCTGCTATTGCTTTACTAAAATACGTACTTTATTTTCTCACTGCCCATTGCTGAGAATAACTGCTTTTTCTTCCCTTAATCCTCTCATAGCCGTTCGGGGTTGCTATTTTAGTTACACCTGGGTTTTTGTTTTTCAGAGAGACAGTGTAAAGGAGCAAGGACTGCATTTTACCTTCAGTTACACTTTGAGGATCTGCCGCAGCAGGAAGCGAGCCTGTGGTTTTGGGAACTGCTGCAGAAGGACAACTGAGCAGGAATCTGGTGTGACAGCACCACATTTTTGTGTTTGGCAATAAAAATTGGAGCAAGCCACAACTGAGACATGGTGGCATCTGATTTATTCATTGCATTGTTATCTAAACCCTCCTAGCAATGCTCAGGAGGATGCCTCACCCGGACTCACTCCTCATCCTTGACACATCCCACAGTTCCTCCCACTGGGGTTAATAGTGGGCAGCTGGTAGCCACAAACGTCTTGTTGCAGTTTTTGCTGCCTTCCAGTGGGTAAGAGCTTGTGCTGGAAGGGGCTGCTTCTCCTTCATGGAAGATGCTGCCTTTCTCCCAGCTTGTGCTTGTGTTTCTCTGTTTAAGCATTGCTCTTGCAAGCAGAGCTCCAGGTAGGTGCAGTCCGTATTCAATTCCCTCACTAAATTTTGCTGTTCAGTGTAAGTGAGAAAGTGGGGCCAGGCAGGAGGCCGCAGAGTAGCCCACACCTGACAGGGAGCTGAGGGAGCACTCATCTCTGAGGCATGCGTTGGCACCCACACTCCCTAGCCTGAGTTGTGTGGGTACAAAAAAGCCTTTCTGTTCTCCCTGCACAACTTGCTTAAGCCATAAGAAACGTAGGAACTGGCCCCCCTCCCTCGGCTGCTGCAGTTGGACTGTGGCCTGCCTGCTCCCCCCTGCATGAGGGAGCCACCCGGCTTGGGGCCTCTCACCGCTGTACACTTCTGCACTTAAGGGGAGTTTTTAAGTGACTTTGAGTCTTAAATTCTCCATTTAAGTGCAGTCATGGATGGCAGGCAGGTCCTGACTGATGGAGGGGACCATACCCTGTCACTCCCTAGATGAAATGAGTTCTGTGGGGACAAAAAAGCTCCATGGGGTTTCTGTCCCCTTGCAAGGGCCTTGGACTTGCCCTGAGCCCCTGGTTGCTGGAGCTCAGTTTAGGAGCAGACCTTGGTCCCCAAAAGTGAAGCTTGTGACCAGTTTTGGGGTGTTTGGAGTTGGTGCAGACACAGGCTAAGGGCAATGTGACTGCTTGGCCGCTCTGATTAGGGAATAGGGACTGCCACCCTTGCTCGGTGGGAATCCCCCTCTTTCTGGGGCTGCTGCTCACAACAAATGCAGTTGAGGGCAAAGCACAGCTTTTTCCTCCTACCCTGTCCAGTGGTTCTGGCTGAAACACTTCTTTGCTGCTGGGAACACCTCAAAATACAGCAATGTTGCAGACCCCAAAACCCAAATCCACAATAGGGGCTGTGGCAGCTGCTGCTTTACTGCCCTTTGCAGGGACATAGTGATGGCTGAGACCACTGGGCAGGCTGGACCAGAAGAGCTCCCTTGGAGCTCTCAAAGTGATTTCCAGAATTTTAAAGCAGTTCTTTCCCCCTATTTTTGCTTGGTACTATATTGCTTGATGGGGATTGAGCCTGTTTTTTTTTTTTTTTAGTAATGCCACCTGAGGTGGATTTCCAGGTGTGGAAAATTGTCGGTTGTTTGGCTTTGTTGCACCAAGAAAAATCTAGGAAAAATAGGTGGAAAGTATTGCTAGCTAATCCCCAATAACTAGTACAGGTTTCAGGAGGTAAATATAGGTGTATAGTTTCAGAAGAAACCATGAGATTTCAGGAGAAATTATAAGGTTAAGCCTCTTAATGATGAAATACTGCAACTCTCTGGTCCCTTTAAATTTCTTTGTCAGGGTGGGAAACATGGATTTAGTACTTATCTGTATTCAACAATGTCATTTTGAAGAGTGATTTCAGTAATTGTTTTGCCTAATATAGCAAATTATGAGATCCTCTCCAACGTGTATATTTTAAGAGCAGCTAATGGCTAGAGGATTTGAGCACTTTAATGGATTTGAATATCCTTTTGCCATTAAGTTTAGCCTGGTAGGTTTTTTTTAGCGGAAATGGGGTAATTCACATTAGTTACTTGGGTGGGAAAATTATGGCTAAGGGAAAAACATAAAAAAATAATTCACAATGCTCACTGATAACGACTCCATGTTTGCTGTTTTATTAGCAGGATTTTGCTGCTCACTTCAAATTCACGAATAGACAAATTACTTACAAAAGCCATTTACTCCAAAAATAGGCGGTACCACATGCTTTAAAACAGGAAGCATTTGTTATCACGATAGAAAAGACTTGATTTCAATACACAAAAGTCCATGATACCTTACATGTAGTTTAAATGAGTAAGTATTACTGCTGCTGTCACCTGCTTTATCACGATTATCAGTTAAGAACACCCATCCTGGAGCTGCACAAAATCAGAATGGTAAAAGCAGAACTAAGGGAGGCAATGTAGAATTCATCTTGAGTTGTTGCCTTGCATTCACCCAGACAATGAGCTATTCAACTCAACAAGCGACTGGCTTGCTGAAGCCTACAGTCTATCTCCAGTGTTTACAGAAGGACAGATAGTCTCAAGATCTCTATGCCATTTTGGTCCTATTTGTATTTTATTTTGAAGGTGAACCCAGACTTCATAAGATGTCTAAGCCTGGTTCATCAGCATGGATCTTTTTCCCACTAACATGCTATACTTTTATATGGGTCCCACTAAAAAACAAGTTGAAACACATGAAATTTGATCTGAACATAAGAAAACACTTTTTTAGTGCGAGGGCTGTTGAACACTGGCACAGGTTTTCCAGGGAGGCTGTGGAGTCTCCGTCCCTGGAGTCAGTCAAAGCCGAACTGGACACAATCCTGGACAACCTGTTCTAGCCGACCCTAGAAGAGGGGTGGACTGGACAATCTGGAGACGTTGTTCCCCACCTCTATGATTTTGTAGCTGATTCTGTGAAGAGCTCAGCAACTCATTGCAGCAGAAGCTGCCCATAGGGTGCCTGGAGGTGAAAGAAGGGAACAGATCCCTTCACTGTCTAGCTGTGCCATTTCCAAATACATAATAAACAGAGTAACACTCTACATAAAATTACAGAGTGGAAAGTTGGTGAAGTATTACTAACAAGGTGTCACAGGAAGAGACTTGAGATTTTCACTAGACTGTGAAGCAGTATTTAGCTTTGTAGAGAATGTGCCTTTCCTAAGAGCATGCTGAACATCGGGCAATAGAAAACTAGTGGTCTGTAGACTTCAAGGAGCTTCATCATGAGGGGTAAACTGACAGGATAAAGAGCGACATGAAGCAAAATGGCCTTTTTTGCCATCCTTCCTCTTGTGAGCAGAAGGAAGAGGACATCGGACAGCTTAAAGGTACAAATGATAAGCTGAAAGGAGTTAAGAGATTTCTCTTAAGAAGAAACAAAGAGGCATAATTTCTAGGATCAGCAGTCAACTCTTCCATCATTGTAATATGCTTTAATGCATTCATAGACTTTTTTGTTCACCTTAAATTTTAAATAACTAAAATGAGCGTCTACATCCCAAATTTACAGTTGGGTGAACCGAAGCACAGCATCAGTTTGAGTTACAGGATTACACAGGAGTCCAGTGAAAAGAATTCTGGTGGAAATGCGTTGTAGGCTGCTTTTCGAGGGCTCTCGCCAGTGGTAGGTATTTCCACAGACAAGGGAGAAGCTTCTGAGGAGGCATTATTTTCTCTTTATCCCCTCTCCAAAATACGTGAGATTAGAACTGCAGAAAATTTATTTCAGTTTTATGCAATCTACCTCTTCTGTGACTGGCATGGCACTTGTTCTCAGGTCTAAATCTGTGCTAGATTTGCTTCCGTTATATGTTGATCTCCATCTGAGGAACATGATCTTCTTGAAATATTTCATGGTGTTATTTTTTACAGTTACGAAACACATCGTGTTTATCATGCTGTTACTCATAGCAATGCATTCAACTATGTAAAAAGCAGTAAGATAATGCTTCTCTTTCACAAAGATGGTGGGGAAAAAGTCACGGACAATTGTGAAGCCATAGAAAGGTGCCCA
Organism: Steatornis caripensis; assembly: GCA_013398225.1. Lineage (NCBI taxonomy): Eukaryota > Metazoa > Chordata > Aves > Caprimulgiformes > Steatornithidae > Steatornis > Steatornis caripensis. The sequence goes on along the minus strand of VZSC01014813.1, from coordinate 603,805 downwards.
GCAAAGAACGTAGGCAGTCAGGATGCACATCAGTACCATAACAGTTTTTCTTCTGCATCGAAGCCTCTTTCTGATCTGTTCCGTCTGAAATCCTGGTACAGTTTTAAACCAAAGCTCCCGCGAGATCCTGGCATAACACAAGGTCATTGTAATCACTGGTGCAACAAATTCAATGCCGAAGATGAAGAGGAAGTATGATTTGTAGTACATCTGCTGGTCAACTGGCCAAATTTGACCACAGAAAATTTTCTCCTGGCTTTTCACTATAAATAACACCGTTTCAGTAGCAAAATATGCAGATGGGATAGCTACAAGTATGGAGACAATCCAGACCAAGGCGATTAGGAAGGTTGCTGTTTGGTAATTCATGCGTGGTTTCAGTGGGTGAACAATGGCCAGATACCTAGAATGGACAAATACATTCAAAATTAAGTCTGAAAAGACTGTTAGTCAGAACACACTTCAAAATATAAGTGGACAGAATTAGGCAGAAGGAGATTGCTTTCATTCTTAAGGAGAGCGCCTGACAAATTTGTCTGTGAGGAGAATTAAGAAAATGTTCTGAAGTAGCAGCCTAGAGCCGAGTTCCTAAATCTAGGCAGAAAGTCTGGAGGGACTGGCTGAAGGGTTTGTTAGGACAGTAGGTACTTGGCAATCTGAAAACCGGAGCGTATGTTAGGGTGTCAGAGGACAGTTTTAAGACCTCGGTCTTAAACTCCCACCTGTTAACAAGATCAAACTGAAAAAGTTCCAATTTTGTACCACAAATGTCTCCTTTTTAACACAGATCTCTTGTCTGGGAGTTATGGAAAGAAAGGAAGAGGAGAAAGAGAAGAAATATATTATGGACAAATATGTTTGCAGGACGTAGCACAATATGCAGGTGATGTTGTATCCAGAACACGCCGTGATACAGCATCTGGAAATTCTTTGCTGGACGGCATGTGTTCAAGTGAAAGTTTGAAATGTGCAGTAATATACAACTCGTCAGATGCAGGTAAAAAGACAAATGTGTAGAAGCAGGAAAATGTTTTCCCTAGGCAGACAACTATTTAAATATGCCTTTTTTACCAAGAGTTCAAACATACCTAACAGTGTTTCTGTTATTTTATTGGTTATTCCATGGGGTGCAAGGAGCTGAAGCAGATGCTAATGAATGGTTACAGGTGAGAGTGTTTTCAAGCCACCGACAGGACTGCGTATCCCTTTTCTGCCCATGCACATTTTTGTTCTGTCTGCTGGAGGTGACTATTGCTAATGAATCTTAAATATCCTGTGTCAAGTAATATGCCGAACCATAAAACTTGAGTTAAGTGTTTGCATTCCTTATGACTGTAAACCTGCAAGATGCGCTACGGTGTTTCACAAAGAAGTGTGGAGAAATGGAAGTACATTACTTGCAGGATCTATCAATTGCCCTCGATTCAGTTAGAAAGGGGCTAGGACCAAATGACATTCACTCTGGGTTTTTTGTTTGGTTGGAGTTTGGGGCAGGTGTGTGTGTGTGATTTTTAAAGACGCTATGGATGTAAGAAAGGCTTATATTAGAGTACGCTGTCCCAGAAGGTTCAGGATATTTCTGCTAAAAGGACATTTTTATCAGAGACCCTCCAGAGGTCCCAGTACAGTTGTATTTAACACGAAGGATTGTTTCAAACAGTGGAATTTCTCATTCATTCAGAGGCTTTTCTATCTGTATGTTTTATACCTAGATAGCATCCACAGGATATATTTGTTCTAAAATAAAATGGAAAGTCGATGATGCTTTTCATCAGCCAGATCTTGGAAGCAGATGAATTGTTCATCGTTCTTAATAGTGCAGGCTAGATGTCAAGGGACAGCAGAATTACTCAGCCTCATTGTGGAGCTGATAAAAGAATATTTTTAGATTGGGTCCTGTGGAAACAAGGTTGTGGGATAATGTATGTGTATGCATTCATAAGTATACACGTCCGCTCAGCAGAACGTTTGGCTGTGTGGGGTAAATCTCTACAAGAGAGTCAGGAGGGAGCTTTTCTGGTGGATTTTCCTGATTGTCATTGCTTACCACACTTGGGTTGTTACTGCAGAGTGGTCCTGGAGCACGTGAACTGAGTTCACATGAAACTGCCCTGGAAGATGTGCTCCAGAAGTGTACGTAAAACACACCAAGTGCCCATGTGTCCAGGGGACCCAGCTAAAGCTAAACCCCACCAAAATATTTGCAGCATGGATGTTGGACCCTTTGCATGAACTCTTGCTCTTCAGATCCTCTCCTTTCATTTTGCATTATTTTCTAGCGTAGATGCGGCCTTAAATATGTGAAATGCCTACATTTCATGTGACTAGACGTCAAGGAAGATGAAAGAGAGCCTGACCTAAGGGAAATCCTGTGGAGTTATACCCTCTCTACACAGGTGAGTATTTTTAAACGATCTAAACATGGAAAAACTTCTATTAGGAGTACATTCTTTTTAGACACTAAAGTCAGTGACCCACATGACATAACCAATATGGAATGGTTGATTGTTAAATGAATGAGATTTCTCTCTGTTTACCAAGTCAAAACCTCACAAAAAAAAAGGCAGCAAAACCAAAACAGTATGTTCTTACGACAAACCTCAGCGATTAATCATTTCCAGGATTGTTTTTAAAGATGTGTGGGGAGATACGCCAGAAATCATCTGATTTCTCAGCAGGCATAAGGGCTCAATGACCCGTGTTACTTCATCAACCTGGGATGCACTAGCAGAGCTTTCCAAGAAATTTTTTTAGAAATTGAGAAAGGTAAGTAATAGAAAATGGGAATGCATACATGATAGCTTTCAGAAGCTTAGCCCCGAGTCCTCAGCTGCTGTTCAAAGGTTATTTTGTTAGACACTTATTAAGGATTTCTTTCATAGGAGCTGATTGTCCTTTCCCCCACACCAGGCGAAACATCTCTGAACTTCCGCAGTCTTTCCACAGACTTCTGTTGACGTCAGTAACAGCTGAATCAGCCGCACACAAGCTGTATCTATACAACGATCAGCAGGGTTAACTGCTCCTGAGCTGTCTTTTTGATCAGGTACCAAAAACTATGCAATGTTAGACTAGAGCATAAAATGGCACATGAAATTGGAAAACAAAAGGGAAGGGGAGGTGGGAATCATACAGTGTGTATATACAGAGGGTATACAGAGTATAGATTGTGTTTGTACACAAAAGATTACTTGTTGTGATGGCCTTTCTGTAAAGAGTTTACTCTGTGGATTTCTGGCTTTCTGTGAGTTAGTTGTGTAAGGTTTATTTCAGCTTGAAGCTGATCTTCAGCGCCAGGGTCCGTCAGAGTCCGTGGTGCACGAGGCTAAGAGACCAGGAGTCATAAGAAGGAATACAATTAAATTATATTGCTAAAATTCCTGGAGTGAGAGGCAGGCGTAGAAGTGTCTCGGAACTGCAGCATAAAGCAGGTAGTGTAGCAGGTGGATATCAATATCTTCTGCTTACCCCATTATGAAGGCTGTAGGAAAATCTCTGCTAAAGTGGGTTGATAGAGCATTTTATCATTTTCTGGACTGCCCAATAAATATGGGTGCCATCAGTGTCCTGTGGGTCTTTCCTGGCTTGCCACTGTGCCATCATCAGAGAGGTGTGTAAAGAGAGAGGAGAGTGCTGGCACACGCACCAAGCATCCACTTCTGGATCAGAGCATCCAGCTAAGACTCAGTACTATCAAATGATTAATTTAATGATTGTTGCGTTTTCTCAGTAGGTCACGACAGAGAACAAGAACTCTATTTCACAGGCTAGATAGAAGTCTAGTCTTTTACTCTCCTTCACACCAAAACAAAAACTAGGAAAAATACCTTAGAGGGAGAAAGAAATATCTTATAAGGTAATAATCCCGTTGGAAACTCACCTGTCAAATTCTTTATCACCAGTCAACTATTTCTATCACTGAGGGGTATTTACTTCACTGTTTATAGAAAAGGTTAGACTCAGAAAAGCTGTGTAGGCCGGTAGTGAAAGTTCCTTAGAGATGTATGGTTTGGATCAGGATTATATATTGCTGATAAACACCCTTGTCTCTGGGTGTTTCTGGTTTGTCGCTCTCTTTCTCCTCTTTCCCTTATTTCATAAATCCTCTCCTACACTTGACTCAGGCATATTTTTATGAAAAAAGAAATTGTGTTAGTAAATCAACATTCTTTTTACCTGAAACATTAAATCAGGAAGTTTCCACTGAGTTTTCTCTGGGGTAATGTCTTGACCTAATGTGATTAGGTTTTTATGAGGCAAGATACCCAGGTCTGTGTAGTACCTACCTGGACATCAACAAATCCTGCAGAACAGCTGAGCGTGTTAAAAACCTAGAAATCTGGACAGCCAACCTTAGAAGCACTGGCCATCTCCTCATGCAGTCATAGCACCCCACTCACCTGTCAACAGCTATAGCCAGGAGAGCATTGGTGGAAACGTAGAGGGAGACGGTCCGTAGGTAGTTGACTGAGGCACAGAGGACGTGGCCGTGCTCCCAGGACAGCTGTCGCACCACATAGTAGTCCATCTCGAAGGGGCAGCACACGATGGCCACAATGAAGTCTGAGATGGCCAGGTTGGCAATCAGCAGGTTGGTGAGGTTTCGCAGCTTCTTGTAGCGGGCGAGAGCAGCAATGAAGATGAAGTTGCCGATGCCACAGACCAGCATGATGCCAACCAGAGCCACCCCGATCACAATCTTGGCTGCAAAGAAGGTGCGGGTTTTGGTCATGTCATCTTCACTGTCCAGTGGCAGGTCATAATCACTGTAACTGAAATTAAATGGGAAGGAGAAGTTTCGCAAGGAGGTTAAATCCCCGTCATGGAGATTGTAGATTGCAGCAAAGTTGAGTTTGACAGTAGCATTTGGATTATGTTTGGCTTGCTCCATGGCTGTGTCTGTCTTCTTGTGACACACGTGGCTTGGCTGGCCCTTGGTTTTGTGTTAGAATTACCCAGGGTGGCAGGGCACAACAGTGGCAGGCAAGAGACCTCATCCAAAGTTTCCTTCTGAGCACCTTGTCCTTGTCCCCGTGAGGTTATAGAGCAACAGCCTCATTTATCTCCTTCTGTGGGAACAAAAAGAGGAAAACATTTCCTGAGAGGAAATTTTAGCAAAAATACTGTGCTTGAGGAAAAGCAATAGCTACTGTGTTGCCCCACAGCAATATTGCTGCCTGTGCACAGTAGGAAGAAATATCCTGTGAAAGGATGCTTCTGTTGTTAGTGTAAAATCCCATGAGTTGCGTAATACACTGGTTGTTACACCCGGCTGTTTTATTTACCAACGATGACATTTTGTTTTCACACAGTGGAATGGCAATATAGGAGTGTGAAATCTAGTTTAAACCTCCACCAGCCTTCAAGCCCATGGTGCTGTCATCCCTGTGCAAGGTAAGAAAATTAAAATGAGATGACACCTCAATTTGCTGAAAAGTATCTGATGTGCCTTTTGGACAAAGTTTTTCCTTTGTGCTAGATGTCTCAGTGAGAGTAATGTGGTAGGTGAGAATGAAAGGAGAACTGATGTCCTGGCTTCTAAATACATTTCTTAATTAAGCAAGAGTTGCCAAGATCCAAGAAAATAGCGAAGCCAGCACTTCCCTTTTGGGCAGCCATTAATTGAGTAGGGGGGCCAAATTTTCAGCCAGCATAATCCATTATTGCTTCTCTCAAGCCATTGGAGCTCTGCCGATTTGCCTAGACGAGATTCTGCCCCATGAAGCAGCTTGTACAGTTTTGCTGTGAAGGCAAATCTGCCGCTAACAGGGAGAGTGCTTCCACAAACAGGCTTTTGAGGTGAAAGGGAAAATCTTCCCTAAGCAAGACAAAATGCCTTGCATTTTTGAAGATGGGGAGGAGCAGGCTCCCCTCTTTATACTGCCAGTTGTACCAAATGTTAAAAATTGATTTATTTTTCACACTGAGGAAAAGAAATCTAATCTACTCCCTAATTTTGCCTCTACTCTCTATCAAAATGCTGAGAGGGCTGTCTCCTTGCATCTTTCCATGCCACATCTAGGAATTCTCACACCAGACTCACAGCTGTCAGGACAGTCCCACCCTGTCCCAGAAGAGAATCGGGGCATTACTGCTTTTTCTGCTTTGAGACAGTAGGTCTTCAGGGTGTCAAATGCTATTGAACAATGTCCATCATGGCTACAAAGGACAATCTGCATAGTGGAGCTGTTGCCCCCTTTTTTCCCCTGGAGCCACCCTCAGCCTCTGATGTACCAACACTTATTAAATTTCTGAGAGAAACTCTCTTGTACAACTTCTGTCTCCACGTTGCTTTTTAAAGTGAGAGTTGCAGAAAAACAGAATAACAGAAAGCCAATGCCTGAAACTAAATAACGTTTCCAACAATTGACTGCTTTACAAGACACCCCACAGCTGCCTGGAAATGTGAACATTCATTTAAGAGAAGTACTAAATAAATACTTAGATGCGAAATCTGTATGTTGGTCAAAGCAAGGCACAGTGTCTGTTTCACACAGGTTTCCCTGCAAAATACTGAGAGAGCGCTTTAAGATAAATAAAGACAAGCCAACCATCCACAAACTGACATAACACCATCAGCAAACTGTACCTGCAGTTGCTCTTGTCTTCTTGGAGGTCTCTGGCACCCTGGGGATACCCTCCAGGTTTCTCCCCTGCAAAGGTGCTGCTGTCAGTGGAGCAGAGAAAGGATCACTGCAAGCAGCCAGAGGACTTCGCTGAATGACCATTTCTCTCCCAAGCAGGTTTGCCCTGCAGCTGGGGTGGGGATGGCTCCGCTGTCTCTGTTCATGCATCTAAAGCCTTTTCTCAGTGGGAGGCACCTTGAAGCTGTCCGTGCATTTCTGATTTTAAAGAGGCAGTGCAACACGGAGACAATAGAGCACTGCCCTTTTTTTTCGTGCTTTAAACCCCCGAATGCATCAAATCAGCGGAGCGGCTTTGTTACCGAGTCTGAGCATGGAAAGTGTAAAACTCCAGTCTGCACTTGCTCTTTGAGTTTTGTCTGTGCTGGGCAGCAGCTATCTACACCTGATGTGACTCAGAAGCAGAATACAAACCTCCAGCAGAAAGGAGGGGGAGGAAGGAGGATGAACTACTTTCCCAGGGACCTTTCTCCCTGGATCTCCCCGGAGCTATTGTCTTCAGGACTGACGCTGTGGCAGCTCCTGCAGAAGGAGGGACAAACATTGAATAGCCATAAATCAGAGGACCCATGACAGCTTTCCTTGCCCTCTCAGGGAATTACTCAGAGTGGAAAAGTGGCAGTGAATCCGTAAGGACACGGTGTCATTTGCTAATGCTGCTGCTTCCTTGTTCTAAAGCACTCACACCCCAGGGAGCAGTTCTCTTGCTTCCCAGTTCTCCAGAAGGAAAGGAAGTGCACAGCAATTCCCTGTTCTCTTTTGCACCTCCAGTCTTATTTGCATTAGCTGACATTTCCCAAGATGCGTAGCTGGGACACATTACGTAGTCCCCAGAGGATGAGACCATAGGAGGCTGTAGAAGGTCATGAAGAACGTAGAAAAACTGCAGAAAACCTAAAATATGTGGCCTACAATGCACATGCACAAGACTCAGCTTTCATAAGCTAGGGGGCACTTATCTCTGGAAGAAGGAGATAAGGAAAGAAATGTGTTAATGTGAAATACGTCTGGGGTAAAACAGCCACTAATGTGACATTTCTTCCAGAAAACCTGTGGAAGGCCAGAGAGTCCCCACTATCTGGAGCCAGCGTACAGCGTTAAGAATTTCACAGCAAATATTTTGCTTGGCTTTATTTTTAACAGTCAGTGTAATACATGACAAGCCATTAAGGGATTTTTAATATCCTGAAAGGGTACAACCAAATGAACAAGGAAATCAGATACAATCAACTTGATGAGTTCTGTCACAAACAATGTGAATAAGTATAGGGAGAGGCAAAGTGAACTTACAGGGTACATCAGAATCGCATCTAAAAGATCCCTAAAATGTGTCACATAAACCTTAAATGTCTGTTAAGAAAAGCTGGTATGCTAACGGAAACTCTTGCAAGCTTTACGTGCATGATCTCTTTAAGACTTTGTTCAGCTGTCTCACATTAAGTTATCTAGTAAGTTAATCAAGCAACATGATATCCAAATATTTATATTCCTTTAGGCCAAAAGCTCAGCTGCTGCAGAACTGTCTATCCCCATTGACTCAAGGCAAGTTGGCGTTGGAGCCCTGTAACTACAGCCCCTCTCAAGCTGCAGTTCGTGCTTGGTACGTAGCTTCTGTACAGCAGTTGTTCATCCACCACGCTCCAAGTAATTATGCTATATGTGTCAAGCTGTTCCTCAGAAAATACTAGTAGTATTGTGAAATGATGGGATTTGCATGTGCTGTGTAAGGCAGTGCTTTGTAGTTGTTGAATTGGAATTGTTAAACAGACAGCAAAACCACTGGTCCTGAGAGCTGCCCTTACAGCCGAATGGGCAGAGTGAAAGTTAAAAGGTAGGCCTAGAGCCAAATGGGCTGTGGTGATAGTGGAAGGATTCTAAAGCCATGGGGGTATATGCAAGAGGATTTCCTAGCTGCAGATACTGTGTAAGAAGTCCCAAAGGCTGCCTTTAAAAACTGTAGTTTCTTGTGACTTCTGGTGTAAATGTGCTGCAAGAGCAGCTCCCTGGGGCAGTCAGGCTGCGCTATGGTGCAGGCAGCCGTCCGTCCCTGCACAGCTGGGACTTTTGTTGTCCCAGCACTGCCCAGTCCAGGGGCTTTGCAGCCTACAGGTCTCCTCTTCCTGGGAACAGGGCTCTGGGAGGCTTGCAGAGCCAAAGCCCCATTATTTTTTAGAGAGCACATGATTCTGGTCTTGGATTTCTGCTTAAGACAAGGTTTCTCCTTGATAACTTTCATTGGTAGTTCCAGTGACTTCGCCAATGGTGTCACAACATTTTACACAGTGTCACAGTGCATTTCCTGAGACTAGCGACGAATTCAGGCTGAAAAAGAAAGTCGATTTTGAAAGTTGTCATGTAAACTATTTACATTGTTGTTGGCATGTTTTTTTCATTAGTACGCTCACAGTTTGAACAGGGAACTTATTTGGAGGCTAAATGATGCAAGAAAGATTTCAATGTAAAGTACTTGTTTAGACACTTTCAAGTAATGAATTTCTAAAACTAGTATTTAGCCTGGAAACAGACGTAAGGACTCTGGCCTTTCATTTTAAAACAGCAAACTCACCAGCTACTGTCTAATTTTTCCTAATTGCTAAATAAATTGGACTCTGAGCAAGGTAATTAATCCTAGGGGACTGACATAAGCTTTGCATAAAGTATAGCTGGAGTTTTACAAAGGTTGCTAATACAAATCAGTTGGCGAAACGTGACGAAAGCATCAGATGCACTGTGATTTTCTGGAAAAACAAACAAAAGGTGCAGCACACATGGGTTACAACCATGTGTGTTTCTGCTCAGTATTCCAACCAGACATTTGGCTCAGGGACTTTACTAATCTAAGAGTGCATAACTGCCATTCACGAGGACACTAGACTTGCTGTGTTAAAGAGTTAGGTATATTTTTATAATACTTGAAAACACGCCTGCTGGCAGTAGAGGGAAGTGACTTTTGGATCGACCTTGGCAAAAATGTGCACACAGGAGTAATGCCACTATACTCAGCTGTTCCAGTGATGACTTGGGCATTGGAAAAGTCCTCGGAGGGAGAGATCAGAGAGGTGTTTGACTTATTTCATTAATGGATTATGTCATTGTGGTACTTGCCTTTTACCACCTTCTCCTGCTTCCTTACTGAGCATATCACTTCACTTCTCAGCTTGGGAATAGGGGCAAAGCATCTGAAGGAGCAGCAGAGCAGGCTGTCAACAACCATAGTGACGCTGCACAAAGACGACTGTCAGAACTATTGAAACAGCAGATGTGATGCTTTCATCTGAGAAGTCTTTTCCTTGCAGAGCTGGATAGGTTTCTGTGGCATTCAGGCAGATCTCACAGACGAATGACACAAGGTTTGGCAGAGCTGCACAGAGCTCACTTAATATGCAAGGTGACCCAGGAGCAATCCTGGGTCTTGGAAGAAAGTCCATTGGATTTTCTTCCAAGTAGAAGCTCCTTTCTTGTTACTTGTCTCTTTTTTAAAATCTTTTTAATTCTCTTCCATTGTGTATTTCCTGTTTTCTTCATATGCGTTACCCATACCCAAATAATTTATGACAAATGCTTTCCTGGCCTGTTGGTAAAGGAATTTTGTAATGTAGAGCTCTTGTCTTCTGTATGAGACTATTAAATGTTTCTTAGCTGCACCAGATAGAACTTTAATGGTCCTACTTTAAATTCCTCATTTTAATGTCTCTGATCCAGATCTGAAGTCTGCATTTGGCCTGTTTCTCAAGAACTGGCTTAATCATGCCCCATATTAAAAAGCCTTTGAATTTAGAGACATCTAAAAGGAGCTTAGTATGTCCTGTATCTCAGTCAGGCTTGTCGCCCCTTTGGATTTTCAGAGTCGATACTGTTTATTTTGGATCATACTCAAAGGTACACTTAGTGCATCTTCTCTTTCAGTGGGTGCTATGACCTGCGGAATGCTTTTGGAAATGAAGCAACTTTTTAATGGAAGTGTCTCAGTAGGAGCTATATCCTTCCAAAAAGCTGCTGACTTCTTTGGAGGTCTAAGTAGGAAAAGTTGGATGCTGCATTTCTTAAAAAAATGTAACCATCATCTGTTACAGCTACAGTCTTAAATTTAAGCTAAATTGTCAGTATTTTCCTCTGCCATTACTATTCTCTGTTGACAAATCCCTTTGATTTGTATCATCATCACTGCAACATCTTCTTTTTTCTGCTCTTTTTATTCAGTGAACATTACTTTCTGTTTGTTTGCCACAGACAGAATCCTACTCCTTCATGTCTCCTGTTTTGAATATTGTGGTGCTTTTGCCATTGCCATTTGCCATTTGCAATCTGGCATTTCACCCTGTATTCCATGGCAGGCAGAATGGTTCCCATAATCCCACTTTTACCTAAAAGGCACCCTCCTTTTCCTTATTTCTACCACCTCAGCATAAACATACAGACCAGAGCATGTCACTATGAAGCACTTTTATGTCAAGGAGTGTGAATTGCAGAGGTCTGGCTTGCTGAGGCACATGCAGAGAGGTCTCCTGTCTACTCCAGGTCCCCACCTTCTTCCCATAGCAAGATACAAAGTATTTGAAGCTCATGCTCCATTCTACTGCCTGAGACATTTTCTGTTGCTTCATTAAAAGTTAATAGTCCTTTTTTTTCCTCACAAGTTGAGATTTATAGGGTTATTGGAGTTCAGTATAAATCTGAGAAAGGGATTAATATGCTGTGAAAGCCTTATTGCAGATATTGTATGTGTTGCTGGTTATTTCTGCACATGCTTGAACTGAATTGTAACCCAGCAGAATAATGCCTAATGGTAGTTTCATTTGAAGCTACTCAGAGCATGAAACCACAGTCTTCGTGTCAGGATGAGTCATGAAAAGCTATCACACCTTATTCCTGACTTTAAAAAAGGTTTTGTGGTTCTTCCAATGTGGTGTCTGAAAGGTATATCCATGCTCCCCAAACTAGGTGGAGATGAAGCAAATCCATCCCAGAAGGTGCGCATTCATATTTTGGGATGATGGCTGTGCCCCCTGGGCATCCTGGGGCTGACTGCTGGGTGTGCGGCTGGGAGCGTGGCGGAGCGTGCATGTTGCTGCCTGTCCATGGCTCTGTGGGAATGCCAATGGTTGAGGTTAGGGTCAAAAGGAGGCAGATGCTGGTTTTAGGGGCACAGATGTCAGAGCCAAGGTCTCAGCCTCTCCCTTCCTGGTGCCTCCTATAGATGGAGTTAAATACCGCACAATGAATATATGAACAAAAACTGTCCCTCCCCTCTCCCCCCGCCCCGAGAAAGGAACCTCTTTGCTATTTGGTGTTGGCAGGGAGGCAAACCTGCCCTTCTCTCTGCTGGTGGTTGCAGTGATCCTGATGGGAAGACCATTGCCCACAGAGCAGTTAGTGATCCACAAACCAGTTAAACTGTGTAAGCGTGGACTGTGCTATGCTGCCCTGTGCCCCATGTATAACTTGGCTTTTGTGACTGTGTTGTGCTGTGCATATCCCCTGCTGCAAGATAATCTTAGTTGGCTGATTGTAACGAAGCAGCCTGTGGGCAGCTTCCCCTCAGTACTGGCAGTTATACCACGTGTGTGTCCTTGTCTTCAACTAAAAGTGCAGAGAAAGTTCTCATGTAAAGATCCTTTTTGTTTGATAGTAGGAATGATGACAGAATTCTTTTCAGAAAATCCTGTTCAAGCTCAAAAGACCAAAGTTGGGTAACCTTTCTGCGGATGGGATCTGCATGGGGTGCTGCGCCATGGTTGGAGAGTCGTTCAATACCGCACAGCTCAGGGGTCCCCCCTCTGAAGGGAGGTAAGATTATCTATATCATCCTCTTTGTAGTGTTAGCTCTATTGAATGGCATTTTCACAAAGTTTGAGTGCCTTGCTTACTGGGATCACAACAAATTAGCACCTACTAGTTCAAAATAGTGGTGGTCTGCTTTTCATGGAATATTTAGAAACAATGTGGACAAATTAGAGGCAATAGGAGAATGTAGCCTAGCTACAGCTGTGTGGGAAGTGGCTGCCCTGACTTCCAGAATTACAGGTCCTTGAGGAATAAAATGTAAATCCCAACCTTTTCTAAGGCTGCTATTTATATTTGGTAGAGACCAAAATTTGCAGGAATGGTATTGCCCTTTTGAAATCAAACCCCATTAATTATAAGCATCTTAAAAGACCCACTGTACAGGAACTATGACACAGTCACAACACCACAAAACTTGACTCAGGTAGAATGGGCTGTTCAGCCAAAACTGACATCTCTCGGCTTCATGGATTAATCAGCTAGAATGCAATCTCTGGAAGTTCTTTCGGAAGAAATGTAGGTGTTCAGAGGTCATTTGAGCCTGTTGACTACTGATACCAAAGTAAATTGGTAGGAGCTCACTGGTGAAAAATACAATCCTGTGGCATATAATGCACAAAAGCCAGCATAGTGAATCTAATGCTGTTTGTGAATCAGCATAGTTTAGCTGCTGTGAGATACCCTTTGGAGGAGCTTCTGTCCATGTGGCTGCACAGGGAGGCAGGGGAGATAAGCCGTTCCAGACTGGTACATTAGCTCCTGGACTGGGGGATGTAGCAGGATGGCCTGGTGGACAGCCTGCTCTTTCCCACAGTATTCTTCTGAGCAAACTTATATTTAAGTGAGCTTGACATTTTAAGACCAAAGTTTCCCCAGAAGAAATATTTAATACAAGCCCAGCTGGTCTTTTCAAATGGAATTGTTTATTAACCGATCTGTTGTCATTAGCCACCAGGAAGGACATCTGTAAAGACACTTTCAACTACACAAAAAATTCACAGTTTCCCAGTACCCTAATTTATGTAATTTTGCTGCAGGATCTTCATTTTGAAGAGAAAAGGATGACAGATTGGGTATTTGAGTACCATTCAGAAGGTTTTTTTAAGGCTCATTTCCCTTTGAGAATTACTAACTCTGTCTCGAGTCACTGTCAGATTATTTTCTATCCAGTACCTGAAACATTACCTTACCACTGGAGGTTTCTACCTTTTGCTGCTTTTAGAGCTAGCTGCGTATTCCAGGTCTGTAGTTCCCTCTTGAACCTGACACAGCCTTTAGCCAAAGATAAATACAATGAAAGAAAGCCAGTGCAAAGTTGCCCCCTCCCTACTACACACGGACATTAAGCAATGTTCTTTCTGCCGGGGCAAATGGATTTCCCTGAGCTTTCTACATTGGTTTCCTAGGCAGAGGAACATTTTTTGCTTGTGTTTTTGTTCTGTTTGGCCAATTGAGTTAAGAGGTTATTTGCTAAAGCCCATGGAAAACTAGACCTTGTATAAATTTATTTCAGCCCTGTTAGTGAGAAAGGCACAGACGTGATGGTGTGAAACATTGCGTGAAGGAGACCTTTGGGAGGCAAGGAGCCCACTTCTGCCCCCTGCTAGGGAAGAGCAATTTCAAAATACACTTTGAAAGTCAAAGGACCAGTGGTCCTCAGAATACTTCAACTGCCTGTTGTCTTCCGGGTATGCAATTTTTTACAGTGAGACTTGGCATCCTCCAGCCCTGTCTGGTGTAGATTGACTAAAGAGATTAAGTCAGGAAGTTTGATGTCAGTCAGATGGAGGTGTGCCAGTCTGCTCCTACGAGTGGAAGCTCCTCCTCTTCTGCATTTGTACCAGCCGTAGGAAAGTCTGTAGGTACGTCTGACAAGTCAGCAGGAGATACACAAGAAAATATTGAGAACCTTCAACTATACTGATAACAGGCCCTAAAGCCAGTGCCGCTTCTTACACATTGGGGCTATTCAGAACAAAACTGCCCTAAGATTTTAGAGTTCCTTCCTCTACTTGCATTGCTCTGCATTGCTCCAGCAATGTTTTTTTTCTTGAAACACTACTAAAGTGAAGAGAGGTACCAGACTGCTGCTGAGCTCTGGTACACAGGTCCTCTTGCTTGAGGTAGCCTTTTTGCTGATTTTTTAAAGAAAGTCTCCAGATGCTGGTGGGGTGGTCTAAGGCTTGAGCCTTGATGGTGACAGGCAAGAGTCTTAAACAAATTCTGCAATTAAAATGGCAGGCAACACAAATTGCCAGTCATTAAAAACAGTGCTTTTCTGCTTCATAAAGGTGAACTATTGAAAAAGATTTAATCTGGAAAAGATTAAAAATTAATCAAAGTAATTGGATTGCCTGGGATTGCTCAGAGATGATAAACCTCTCCGTAAGTCGCACAGGCAGGCAAACAAGTTACTGCTGAGCTAGCTGGGGATGGATGGAGGTGGAAAGGGGCTATTCTGTTGTAAGTGCTCTGTGGCTGCTTCAGCGCTGTGGTAAGTCTGCTGTAGTTAACTTTATATTATGAAATGATATATTTGAAACTGCATTGAAGCTCTCACTGTCTGTCAATGCCTGCTTCACGCCTCTGCCAAAGGAAGTGACAAGATCTGTCTTTAAAAAATTGATGTGATTTAAAATTTAAAGAAAAATTGTTTCAGCTCTTGTCCAGCAAATGTCATGTAATGGATTTCAGGAATGACTCAGCTGAGGTTATGTTACCTAACACATAAAAGGAAAAAAACTCCAAGCCCTTGAATTTCCTGTAAGTTTGTGCAAGTTGTCAATACTGGATCAAACGTTTCTATTGATTTCCTGAAAGGTCAGATTTTACTTTTAATGTGACGATACCTCTTAGTTCCCAACAGATCATTTCCGTGAATTGGATGGAATTGGAGTTAATAGAGCCTAGGGGACTGTGTACAAATGGATAAAAAAATTCCAGCCCTCCAGCGTACATCAAGTATGCATAACTTTTTCAGGTATGCATTACTTTTAAAGGTTATCTGTTTTTTTCTCATTTGTTTGGTGGGTATACATGATGAATGATGGGACAAACCGTGTATTTCTCATTCCTCTCTTTGTTAGGGTAAATCACCAGACTAAGATTTCTCAGAACAGATGGTGATGTTAATCACTTTGAGCCTGGAGGCAGTCAAAAAGACATTCTTTGTAGGGCCTCCCCCCTGCTCGAAGCATAGATCTGCTCTCTCTGGAAAAAAAAAAAATCACATCTTTAAATTGAGCTTTTAAGAAAGAGACAATGAAAAATCCCAATTCTTGCAAATGTTGATTCCACAAACAGTGGAATCAGCAGTATGTGGGCTCTGTAGACACTGATAGCACTTAATGACCCTGTGATTAGCCTCACCTGGAGCCTCCACCCACACCCTTGCCCAGGAGCCCGATTTCAGGTCAGCCCTGGACACATCCCTATGCCCTGCAGCAGGCACACTGTTGGTTGTGCCTCTCTGCCACTTTGCCTCTGGCCCTGGCCCTGGCCCTGGCCCCTGGCTGGGCCTTAGGTTTATAGTGCAGCCTTGTTTCAGGATCTGTCTCTTTCTGCTCTGGATGGACCTTGAGTTTTTTGTCTGGAAAATCACCCTCGCTGAAATGTTTGGTTTGAGAAGTGTGGTTTGGAAACATGGATTTTATTTTGATTCTGCCATCTGCAGGCTTGAGAAGGATTCAGGTATTTCTTAGTTTCAAAGCAGTTTCTTACCCTCTATGGTCTGATGTATGCAATGTATAAGCAAATGTGAAATCATGTGTATGAGCTGGTTTTAGGAATGCTGTTAGAATAGGGAGATAACAAAACATTCTTATGGAAGAGTTGTGATTCTTGGAAAAAATAATTATTTTTGAGATAGATGTGAGAAAAAAATATTACTAAATCTTAAAGGAAGCTCAGTAGAGCACGCTTACTTGATGTTGTTGTAATCTGGCATGTAGTTTTGCCATGAGGCAAAAATCCCTTCCGAATCAGTTCCAAAGTCTGCAGAAAAAAGAAAGTTTACAAAAATATGCCACTAAATTTCTTCATACAGGAATCAAATAGTTGGCCAAGGGCAGGGAACAGAGGCTCAGATGCCCGTGCTGTTAGTATTAGAAGTTAAAGGTCACAGAAAGTGATGGAGGCTCCATCAAAATTGTATTTCCAGTAATCTTTGGGTTTTCATGTAACGTTTGGGACTGGAATTTAAGGAAGAAGTTTTATTCTTGACTTGGTTACTGGCTTAGCAGGTAGCTGTGGCTAACTTGCATACTTCCTTGCTTTCCCACCTGTGAAATGAAAGGGTCTGACCTCTGAAAAATATTTTGATACCTGAAGATGAGAAGCACCTTGTAAGGCAGTCATATTATCACTTAGATCATGAGGAATTACTGATTATATCTTCACAGTTAACAGGTCCAAACACCTGAAAATTCTTCAGAATGCATCTCACTGCACGCTTCCCTCCTACCGATGCTGCAGGAGTCAGTTGGTTTGTGCTCACTCGGTTCACAAGTCTGTTGACCGTGTTCTCCACGTGTCTTAGAATGTACAGGTGTTTGCAACTCCAGAAGCTGCTGTAGTAAATCTGTATTTAAAGGAGTATACCCTAGTAATGTCCTATGCAATACAAGGATCCCTTTGTGATTTTCAGAAAGAGGCAGGAGTAGCCTCTCGATACAGATTTCAGGGGTGATGTTCACATTTCTTTATGGGAAATTGCTAATCAGAATATAGAACAAATATTTCCAGGTGTCCAGTGTGGACATGTCAAGCTGTGGGTTTTGCATTGCTTGGTGGAATATTTACTAAGTAATTCTTTTTAATTATTAGAAGTTACTGTGAAAACTGCAAAATGAAGGTCCTGGATCTTTTAAGTCATACATTGCTGTAACTTTGTATCAGCAAGTATCTGCTCGAGTATAAAGATATATCTGTATGCATATCTGTGTGCGTACATGTATATATATACACTTGCTGTGGTGGTAAAGTTATTAAGATTGAGAGGTCTGGCTAAGAAGTTACCTTTACTAAAAGAACATTCCTTTCCACTAAAAGCTAAGAGTCTGTGATTGTTTCCAAGTCGCTGCTTCTGAGCTAAGGTAATACTGAATGTGCGACTCCTATGGGCTCCACCGAGAGCCATCTCTCCATGTTGTCCTGTTATTTACTGTTGCATTCCTTAGAACTGTGGCAGTTAGCAAGCTACTTAAGGAGTCCATCTCTGCTAGGGATGCATACCTGGCTTTGTTAACACAGAAATGATTGTTTTTCCTCATCTCTTTCCTTTTTTCTGAGACAGTGTATATAGGTTGGGTCTCTGCAATCACTAGGCAGAGAACAGGGGAGCAGAGGGTGAGATGCTGTCCAAATGTTCTCTCACTATGATCACGGTTAAGAAAGCTTCTACCTAACCTGTCCTAAATTGTACTTGTATTACTACGCAGTTGGAGTCCTCAGGTTCTCGTACTCATATACGTACTCATATATACTTTGTGTGTGTGTATGTATGTGTGTATATATATAATTCCTGTGAATAAGAGGAGTCAAGGTCTAGCAAAGTTGAGTTATATTTCTAGTACGTTACTGCTTTACTCCTATTGAGGTTGTTGTATGTAGTACGTTTACATTTATCTTTGAGGAAGGAGCGCTTGTTCTTCATTGTTTACAAGTTCAGGGCTTAGGGTGTAACCGAGCCTGACCAGTTTGCATTTGGGAGGTAATAGTAGCAACAATAATGTGCACCCTTATGTAATTATATTACAGTGAGTGATTTGTCTGTGGCTGGTGGAGGAAAATAAGAAACGGTCTTATCAACTCTTGGTCTTGTGTGGGCGCAACTGATAAGCGATTGACCTGTGTTATCCCCAGGAAAGAACAGTTGGCCTAAAAAGCAGTGACTTATGTGAAATGGGGTCAGATACGGCAACATATAGCAGTGAGTAGCATTCAAATACAGTTTTTGGGTTGCTAGAATATCACAAAGGGAGGTATTGGTTGTTGGATGATCTGCTGTATCAGACCAGTGTAGACCAACATATGAATCTGTCTGTAAACTGTTAGCTCAGCAAATGCTGGATCATACTAAAAGCGAGCATTTAAATTGATTTAACATTTATTTTCTAATAGTTCGGCACCACAGCAACCAGAAATGTCTCGGTGCTTATTCTCCTAAAACAGGGATAATAACACACATTATTCTGTTCTTGAGATTGAATTCAGTTCCCACAATATACAGAAGCAACTGCTTTTTCTTCTGAAAGGCTGTAGAACGAAATTTGCAGAAGCTGTTTTCTTAAAGTTCTTCAAGTTTTTTTTAAAATTATGTTTTTCTATTGGAATAGCCTTTTAAAGAGATTTCTTTTATGGACGTGATGACTGGCCTCTGAAATCAGTGTAAGTGCATTATGAAGCAATGACAAGATACTTGGAGGTGTAACATTGTTCAGCCTCTGGTAGTATGGTGAGTTGCTGAAATGCTCTGACGTAAATGCCAAGGATTTGACAATGTATTTCTTGACTAAAGCTATTGAAGGAAACAGTGAATATGTGAATTAAAAGGCAGGAATGAAGATGAGACAGAAGGATATACTGATCTAGCAGAATATCGTTCAACTGTGTTGCCCATAAGTAACAGAAGACATTCTTCACCCCATGCCCCCCAGTTACTCTTCAGGAAAATAGTATTCACCTAGCTTTTTAAAAATATTACAGGAATGAAATTACTTGATTATCTGCAAAAGAGCTGTAGGAATTTGCGTGACGGAACAGGAAAACTTAAATCAGCCTCAGGAGAAAACTGAGCAAATAGGAGCCTAGTGACTGGGGACAGATTCTGTTCTGAACTTTACACTTAATAT
Organism: Steatornis caripensis; assembly: GCA_013398225.1. Lineage (NCBI taxonomy): Eukaryota > Metazoa > Chordata > Aves > Caprimulgiformes > Steatornithidae > Steatornis > Steatornis caripensis. The sequence goes on along the minus strand of VZSC01014813.1, from coordinate 584,526 downwards.
TATTTTGCTCACCATCAGAAACTGCCTTTCCAAAATGCCTTGCTGTACTTTCGCATTTCAGACCTTAATTCACTGTTGGGCTGTCTTTTCCATTGGGAAAAGAGTATTCATAGGGAATGATTTATGTTTGGGGGGAGGAAAAAAGCAAGCTGTGCACCTTAATCTTGCATCTTATGCTCACAGGGCCCTGTTTTAACCTTGAGAAGAACAGAGGCTAAAAACATTTTCAGACGGTTATTCAGTCATTAAAAAAAAAAGGGGAAAACCAAAAAGAGCAGAATGGGAGCTACCGTCAGTTTGTGCATTCAGGACTGCAAAACAAGCAAAATTATAGATGGTTGTAAAAGGCAAGCTTCGTTAGAGCTGAGCAACCAGAAGAACTATAAACACGTGGAAGAAAATCAGTCATCTGCTTTTGTTGGGAGCAGGTAGAGAGAAAATTGTTTAAGTATCACTAATATCAAAGGGTGACTTATCAACAGATGAACTGCATCGGAGATAAATGTGGACAACTGAAACTTCTGTGTTTCAGAAGCCTGGGGACAGGCTACAGGTCAGGCTGAAGACTCAGAACCCCACTGAGGCAGATGCCCTGCGACAGAAGTTTGCTTCAGTTAAAACTTCTGGTGTGTTACAAAGGTGACCACGAAAATTGCATCAGAAAAGACATTTTACTCCTAAAGTGCCAGTGGTTCTGTTATAGGGAGAGTGTCTGATAGAACCAAATGTAGTATCAATCATGCTTATGGCTGGGTGGCCCAATGCCAAGCTGCTGATTGTAGCTTTAAATCATGTGGGGGTTTTTCCCAAGCTCCAAAATGTCAGATGAACCGTTTGGGATACCTAACAGCATTTGCCTTTTCTCCACGAGTTATGCCAAGACTTAGACGTATCTTGAGACCAAGAGCATTAGAGTATACGCACCTGCCGTTCCACTTGCAATGCCCTCTCCGGTGGGCTTGTAGGGGTATGTTAGTCAGATTGCCAGTGTCCTGGCATCTGCAGTGTGTTTACTGCTGTTGCCGATGACGGTGAATGCTACCCTCGCAGAGTGGCAGCGTTCTTTTCTCAGCTGCTGCTGCTTTTCCTTGGGCGTAATTAAACAGTGCGGGCAGAGGGAGAATCAGCCTCTAGAGCCATCTTTGCAGCTCCGAATTAATTTGCAAGGTAAGTCAGGAAGTTCATAGAATAGTTTCAACTCTCCGAGGAAAGATTAAGAAAATCCATGATGCCATAATGTTAAAGCAAGTTGCTGTCCTTCCCAAGGGCAAAGGCGTTTTTACAATGCCTACGTATTCACCCTGTAAAATTAAGATAGTGTTGATGGATAATGGTATTTAAAACCCACCAGTATTTTAGGCTTTTGAATTACTTTACTTATCTCCAACCTTTATTACCTTCAGTACTGCAAATGCTGAGATTAACACATTGTGATCCTGAGCATGCAGTAGTGATTAGGAATGTTGTAGGCACACAGAGTTGGTGTAGAGCTGTGGGAATAAGGGGAGTATTCAGTATGCTGAAGACCTTAGTTCCCTTTGCCTGTTTCAGAAAGCAAGGTTAAAATTCTCATAGTTCCTAAAAGAGGTTAGGGTGTTGTTGTGGTGTAGACCCTGCTTCCCCCTACTAACAAGCCGCATTGCAATGCCAGATCATTCAGCACCATATGAGAACAAAGAGCTGGGATAATTGGGCACTCTACGACCCTGCCTGTTGGTGCAGTGAGCCAAGATAAGAAGTAATACGGTACCTCTTTGTCCCGGGATAAGCACAGCGAGCTGGGACAATTAGGCACTCCCTAATTGCACCTGAAACTCCTGATGCAATCACAGTGAGCTGAAGTGATGAGGCGCTCCCTGACCATCTCCAGAACTCCTGTTACCCAGGAAATGTACCTAAATCTTCTCCTGCATGGGTC
>VZSC01014813.1:524714-581605 GCA_013398225.1 Steatornis caripensis | reverse complement strand
CCATTCACTGTGACAGTTGCACCTAAGCACCACTCTGACCCAATTCCCTTTCACAATCCCTTCACACAGTAAGTAATAGAGTGAATCTTGCCATCGAATTCTGTAAAGTCGCGCTTTTTTACAAACTCATATTAAAAATCACCTTTCCCTCATATCTTTGGTGGTGATTCTTTGAGCGACCATTAAACCTTAACCACTCTCCCCCACGACAGGTGTGCATAAATGCCTACTCAGAAGGCTTCGTGCAGGTTAAAGAAAATTGGGATAAAGAGCAAATATGATTTGAACTCTTTTGATAGCATGTTTCATTTCATGTAGTCTTTTCCATGCTATTTAGGCATCTAGTTGGCCTGTGATGACCACGTCATGGTCAGGACTGTGTCGTTCTTACCAGCATCTGGCTGTGCAGCTGTGTCCTTTCCTCCTGGGTGAACAGGTTGCTACTATCATCCCTGCCTCAGCTTTATCAGCATTGTACAGTTATACTGCAGTTTACTTCAGGCTACGCTGGGTCCCAGTTAAAGATAAATCTTGGCAGAGAATATGGCCGTTGTCAATGCTTTGTCACCAAGGCTTCTCCTCATGTTGACTGACTTGATTCTGAGTAGTTCCAGCTGGCTGCCTCTTGTTCCAGGTGGCAAGAAAAGAATTTGTCTTTACCTGTATTTATATTTAGGCACTGCTCCCTTCCTGGCCTGGGAGGCCAGATTGAGTAGATGCTCCCTTCGTTTACAAGAGAAATGCCATTGGAAGGGAAAGCTCTGTGAACATGTTTTCAGTTTGGCATTTAATCCAGTAGCCCAGCAGTCCACTTAGCCACTGAGTAGGGCTGTGGGTTGTAGGGCCACCAATTTTTTGAGATTCAGTCTCCGCAAGAACAGAGCAGACATTACCACATTACCTGTACAGATCTGATGGTCTTGGTCCCAGCTGCATTCTCGCATTAAATAGCGGATAGGGTTTTTTGCACATGGCCTTTCAGAGAAGCATGAGCAGTGTAAGACCGTGCCATGGGCACATACCTGGCAGACAGGTGAAGACAGGACAGCGAAACTTTGGTTTCAAAAGACTCCCTCAGGCACTTGTTCCTCACGCACAATTTCGCAATGCTATCTTCTCTAGTTTGAAAACAGCAGGACTTCTTCACAGGGAGATGTTTTTTATGGGCTTCAGAAAAGCTACCACAAAACCAAAACCAGTTATGCCAGTTACATGTTTGCTTTCATATAGTTTCGGTTCTTTCAGATCAACTGAGATGTGTTGGAGTCTGGCTAAAACTTTAGTTCCAAATCATGTCCATTTAGTATCTCCTGCTGGAAGGGAGAGAAGTAGAGTCAGAGCCTTTCTGGGAGCAGAAGCCTTCCTGGAGCTCCCTGCTGTGCTGAGGCCGTGCACGCTCCTGTGTGCTCTGTCCCTGGTGCAACACTCGCCCTCCCTCAGCTCTCCTGGGAGTCCCTGCATTCACCAGATCCCTGTGAGGAAACTCCAGGTCCTCTGGCTGTGTGAGATGAGACACTGTGTGGGATGTTTAAATGTGCTGGTTTTCTATGTGAATTTAAACTTCATCCCATTTAAAGTACATAGTGCTTATAGAGACTTTCATAAAAAGCCTCAGTAACCTTCCTTAGCAAAAATGTGTGACTTACTGCCAGGTAATTACACCTCTCGTAATATACTGAAGTTAGTGCTGCTTTAATCTGTGCAAATGCTGCTTTGGAAAACCTATGTCAATGGATGAACTCATTGAACTTCTGATGCACTGAAATATCTTTTATAGCCTATTTTAAACCTGATTCACTGGATTGTTTGCGAATGGCACATTTCAGTTCCTGAGTGCCAGGTGCTGTGAATTCATTCCGTGTCTGTTCGTTCTGCATCCACGTGAGGGCTCCTAAGGAGTATTCACGGAATCGGTACAGCCAGTTCATGCAGGATGGATCTGGGAAGATCTTGTGACTTTTGTTAAATGTAAGATAAACTACTCAGCCCCCAGCTTTGACTTTCTGTTCAGCAAGGCACTGTGTGTGCTAACTGTGCCACTGCTGTGACTTTCATTTTGGCACCAAAAATACCTCTGGTAACATTAAAGTAGGACAATCGGTCTAAAATTTACATTGTTTACTCCTGCTGCAGAAAAGAGTAATGTCAGTGTCTCATCTCTCTGTTAGTCTGGTCTGTGTATTTGCTGCCTCTCCCATTAATTGCTTTCAAAAGTTAGTAAGAGGAAACATTTTGCTTTCTTTTTCCTTTTAAAGAGAGAAATCTGTTCTGTGTCTTAGAGCTTACCCTTGTACATTACTGAGTAGCTCATCAAAGCTGAGGCGTAACATTTCAAATCCAGCTGTTTTCAGCAGCGAATGCTAGTGGGTTGCTGAATGCACTTAGCCTAGATTTGGTATGTTTTAAAGCAAGTCTCTTTGATTGTGGAGGAATCAAGTTTTCAAGTTAGCATTTATCTTCTCTTTGTCATTGCCTTTCCTTAGACTTTTGAGCTAGCACAGGCTTACGGTGTTCTCACAAACTGCCTGGCAGGTTTGCAGGAAACAGGGTGTATTCAAATACATTCTCGTACAGGAAGAGGAGCAAATCTTCAGGTGGTGTAAAACCACTATTGATTCACTCTGTTTGCAAAGCTACGTAGTAGTCTGTCTACTCTTATTGAAACAGATGGTTATCGCTACTGCTAGGGGTTTTTTATGTGATTCCTGGAAATACGAACACTAGAACAGCGTTCTGATTTTCCTCTAGTTAAGGATTGTTCACTGGAAAACTTGCTATGTTTTAGTTAGATATCAGTCACGTAGTAGAGCGAAGTCTATACTGAATTGAATGAAATTTCAGCTTCACAGCAAGGGGGTACAGACTGGGCTTCAGCATTCACTGATTTCCAGCATTTGGGAATGCTGAGGCTTAGCTTGGTCACCCTTTCCCTACACTTTTTGAGGAGGTAGGTTAACACTTCTGTTGCTGTGCAGAAAATACTCTCCATCATTTGCCAAGGGGAAAAAACCACTAGTGTATCAGTCTTTCTGTGTTTTTTCATGTTTTTGTAGCTTTGCCTTGCTATATATTGCTAACCAGTTCCTACTGATCTTATTCATCTGTGGCTAAAAACATAGCATGAAAGCCAGAGATAACGGTACACATCCATTGTTGCTTTTCCACATCTATGATATGAAATGTCACGCTGCTCCCTTTTCAGCTGGTAATACTTCAAGATTATTGGAGTAAGAAGCTGTAAAACAGATCCTTGATAATGCATGTGTGTGAGTTTAATGGTTATGAGTAGATTAACCTTGATTCAAAAGGAGTGACAACCTTGTCTTGATTTGTAACAAGTAGTTATGTTACCGAAGAAATTTAATTGGCTTTGAATATTCTTCTTTATGTACATATGGTATTACATTAGCTGCTGTATACTCTTCAGAAAAAATTGTCAGGGTTTCTCCAAGTAAACATCAAGTGACCTCCAAAATAGATAGTTGGCTCTATTTAAGTCTCAGCATTTATTTCACATTGGAACATCTGATACAGGTGTTTGATTACTACTCACTGTTTATTTCCTTAAATAAAGGAAAGTTGTGTAGATTCAGAAGGCAGTTACATATTTTCAGAGCAGTTAAGTTTTGTTAGCGCTGTTCTGACCTTTCTCTGAAGAAATCTCACTTTTCAGAAATTCTAGCATCTTGATGACCCAAAATACTGTAGATAGCATAAGCAGTGTAAAGTTAGAGGGATTATATTTGTATGTAAACAAACCTTAATGAAAGAGCATTGAAACAAGATGTTGGCACTAGGACAGCGTATCTGTTAACACTGAGTTTTGCAAGCACCAGAAGGCACCTGACTACTGCTGTTGCATGGCAGCTTGGATGCTCAGTGACCTCTAGTCTTAAGTGGATTTATGATTTTAAAAGCCAAAATAATTTCACTGCACTAAATAGGCTGTTCTTCGAAGCAGAATATTATTGCCTATCTTGCCATATCTTCACAACTGAAAACTGCTTATAGCTTTCATCGTCTTGTGCCCTTTTCTCTAATTCTGCGTGAAGGGTACGTTGAGAGGAATAGCAATAACTGGAGAATATCTTGGGGTCCTGGGATAAGAGGTGAGAGGCTGTTATTAATCTCTCAATAGCTGTATTTTCAAAGATCTAATTTGTTGAAGTTCAGTGAATGGCGAGTTGCTTTAAAATGGTAGAAAACAATTAGGAATGCAATCTATATTAAAATAAATAACTGGTGACAGATGATTTTATTGCTGTGTTCTTACACTCTAAATTTATGATCTAGATTTTACAGCCTTGTTAAAATTGAAAGGACAAAGTAGCATGTTTAGATTTGAGTACTGTTCCATTTTACGTGAAAATAAAATCAAAGATCAAGCCCATAATGGATATATTTCATTTCATTTGCAACAATGCGAGTTACTGGCTGCATTTCAGACAAGCTCACATTGCAATTTCCATCTTCTGAACAGCAGTTTACTTGGTAAGAGAAATTTGAAGTTGCTGTTTACATTTCTAACTTGGCTTTCCACCACTAGACAGATTTAGTAGTGCTGAAAATCTGTGCCTGCTGTCTTCTGTGAGATGCAGCAAGGAGCAGGGGAGGAATAGCTGGGAAGTTACTGGAGGGTTGTGATTTTGTGGGGAGGCCTAAGATGCCCCCAAATTTCCTAAACACTTGTAAGAATCAGCACATCAGAGGCTTGGATATGTGAGTCTGTTGATGGAAGAGCATTAAGGACAAGTGCATCCCTCAATTTCCTGCGTAACCACAGAAAAGCCCCAGTAATACTTCAAACTCAAAAGTTCTCCAAGCCAGAGTACATCTGGCAGAAAGGCAAAGGGTTTCTGCTACACCAAAGTAATTTCAAACACTGTAGAAGTGTACTGAAAACATAGCTGACCTACTTTTTAACTAGCTAGCTCTGAGATAAGAACCTGTCTTCATACTTAAGTTTTTCTTATCCATTCTCTGTCATAGCTTCCTATGGATGACTGGCTAGTATTTGTATTTTAACAGTTTAATGTTTAACGTTTCAGCTTTCTATTACATGTTTGCGCACTTTCCCTGTTAGGTAACTGACATACTTTCTCTTTACTGCCAACATATTGGTGTATCTATCCCTGTTCTTACTGGTTATTAGTTGTAAGGTCTTCTTGCATATTTTTATATATCTTCAACTTTTTTCCCTCTTCTTTATGTGTCTCGCAGTTGACACCAACTGTATCATACTGCACAGAAGTAGTCTGTCAAGGAGATGGGTGCTGAAGAGATGCATTGGAGAAAACCAAATTTCACTTCCATGCTGCTCTTTGCAGCCTTGAGACAGAGCACCATGCCTGACATGGATTTTATTCAGCACAGAGATGCTATGTGACAGCATTGGGTATTGCAGTTGCGCACCAGCAAGAGGGCAGTCCTAAGTTTTCTGAGCCTTGTTAGATTCTTTGGAAAACAGATTTGTCTGCGATAAAAAAGAGAATACTGGAGCTTAGCTAGATCTTTAGAGACAAAGGGCACAAGTCTTCTTTATTCTGCAGTTATTTAAGAAGGTTTGGGATTTATGAGTAATGCGGATGAGTTACAGAACATCACTTTTCAATAGCACTTGTGTTGCCAATATCTCCGTCATACACCAGAACTGCAGAAAAGCAGTTCTGTGACTATGGTAGCGCTTCAGCTCCAAGCTACAGGTGAAATAAAACTGCAAGCAATCTGTCTATAGAAGGGTTATTTATATGAACATCCTAAACAGTACTTTTCTTCTGCTTTTCTTCTGATGTGGAAAAATTTAAAGGATGTGCAGCTGGGACCTTTCCACAACTGGATGTAGGCATAGCACACTGTGTTAGCATTTCTGGCCCCTGTGCAGTCTGCAGAAAAGCTCCTGTGTCCGAGGGCAGGGCACAGCTGCAGACGTGGTGTCTCCTGCAGGCTGTGACTGCCTGGCTGACATGCCCTGCAGTAGGGACCCAAGGAGTCTGGTTTGAAATTGAAAGGGTAATAAATTCATGGAAAACAGTTCGTGTGGTTTAAGATAGTTAATATTGCAGGATATGTGATTCCCCAGTATTCCCTGTTTTCTGCTAGTCTCTGTGAATTTAGCTGGGTTTGCGGGATGTGGCTGTGCAGTGAGAACAGTGGCTGTAAGAGATGGAAATCCGGTCTGTAAATAACCTTCTTAAAATCACACTTTCCATGCTAGACTTCTATGACTGTGTACTCACTAGTGGAGTTACTGATGATGGGATTGTGGGATGTTGCTGGGAGAAAACCTGCTATTTGAGAAGGCAGCAGTGCTATTAGGAGGAGGAGGAGGCAGCCACATCAGGATTGTCACCTGGGATTTGGTAGTGCCGTCGGAGCAGCAGCACACCTGCCTCAGAGGCATGACTTAGATGGTTTCTCTCCTCTTTCCCTTCCTGTCAAAGCTCCCAAGCATTGGCCTCTGTTTTGGTGTTTTTAACCTGATGTGATTTCCAATCACTTCCAAGTGGTATGCTTTGCAAAACTTGTGACAAATTAATGGCTGAGGTTAGTTTCCTATAAAATAAATTATCCTGTGGCTGTAGGAATATGAGGAGAATCAGTGAGGAAAATATGTATAGCAGTGAAAGCCACAATAGTTTAGTACTCATAACTTTCAGAAATCGTTTTGTCCTAACCAGATAATAGAAGTTCATCTATTCAATCGTAAGTTTAAAAAACCCAAAATCCAAGCTGGCTGCAGTGTCCACATTGGACTTCCCAGATCATTAGTCTGAAAACTCTTTAAATAGTCGAAAAGCTGAAGACTTCTGAATAGATATACTTAATTATGTGAAGATGCATTATTTAGTAGATATTCTAAGGGTTTATTTGCCACCCTTGTCTCCAAAGAATTGGGCAGAAGAAAAAAGCTAGTATCCAATGTTTGCTCCCCTTTAAGGCATGTAGATGTTGTATATTGGTGGTGGGTAATTTGTTTTTGTACAGAAAACATTCAAAATGAATGGATCATTCCACTAATTCATGTTCATAATAAAGCAGTGACTGAGACACATTACTTCACCTAACTGCTCATCTGCTCCCACAGCTGTAAGATAACTTTCCAAGTGCTTTACTTGAGCTAATCTAGAGCATAAATGGACCAAGAGATGTTATAGAGTGCTTTTACTGCCTGCCAGACCTGAACAGGTCACGCTTTGGCCCACGTTCCATCAGGGCTGACAAGCCCCCTCCAAAGATGCTCAGAAGAAGTAGCCCAGATAGCGAGTTGATCCTGAATGGCGATACGCCCTCTGCGTGTTCTCAGCTCTTGGCAGTCATTGCAGCATTGGCAAGGATGGGTTTATGACATTCTTCCTTGCTGAAAAGGTAATGGAAAATGAGGTGGGATTTCTGGTGTTCGCGTTAGTGCTGGGCCCGAGCTGTGAGGACCTGTACCGCGTACGTAGGCCAAGAACTGGATCCAGGGAGAGGGGCTAAGAGCACGCAGGATATAAAACTGAGAAAAGAGTCTTTAGTAATATCCTGAACTACTAGACAATCAAAAATAAACGTTTCTTATGCATATGGTAATGTGACTTTGTTTTCCCAGGGAGGTTGAATTTCAGCACTTCGTATCTGCCCAGCCTGCTCTTCTGTAATGATCTGATTGCTGTTGATTACTTGTGAGTGTCATGGAGGGCATGGAGATGAATAACTATAACCTGTGCATTTTGTCCCTTGGAAAAGATAATATGTTTATCTCTGAGGGCAGAAGAGCAGCTTAGATTTTCACGTAATCAGATTTTCAGAAGCAAAGAGCCTTAAAGTTACGTCTGTGTCGGACTAATTGAGATTTGTGTTTTGAGATTTGTATATATTTTGCAAGCAAACATTTGGAGGAAGAGCTACCTGTTTAATGAAGGGGACAGGGAGGAATTACTGAGTTCTCTGTGGGTTTTCTTTTTTTTTTTAGGGGGAGGAAAAAAATCAGCCTTTCAAATATAACGTTTATTCTTCTCCTTCGCCCATGTTAATTTTAAAAAGTGAAATCTTGAACATTCATACTTGTATTTAGGATGATGGATTCTTCCATGGGTGTTGCAGGGGTCATATGAGTAGCTTTCCCTGAATAAATCCTAGAAATACACCTGCTGAAATGCTCCAAGTTACTGGGATGTCACTATGCCCCACAGATTGTGCCAGTCAAATCCTGTGCACTGGTGAGCTTCTCCAGCAAAGCACAGAACACCTTCCATCCACCCTTTGACAGATGAGACATTTCGGCTCTTGCCTATCAGAAGTTCAGATGTGAGGATTTTCCAAACAGCATGGGCTGCAGTGCTGTGCATTTGGTCTTAACTTTATTTTTTTTTTTCCGTAGGTAGAGTGAGAGTATTTGAGTATTTAAAGACAGAATTCTCAGCCCTGAGGAGACTCTTCTTCCTGGGATTGTGTTTCCAGTGCTAGAAAAATTTAGTGGCACAACATAAGTGTTGATGGCTTTCTAATCATTAACAGAAGTTTGATTTTAAAAGCTAGTAATTTTTGTGCTACAGGCAATATATATATATTTTTTTTTTTTTATTCCCACATTTGTTTTTCTCTTCAGTCACTGCCCTGTATTGTCACTAATGAGGAGAGATAGGAACAAGCGTATCCCAAGCTTTCATCTGGATTTACAGGGTGCTTGCATGCATCGTGCTGAAACACTCCAATCTGAAACGCTTATGATTTGGAATGATTAAGGTTAGAATGATGAATGTGCCTCGTTGTAGCTGTCATACTCTTCTCAAGTTTTTCAATCTTGATGTCCTTTTATTACAAATTATATAATATGGTTTCTTTGACTGTGCAATTAATGCCTTTTTATCATAATGATAAAGAGTTACCCTAGAATGATTCTGAGAAGATGAAAGCTTATTTTATTGAAGTCTTTGTCTTTTCTGCAATTCATGACTGAAACACACATGAACTGCAGGAGCAGTTGCCTCCTGCACGTAGACGAAGACAGCTTATGCCCTCTGCTCGGCCATTACTTTTTTAGACACAAGCTGGTTGATAGATGCAGGGGAAGGCAGAGAGAAAGTTGGAACCCAGGAAATAAAATGCAAGTTCAAAGTAGTTTCATTTCTCAGTAGACATCCTTATTAACAAGGAAGTGCAGGATTTTTGACAGCCTGGAGTTCTTCGCCTAGGAGAGGTCTGAGTTACCTGTTACTGTAAAATGGAGCCAAGGAGTCCTCCTCTTGGTAGAGTTTTTCTGTGCCATCCATGTGTGGTAAAAAGCAAAGTGGACAAATTCTGGACAGAAAAGACACGGGCAAGACCTGCTCTTGAACTCTTTAGCCACCATTACAGCTACTTTGTGAGAGATCTGTCTTGTTCATTTAGAAGGTTGTGCTAAAGAAGGGCAAACTTCAGGGGTTTTTCTGGCAGAGTCAGGCTGTGTAAATTTGTATTTTTGTTTGTTGGGGGGTTTTGTTTGTTTGGCTGGGTTTTTTTCGTTGAATAGCTGCTACAATGTGAAAAAGCCCTTCAGGGCAGGAACTGTTCAACTGCAGAAGCAGGAAGGCTGGTGGTGTCTGGGGTGCAGGCTCAGGGTGGGGCGATAACCGTGTGCAGTAGAAGGTTGGGAGCCTCGTCTTGTAAGGCTTGTCTGTGTTTTATAAACACAAAGCCTGAAGTGGCAGCTTAGGCATTCTGGGTTTTTTGTGGTGTGTTCTGTCATCGACTTTAAAAACTAGATGGCATTTTTGCAAACTTGAGTAGCGCTGAGCATGGGAACACATTTGTTTGTCCCTTCAGTGAGGATTAACTGCTGCCTGAGCTGATTTGCTTTTCAGAGAGATATCCAGCCTCTCTGCAGGCCCAGGCCTGATGGACTGCCATCATGGGCCCATACGATATTGGCCATATGCTTTCCTATAGCTTTGAACACATGGAGAGTACAGCTTTAGTGTGCACCGTCGTCCCTAGAGGCAGACTTGCCGCACTCGTTAAGGTCAGCGTGAACATACTTGCACAGGCTCAGGATCAGCAGTGGCAGGGATGTAGGTGAAATAGGTATTGTAGGGAGTGAGGCAACAGCTTTTATTCCATCAGTTGGTGGAGGTGAGAAGAGACAAGCTTTGTCTTTTCTGGATGTAGCAGTTGCTCCATTAAAAGGATATTGCTGCTTCTACAATTCTGCTTGTGAAGTGCAGGAGCCAATTTTAAATCACAGAATGGTAGGGATTGGAGGGGCCCTTCTGAAGGTCATCCCTGCTAAAGCAGGTGCCCCCAGAGCAGGTTGCACAGGAACGCATTCAGAATATCTCCAGAGAAGGAGACTCCACAGCCTCTCTGGGCAGCCTGTGCCAGTACTCTTCACCCTCACAGTAAAGAAGTTTTTCCTCATAAATAACCATTACGTGTTTCAGAAACTTTTTAAAAAAGCGATAGGCTACATATGAATGAGAAGTGGCAGACTTCAGTGCAGGCCGCGTGTATTGCACAGTCCCAGTTAACCCAGTCAAGTATTTTTTCCTCCCATAACTTGCCTATTTTTGTATTATTGTTCAAGTATGCTGCATGATCATATAATTACATACAGTGAGATGCCAATTAGTAGTAACGCTACAGCAGACCTTTACAAGTCAATATGACATGCATTTTTCTACTGTACGCATTAATTATTGGCATTGTATTTCTCGGTAACACCCTCTTGTCTTAAGTCACAGCGGTCCAACTCCCCAGTCTGATATTTCTGTTGTGTCTATACAGAAAAACTGCTGGAAAAGACAACCTGTCATTTTAAACTCAGCATTGGGGAGTTCCTACTGTGTGCATGGAAAGTTACAGTGGAAACACTGGGAAGAGCAATGCAGTTGGAAGCAGGTCCATAGCAAACATCAGATGTTAAGCAGTCATTCAAGAAACAGTTGCAGGGAGCACTGAACAAGCATACTTTGCTGGTAAGAATGCCTCAACAGGCCAACGTGAGTCCTTTGAAAAGAAGGACTGGTGAGGTTTTTCTCCATTAATTGTACAGTAATAATTTATTGTATCCTTAAGTCTTTAAGTATTTCCAGTGAAGAAAGCAAGTGTGTTGTCTAATGAGTAATGATGGGGTTCAATGATGTGTTAGCACTGTTCTATAAAACTGAAATCTCGACACACAAAAAAAAGTTCTTTTCCAGTTCTTTAGTCCAAAACACTTGCTACTTCTCATTTACTGGAGGCTTCTGAAAGTGTGAATGTTCTTTATACATGATACTGAAATGTGCTGAAACAGGTGCTTTTTCCCCAGTTAGTTTGTAATCACAGTTGCTAAAGTAGTAGTAGACTTCAATCTGTTTGACATCAGTTGTGCGCCTTTTTAAGGCTGAGAATATTCAAAGGAGGAAATCTGTAAGATGTTTATCAAAGATGCACCAAACTATTGATCCAACCTGATTTCAGCCAATGTGAATCATTGAAAGTAATACACAGAGATGTATAAAAGTGGATATGAGAGACTGCATGTTCACAGGCTTTATTAGTATGTCAAAAGGGTAAATAAAGGCCTCTTCTGTGTGCTGGCTGCAGGTTGAATGTATTTTATGCGAGGGCTTCTAAATTTGTGCTTCTGACACAGGCTGTACCTTTTTTCTTTCTGAGACTTGATATTTTGTGTTGTGAATTATCAGATAGCTTGATTGAAGTTATTTCTACTTTTGAGTGAAAGAATGATAGTTTTAGTAAAAGGTTTGAGGATGTAATTGTGAGGAGCTTGCATATATAGAAATACTAATGACACTTTGTTTTTAACGAACATCTGTGTGAATAAAATCATTGCTTCCCTAAGTGTTTCTAGTAACAGCATCAGGATGTGAATTCTGTCAAAGTGGGTGGTTGTGGATGTTGTTCATACATTTTGAGTGCTTTTCCAAGGTGAGAAAAGGTACAGAGCAGCTTCTGTTGGTCTTCCTGTAGCCCTTCAACAAAGTATCTAAGATAACCCTTGCAAATTAGATTAAAAGCAGCATACTTTGAATAGGGGATTGGTCTGATGTCCCTTCCAACCTAAATTATCCTATGATTTTTATATCTATGTGAAATCCCATTGTATCTAAAGCAGCTCCGTCACTTATTCAGGCCTTTCTAGCTGCCACTTCACTCCATCCTGCATTTCTACCGTCACATAATTTCTTAAAATACTTGGATAGGATACGGGGGAAGCAAGAGAATTCACACTGTACTGCTTAAGTGTTGCGATCTAGTACATGCCTATGTTGTCTTTGTATCAGATCTTCGACAAAGTAATGGTGCTTGTGTAATGTGGAAAGGTTTTTTCAGATTGCGTGTTTGCTTTTGTCAGATTGAGCCATAGCACTCTGCTTACTGAAGATGTACGCTTGCGGGCTTTGATTCATGTTTCTACAGTGTAGCTCCTCATTTTACAAACAGCAAATGGAGAACATGGAGGCAGACTTTGCTACATGTTGATGTAAGAACTGTGCTGAAGTGTGGTAACAAAACTACCCAAGTTTAGGATTACTATCTCTTTTTCTAAGAGATCATCTCTTTATGATCTGTTGTAACCATCTTGTAACCCAGCCAAGCAGCATTTTCTGAGGGGAAGAAGTATGCTGATGAATACGGCCTTCAAACCTGTATGAGACATCCTTGCTCCTACAGCAAGTGCTGATTCTGTTTCCACTGCAGCAGAGAGGTACTGCATTGGGCAACAGAGCATGCTGTCATCTTAGTTCCTGGATCCACGTATGACCTCTGGGAAAATAAGTAGATCATCTCACTATTGTTTCTGCTCTCATCCCTTTCTGTTTTGATGGGGATGTGCATGGGGCTTATGCTCAAATGTACTTAAGGCTGTCGGCATAGGATGCTGTAGGATGAATTATGTGTTGCTATCAGGATGAGCTCATGTGGACCCTTTTGTTCGGTTTCTCACAAGCTGCATGTTACAGTGGCTACTTTATTTCTGACATCTGCACCAACTCCCGTACCTCAACATTGTATTGACATCTACAGTATAAACAAATCTTCAGTGCTCTTGCTTTTGATGACATGCCAGAGAGGGGTCCTGGCCTCAAATGGAGCTTTTACGTATGCCTGTAAAACAAATCAGAGTTGCTGAACAAAAGACCTGTGTTTTTACTTTAAAAGGAATAGTAAATCAAAAAATGTTACCACTCAAAAGACAGTCAAAATGCAGATTGTTGGTGCTTCTCTACTTGCTTCTCAGGGGGGGGTCACCCTTTCTTGCTTCCTCTCCCTGTTTTAGTCACCCTCCTTAACATCAGCTAGACTCAATATTAGGCTACTTGGATGACAGCTCTGTAATGCCACTGAATCTGTTAGTTCTCTGTGGGGTTTCCTAGCAGGCAGTATCATGCTACATTAAGAAACTTCCTGTGACTCTAATAAGAAATCACCAAATTGTTTATTTGCTATGGCTTTCCTTTCATTACTCTCAGAATGTGTGGTTTCATAGAAGAGTGTTCTTCACGTTCCTTCTTAGTCTTACGCATTCCTGTTTAAAAAAAAAAACAAACACCCCCCCCAAAACAACAACAAAAAACCCCAGCCAAAACCCAAACAAAACCAAAAAACCACCACCTACAACATAAATCAAAGGAGGGTGTAATTCTGATTTGTGTAAGAGAAAGGGGGAAAAAAAATAATTACAGAACAGGCACCAGAGAAAAAGACAGAGAAAATTAGAAAATTATTGGTCTTCTAGTGAGTTGGGTAGTACTGAAGTAGATGAGGGACTGTGCAGATAAAGCTGAATAAGTCACTTCATAGCAGTGGATAGTATGGAACATGTAATAAAACTACTATGCTTTGAGCTCCTCCGTTGAACTTTGTACTGCAAACCAACAGAGCTGAACTGGCACAAATTAGTGTGAGACAGGTGGTGTCACTGGCTTGTAGGGCTTTCCTTTCTGATGGTGTGTGCTGCTCTGCTTACTTTGCTTGGGAGTAAACTCAGTTATAAAATATGTGGTATTTCGTAATTATTCTTTCTACCAGAGGAGCAGCTCTGGTCCCTGCAGGCTTAACATGTTTTTGGGGCTGTAACGACTGGGTTATCTGCCAAGGTGTTTCCCTTTGGAGTAAGGCAAAGCCGTTAGATGTTTCTCTCTGAACATACTGGCACTCTCTTGCTGAGCGTTGACAGTATGCTTGCCTGTTCAGTAGTATGGCCTTACTAAAATGCTCGCTGGATGTGGGGAACTTCTGAAAGCTGGCTACAGCTTGGGATGGAACTGTTCCGTTTAATCCTTCACTCAAGTGAGAAGACAAATTATGATTATTTCTTTAAGAAAATATATTCATTATCCTCCCTCAAAGAGATTCTGTAGAAACCCTGCTTCAATTATGACATTTAGTTCTTAAAAAGCACAGCTTGTAGGGCCATAGCATACTTTCTAAAGACAGGCCCTTAAGTCTATAAATACTGCATTTTTCATTGCTGAACACCTACCCTTTCTAACAGCTATGCCAGAAGTCAAGTTTTCTCCAATTCTGCTCTCAATTCTCACACGCAGACCAAATTTATACTACATTCAGGCACCTCAGCTGCCTTCCTGATCAAAAGACCCAAGAAGGATAGACAGCTATAGGCTGACCACAGTTTTATTTTTATTCAGCCTTGCAGCTGCTATGTCTTTGTACACATAGATGATAAAATAGATGTAGGCACTTGAGGGGATTTTGCTCTTGTTTGCCTGTGTACAGTTGACATCTGATTCTCGTGCCCTAGGGACTCTCCGCTACCACAGTAGTGTAAGGTGCCTTTAAATATTACTACCTCATTTTGATGGATTACCATAAAAAGACTTGAGTGTAAAGGAGAATCAATTTTCTTGTGATTTTTGTGGGAATTAAGTCACTGTAAATTCATAGTAATCTTCTTGTTCTCTTCAGATTTGTGTAGTCATTACGAAGGGAGATTTTTTTTTTCTTTGGCTTCCTAGAACGGATTGTCACAGCCTCCACCACAGGACCACAGATCCTAGAGTGCTATGCCATTCGCTGGGCCTGTGCAGTTCTCAGAGGTGAAATAATTTTCTAGCAGAAAAGGCTGGAAATAGTGGGATCAAATTTTGGAAGCTCCTTGTGGTGATCATGTTCTGTCTACTGGCTCTCTAGGTTCGTAGCTGTGTTCGTAACTCAATATGCCTTATCTTGCAGAAGAGAAGATAGGAAAGAGCTTGCAGTGCTGTTACAAATTATCACGTGAATGGCTTTGAGCAGTCTTAGGTGTTGTAGAATTTCTTCCCAATCTAGTGCTCCATTGTGGTTAGGACCAGTGTTTGGTGCTCAGGATGCTATTAAGAGTAAGAGTAGTCACAGCAAAGTTAAAGGATTTAATCAGGACAAGTGAAAGAATCCTTCAGACTGGCTTGCAAAATATAAGATGAGAAAGAAACCAGATGAGGTTTATTTCTGTTTGGATAAAAGGTGCCACCTCCACAAGCAGACTAAGGATTAAAAGCTGGATAAAAACAAGGTGAAGAAATATTGGTACCACATGACTATCAGTAGTTAGATGCACCTTTCAGTGTCTACAGAAAGCGCTTCTGGATGTGGTTAGAAGCCTTTATTTTCAGTGAAAACAGCTGTAATATCACTTACAAGTAGCATAATTATTTTCTTATTATCCTGGTCAATGCTTTTCCCTAGTAATCATTTTTCTACTTTGTCCTGCGGCAGTTTGCCTACTGCTAGGTTAAGCATAGGGTCCTACACTCAAACATTGCTAAGCTTTTTTCATGTATACCAAGATAAATTTAATTAGAAAAGAATGCAGAATCGGTGGTTAACATCGATCACCTCCCCAAAGAAAAAGAATCCCAGAATCCCAAACCCAAGCAACACTCATTTTGTAATTTGTAAAGCACATTTCACTGAGATACTTGCAAAGGAGTTGAATTTGTCTTTTGGTCTTGAGCTTAATAAACATAAACATTCAACACTCAATATAGCAGATATAGATAGTGAAGTAATGCCAGGCTACCAAGTTAGGCAATAACTGTTCATCACTTTTCCAGTAATTCTGTGCATTTAATGTCTTTATTTTCTGAACACTCTTTCATGCTGATATTAAACATACTTTCACTTCTGATAGTCATGTCAAAATACCTCTGTTAATATTTTCTTTGAATTACCTCTACATTTTCAAAATTGATCCAGCATTTTGCACGGTTAAGATACACAGAGCAGTTTACAGTATTTTTTAAAAAAATTGTTCATATTAAATGTCTTTTTTAAAGAAATAGAGAAATATTTATTCAATTCTTTCTTTTGTATGCTTTAGAAGACTATTTTGAGCTTTGTGTTGACCTAAGGGAACTCATTATCATTCTGCTCATAATGGTGATAACCACTTTATATGTAAGAACAGCAGCTGGACACAATGTTTTACGAGTATACACAGTTTTTAAAGAAAAGTACAGAACAATGGTTTGTATAGACTTTGCTTCCCTTTTGTTGTCTTTCAGAGGGTATTTCAGCTGACTTCTTTCACATTTGTCAGTCCTTTATTTTGAAGAAAGGAAATCAGTGACATTCTCTCAGTTCTGGATGTACTGAGCTGACTCCAGCCAGAAAAACAGCACATCAGAGCTGCTCCTGGGGAGCTATGCAAATCCTTCTCGGCCTCATCATTCCTCAACAAAAATCAAAACAATCCTCCTGATTTCAGAGACATCGTTTCTATGCTCCCTGATTTCCCACACACAAACATGCAGCAGTGCTTTAACTGCTGACTGTCCTCTCAACTTTGGAGTTTTATCAACAATGAGGGGAAAACGCTTATTGCATAATTAATGTACTTTGCAATGATGCTTAGGCACTTTGGGAAGAAAACATTATTGTTTGGACTGAATGAATGTTCACTTAAATAAACTGACAACTAGATTTTCAGAGTGAAGCCAGTGCAATTCCCCCAGAATCCATAGTGTACTAGGGCAGGCAGGAGATTTGCTCCTACATGAATACTGGTCTAATCTTTTTCAAACCAACACCTACTTTGGTATGTTACTCCAGCTTCAGGTGCTTTGAAATCACCTTGTTTTACAAGCCACTTTAGTATTGCAGTACCAGCATGTTAAAATCTTAGTAGTCACCTTTACTCCCATTCTTTATTCTGTTTATGTCCACAGTACTGTTTGAACAATTTCCTCTTACAAGTCTCTGCGTGAACCAAATGTCACTGAGTTCTGGGAGGCTGCCTTAGTCACACTGTGCTTGTGATGAATTCTGTGTTGTCCTCTGTCAGTACCATGTTGGAAGATGCCCCCGAAAGTTCAGTACAAGAACATAAATGCTGTCTGGAAAAAAACCCAGAAGTGTAGGTATTTTGAGCCTCATTATTAGGATCCTCATTATCCTGATTTTCTATCCATAGTCATGTTTGAGAGTTTTCTTCTGAGAAATTGTTTAAAAAAAGTCATAATCTAGAACTGAAATTTTTTCCAAGGTACTGCTTCAGTGCCTTGTGGTGGAGTCTCAGAATACCTCTGGGATTGGAGGATAGAACACTGTTCCCTCATTTTACGGAAGACTTACGGGTGGCTTGTACTGACTTTCTGTAGTACCTTGTGGTAGGGCAGTGACTGACATACGATTGCTGTACTCTAACTGTCCGTTCACCACTGACCTGACTTTCCCTTTGTCTAATGATATTGATGTTAAATGTACTAATGAATTACTAGGAGAGGGGGAAAAAATGAGTAGTGAAAGAGAAGAAGAAAGCCTCTGACAACACTTTATAGGGGAAAAAAAATTAAAAAGATTGGCCTTTCGTGGGAGAAATGAGCAAGCAGCACAATAGCAAGTTTCATTTCAAGTTCATGGTCAATAAATTAAAGAGATTATAGTTTGGAAGAAATAACTTAAGCTACTTGGACATCTCGCTGGGTGTTAAGAGTAATGGCAGTATAATGATATTTGTAGTATTAGTGGCTTCCTATGCTGTCTTGCCACAGGCAGCAGCCATTGAAGAGCAAAAAACTAAGAGAGTCTGTGAAGGCTAGAAGGAAGATCCCAGAGATTTAATGAACTGAAAGTAAAGCATTTGAAATATAATTACATGAAGAACATTTGTTTTTCCTCTTGTGATTATGCTTGAATAATAGGACTGCAATATCTACAAAGGAATTGGGAAGTAAACAACAGCTAGGGGTTTGTTTTCTGTAGTTTCAAGAAGGGACAGGATTTAAAGTGTGGTATTTGATTTAAATGGTCTCTCTCTGAATTTGAGAAGTAAGGGAAATAAACCGAAATCTGTCAGAGGGACCAGATCACTTGTTAGTGTGTACACAAATATACTTCCAATTAATTTCAAGACAGTTGTTTTCATTTATTCCAACTGAGCTGTGCAACAGTCTTGAAAGCACTGGGCTACCTCATGTGCATGTAACTACCATTTGTGCCTGATTTTTAGTAAACCATGCTTACGCATCTCAAATGAGGGGATGAGATTTGCCGCATAGCCTTTGGACGTGAGGCTGCGTAGCTGGGAGGGGAGGGGGGCCAGGCAGTCAGGAAAGGATGCATTTCACCATTTTCTCTCTCTTCTCTGAGTGAAAGTGTTCCTCCCACCAGCACCAAGTGCAGTCTAACTGAAGAGCAGATATAAAGTAAGGTGTAGACTGCCCGGGGACTCTGCAGTCAGTCTGGAAATTGCTGTGAGATTGGTTTAATTATATAAAGTGTACTACTCTGATATACTAGGATTGTTAAAAAAACAATATTCCCAGAAAAGAGATTGCTCTTTAAAATGGAATGACTGAAAACAGCAATTCAATTAAAGCTTTAGTACTTCTGGGAAGGGTTTTATGATGTAGCCAGAAAGACTGAGTTTACTTTGGTCTGGTAGTTTACCCCCAGAAATTGGCTTGCTGGGACCGATGCGTACTGAGTGCTCCCGTGTTCCATGTGAGGTTCTTCCAGGTGTCCTGCTTATGTCCCAGCTATGTCCTGGAGGTCCTGCCAGCAAGACACCCATCCTGCTGGTCCCTTGGGTGCTGCTGGTGAGGCCTGGCCTGCTCTCCTTTTCTCGCATGTCTTGTGTGAGTGAAAGTGTTTTCCCCTAATATACTTCTGTCAGTTAGATGCCCAACCCTAAGCAGGATGTCCTAGGCTGAATAATTCGGCCAAAACTTCATATCATCCCATGGCAGTCTTCATCAGACAGTAAAGGCAAAGCACCCTTTGCAGGTACCCTTTGAGTTGGTTGGCCCTAAAGTTGGCAGGTTGCTTGCTTTGTGAGAAGGTCGTCCTCAGTGGCTGTCTTTCTGCTGCAGAGTGGTTGAGCAGCAAATGTCAAGATCCCTTCCAGGCAAATCCTCTCAGCTCTTTTCTTTGTGTGGTTTTAAGTGGTTGCAAATTGACAGTCAGTTTTGTATGACACTGGGTCTGCTGGGGGCTTAAATGCTGTATTTGGTGTTTATCAAGCACAAAATAATTTTTTTTCCCTCGGAAATACATGTATGGTATTTATCTCTTTCATTTCCAAGGGAACTGTAAAGGCTGAATTAGATTATTTTAAAACTAAAATATTTTCATCTTCAATCTGCTCCTAGGTGCCATTCAAATACTAAAAGCAGAAAGTGTGACATGCAGGCTGTCAAAAAATGCCACCTTTAAAACCTCTTGATCTGTTTAATACCCAAAGGCTCTTCTGTCATTTGGCCGTAGCACACAGCGCTGCTTTAAGACTGAACATTAGAATCAATTTTTTTTAAAATTGCATCCTCGTCTCCAACAGACCAGGAAAACTTCTAACTACTGACGCTGCGGCTGGAGCTAAAATCCATAGCTACAATTTTCTGGCAAGGTGCACCTTCCTTAACTTTGCTTTCTAGTAAATCGGAAACTTTCACCCATTTTTTGTGCCAATTCAGGATCTTGACATTTTCTCTCCTATGCAAGAAAATATACTTGATCTTACTATGGATTAGTACAAAATAATGAGCTTTACTAGTCCCTACCCAGCCTTGCCACAGGTGTTTATGCTTGCAGTTGTGTTAGACTGGAGTGAGAGGATTTTCTGCTCGAGTGCGCTGAGTATTAAAGCAATTGAAAAGGCCTGAGTAGAGGTGAAGCTGTCAGTCTGGGCACCCACCCCAACGTTTGCTTCCTTCGGTCTTTCTCTGTCAACCTTCTTGTAGTATTACAGCTTTGCAAAAACGCAAAGGGGGAAACTACACCTAACTGGCTTGATCAAAGGGGATTTCAGTGTAGAAATGTTTGTAGACAGAAGTTATCTAGGACCTGGATTTCAATGACTAAGAAGAGGGATAAAAGGGATTCTTGTTGAGGTTGGAATGTGTGGATTGTTTGCAGAAATTTCTTATGCTGAGTAACAAAGAGAGATTAATTGTAATTACAGTAAGACTGCAGTACTATGACTAATGATAATATACAAAAATAATATCTAATGAAGTCACAGTATTGATAATGAATGTGGAAGGCAGTTTAGCATGAGTAGACTTAAGGGTGTTCCTCAAGGTGGTGTCCCTCGTCTCTGCAATCCTCCTTCTGTTAACCCTGTTAAGATGGCCTAGAACAAACAAAACTGCTTTGCTTTAGCAACAAAGGCTGCCAAACACCTCTGTATTTCTGTGAAAGGTATCTAGCAGGGCCAGCAAGCATTAATTGGGTCCAATTTAACTTCAGTCCAGTCTGGCAGATCATGTAGGCCTGAGTGCGTGTTGGCACAGAGCTCTTGAAATAAGGATCGTACGTCTCAGTGTCCTGCACAGTGTCCTCAATCTCTCTTCACCAAAGAAGTGCCATTGCCCTACATTTTCCGCTGATCTTCTCATGCAACAAAAAGGATTGAGTGCGAAAAGGTTTGAGCATCGCTGGGGGGAACAATCCACTTGACAGTGTGGAAATATAGCACATTCTGTGTCTTGCATTTCATCCTCTTTCAGACTCCTTTAGAAGATCACCAACTTTTACTTTTTTTAGTACATTTAAAATATTTTCTTTTAAAATATTTTTTTTTTTTTTTTTACTTAAAAGCGATCAGGTGTTTTCATGGTTTTTCTTTATGGTACCTTCCAAAATATTGGGAGTATTTGGAGTTGATATTTTTCGCTTACTCATCCCAGCAGAAGACATGCAGTCCTGCTTGACATCTAGTTGTAGACAATCAGGGAACATAGAAGTATTTATCATAGAAGTATTTATCTACTGAATAGATATAGTATCCTCTGCTTAGCACAAGCTGACCTTGATTTCTAAAATTGTTTTAGAGAGACATATTTTTCTGTTGTTGGTATCAATGTGTTGAGTACTTCTTGGTAATAGTAGCACTGGAGAGACGGTACTGTTGATTTCTAGCGATGAACGGTTCACAGCTCTTAGTGCATACATGAAATGGTAAATGGACTCTAAAGAAACCACTTACGTCCTTGAATTCTCTGATTACACATTGAACTCTGTGTGGATGGGGCAGGCCCTAATGTCCCAGAAGCCAGGAGCACCATGATATTAGTCAGACAGAACAGACTGTGTGACATTATAATAAACGGGTGCTTAAGAATGGAAAGGTCAGAAAATGTCTTGCATTTGTGGCTGCTGGCTGCTAAAATACCTTTTAAATTTCAACCTCTGCCTAGGTGAAATATATCTTTTTCCATCAGCAGAACTGAAAGCCTTTTGCTAGAGTGGAAAGTGCCAGGGCTGAGCCAAATCTGTAACTCCAGTGCCGGGTCTCCCTCAGGGCAGGGTTTGGGGGTTCCCCATCCTATGGGGAGGCCATGCTTTCCATGAATTGCAGACAGGCACTCCAGATTGCTGGAGCTACAGTAAAGCTAAATGGCTCAGGAATGCTTCTCTCTCTGCTTCTCTACTTCAATTTGTGGTGATGTGGATTTACGCAGTTTTGAGGGATGAATGCCGACAAAAACCTAGGTTTGCAAGCTAATGTATCCCATTGCACTAAGCAATTCTTCCTTCCCGATCGTGCCTCGCATAGAGCAGGTAATAAGCAGGCTGTGCCTCAGTGAGAGCATGCGGGCAGTCAAACATTTGCTCAGTCCAGGCTCTGATCTTGCATCGATATGAACCAGTTCAGTCCAGAAGCTGAATAACTGGGTTGGTGTGCGCTGTGCCCAGGCAAATGTGTTTCACCTCCCTGCAGCACAGCAATGCTGCAGTCACACAGCTTGCCAGCCAGGGCTGCTTGTGCCTACCTGTTTTAAAAGTGTGAGCTGAGCAAATGCACATCTGGCTGCCCTCCTCAGAGTGCACATGTCCTCTCTGCTAACATGGTCACAGGCAGGCTAAGAAAAAAAAATGTAGCAAAGTGCACTTACCTGTCTGTCCCTGAGGGTGTTAAAACAACGGGGCTATAAGGCAGTCCTTCAGAATCGCTTGACTTCATTTCCAGTCATCTTTGAGTTGCCTTTGCCAATGCCTGGGCATATGTGTATGGCTCTAGCGTAAAGCCTTCATATTTCCTTTTTTTCAAAGCATGTAGGCTCCTCAGGCATTTAATACCATTGATTAAAAACCAACAATGCCATTTAAAAGCCCCAGAACGCAGTGATGGTCCGTGGGATTCAGGGTGTGCTGCTGTTTTTGACAAGGAGATCTGAGCTTCTTACTCATCAAGGGTATGTCCAAACAGGTTCCTGCTGAAGACTGGCAGAGCTGGACTGAGACACTGTGAACAGCAGACTCTGCCTAATATGAAACGTGCCTAGATTTTCACGAAAAATCAAGACATAAGTAAGCACAACATTAAAACAGCCACAAAAATCTGGGAGTGCTGTACCTCGCCCCTTTACCCTGACAGTAGGTTCTCTGCTGGGTAAAGCACCAGGTGAATCCATCGTTAGCCACTCATGGAGTCAGTTGTCCACAAAGAATCTTTGTCAAAACTGGCCACAAACTTTGTGCCCTGAGCCCTCCCTCCAGCCCTTATAGCTGGCACTGGTCTTCAGGAGGCACTAGCATTCTCAGTCTAGGAGGGATGCTATTCTTGCAGTGAGGTTATTTTTGCATGCCCATGCAATATATGAGTAGTTGAGTCGCAGCCTGCATGGATACGAGGACACCTGAGTGTCCTCACATCTGCAGTGGTATGAGTGGTACTAGTCTGGTTATTTCAGATTTAAATGGTTTTACTTTTTTTTTCCTTTTCAATTTTGTTTCTATTTAACTTTTTGGTTTTTAAAGCTTTGGTTCACACAGCTGTGCTAAGTAAGTGTGCAAGTGATAGGGGGTCTTGCTAGGCAGTGGCAAGGCTTGAGTCACATTGAAGTCATTGAATAAAGTGCATAAATAGTGAGATCTCCTCTTCTGCTGTGTGTGCAGTATTAATTCATGACTTGTGGCCCCAGGAAATCAAACAGGCTGGTGCCAGGAACCAAAGTGGTCCAGAATCAAGGGCGTCTTAGACAAATCTTGCAAGAAGTAACATTGGAATAAATCCAAGTCCCGAGCCTGGGCCTCCCTTTGCAGAGGGGAATTTCTCTGTACTTCAGCTGCTGTATACAGAAAGTGCTTGTGTGAGGGAGGTGATGACTTCTTATCCCATCCTGAGCTGGGGAACAGGCAAGAGAGGACTGTAGGTAGCCTTTGCATCCCGAGTAGTGGAAAAAGTCTGTGTTACACTTGCAAATCATGTTTCTCTGAGGATCACTGAAACGTAATAAATCATTTGCAGACTTATTAGAGGAACTGTCTGTGGCACCCCACCTCTGTGGACGTAGCTGAGCTAATCTTTATAAACCCAGCTTTTTGAAAAGTGGGAATTATTGCTAGCTAACGTAATACTTGTTTTCAAAACTGTCGCTTCATAGCAGATATCTGGGGTTTTTAACCAGTCTTTTAAATAAATCTTTTCTCTTCCATTTCAAATGGATGTTTTTCATTAAATGCTTTTTCTCTTTTTTTTTTTTTTGACAAATCAAGAGACAGCTTTCTGTTTCTTTGGAGACCACATATTCAACAAAGTACTTTTCTACATTTTTAATAGAGTAGGCAGAAACGTTTTTCTTGTTTTAGGATGTTTTTAATTGAAGTGATAAGTCAGTGCAGAGCATATTCATAAAATGAAAATTGAAAAAAAAATCTGACTAGGTTTGAAACGTTTTGCTTTAATTGTTGTCTCTCATTTCTAGCATTTACTTTCGCTTTAAACAGAAAGTGATTTCAAAGCAGAAAGGAAGCAGATTTTATCAGAAATATGAAGAGAAACTGTTTCTACAGCTTAGCTTAAAGCTCAGATTAGAATTTCCTCAAAACTGACCTTTACTGTGATTAATTTTGTTAAAAATAAATCAACATCTTCCAATAAAGACTATCTTTTAAAAAGATTCTAACCAGCAAAAGTATCACAACTTGTGCCTGTGCACGGTCCTCTTGTTTTCCCAAGGGCCTCCACAAAACTTTCTGCTTTGTTTTCTGAGGATGCTCGTCCCATTCAGATGTAGTTTTCTGTGGGTAGGAAAAGCTGGGGCACAACCTGAATGTCAAAACATGGGAATATGTTCATTGCCATCTGATTTAAAGGGCTATTTGGCTCTGATATGCTGGTGGGATTTTTCATGGGCTGTGGTGTCTGCCCGCGTAGCAGCTTGTGCCCTATGCTGGAAGGGCCCATGTAGCCCTCGGCCAGCGTGGTGTAAAGAGGCAGGTAGCAACGTTAAATTAACTGAAGGGAGAAGAGCGCTAATCTTTTCCGAGATGTCATTTGAAATTTCTAATGTATTGCACAAACATGAATTACCCTTTGCATTTACTGAAAAGATGAAAAACGCTGCTAGTACAAAGCTGACACAGGGTAAGAGCCACATACTGTTCTTACTTCTGCTAGTTCTCTTCCAGACGTAGGACTTATTCCTATTAAGCTGCAGCAGGCTCCGTTAATGTGAAATTTCATCTGGCATCAGAAAAATGGAATTTTTCAAAAACATTCAGCGTCTGTCTAAACCGCTTCTGTTGAAGTTCTGCTCATGCCATGTGTTTCAGAAAATTGAGTGTTTTATACTTTGGGCACCTTGGCTGGGTATGAAATGGGAAAAGAAAACAAAAAGCAACAAGTTGCATTGCCAACCAAAATGACTTCAGCAGAAATCTTTAGTATATTTGTCAGGCCACTGTCTCTTAGAAACCTTTGACAGAAACTCATTTTTTATTTATACAGAACAGAAGAAACTTTAAGCTCACAAACCTTATGACTCTGGAGAAAATGTAATTATGACTAGAAAAGTTTCTTATACAACTTTTTAAATTAGTTATTCTTATGGCTTCTGCAAGGAGTGGGCCTCTTGACTCCTTACGGCTGCTAATTACTGTGTCTGAAGAGAAGGAATCTAGAAGTCAGGTAAGCTCATCCCTGAAATGAGGGGGAATGCTGCAAGGAGAGGACTGAGATGCAAAATCAGGAAAATTGAAAATGGGTGGAGTTTATTAAGGGGAGACTTCTGCATGCTGAAAATCTACCTATATTTAAAAAAACACACAGTAAAAATAACAATCGTATGATGGCTCTTGACAAAGGCTGGCTTTTTAACGGTAGCCTGGACTTCAGAAGATTTGGTTTTTTACTTCAAGCAAGTGTGAACAGAAATCACCTCCCCTGCCAAACATAGAATGAAATTCAGACCTCCCTCAATAAGAGAGAGTGCGAGATCGTTTTGCAGCGGAGCTGTGAAATCACAAGCTGGAAGTACTTCTCTCTGTTATCTATTTAATTAAAATTCACTGTTACAGAAGATAAGTAAATCTATCTTCTAGAATGCGTGGGAAGTAAACCAGGTTACAACCATTTCTTTGAGGCTTTTTAGATACAGCTCGTGTTGGTGACCGTCCTGTTCCAGGTTGGAAAAGTATGAAAGGATCAACATTTACCTAAACAAGAAATGAATATGCAGTCCTAATACTGGTTGCATTTATTGTCTTTAGAACCTAATGAATATCTGGGTAGTTTTACCTCTAAAGTTTCTACATATGGGTGGACATAAAAGTTTGTATTTGTGCAAGAGGAGGCCTATTCAAGAATAGCCTAAACATATAAACAGGTTAATGGTGTTCCTTATATTCCAGCTATCCGTGGGACCAGGAGGGCTAGCTTTGTTTGTGTAAAACGGGATGAATCTCACTGCCGTTTGAGTGGATGTGCTAGACACTCTACCACAAGTAGTGAATGCTGACCTGTGCGTGCAGCTTACAGACCGCTAACCACATAGGGCTAAGTATTCTCTAGAGCCATCTCTCTGCTGACAGCTTATATTCAATGTTCACAAGAGACTAAATCATGGAGGAGCTGTATTTACAGGGAAAAAAAAAACCCAGCCTCATCTTCTGGAGCTATTTTATCAGGTAATTCTTTGCTTTTCTCCCTTCAGAAGTTTGTCGCAGATACTGTATTTCTGGTTTTGTGCTTTGTCATCCTGAGAGTTAATACGTCTCCTAAAGCAACCCGGTTTTACTCTCTCGGTTTCTCTCTGTCTCTCTGGCAGTCTCAGATAACAAATGCATAAAGTATCATTCTGCGCGATATCACCGTGCATCTGTTACCACAAGCTCAGTTTTTGTTTGGTTTCTGTGGTTACCATCTAGTGGAGAAAAACACAGCAGGAACATGAATAACATACAATGATGTTACAAAAGCTATTAATAGCAATTATACAATTTATGGGGTTTGTGCCTTGAAAATATCCAAAGCATTAGTTTCCTCAAATGCCCAAACCAAATTTAGATTTATTTTTTTTTTCTCCATGTAATTTTCTGTTGTATCTTAATGTTTGTCATCCTATTCCTCCTATATTCTGGAAGAGGCCCACAGCTGCCTACATCGTTCCTCATCTTCACGTCGAGTACCACATCCTGCTGCAGTGTCTCCACCTATAAAGCAGGGAGAATGACCCCACGATACGTGAGCTGAGCTGAGAGTTATGTTAAGATGATGATAGATGATGCTCAGAAATGAAGAAAAAGTAACAGCTTGGGGAAAAAAGGAAATAATTGGAGGGTGCATTGCGGTAGGAGGTTTTTTTAGAGAGCCATGAAATGAGTGGAGGAGTTTCATGTGGTCTGCCTTTTTCTCAGCACTGCCCAGCCCACAAGATTAATAAAGTGATTGCCAGATAGATATTTGCCCTGACATCGCTGGAATAAGGTTAAGAGCAATTAAGCTCTTTTTAAGAAGGCAAATATGAGAAATAAAGAAATA
Source organism: Steatornis caripensis (assembly GCA_013398225.1). Lineage (NCBI taxonomy): Eukaryota > Metazoa > Chordata > Aves > Caprimulgiformes > Steatornithidae > Steatornis > Steatornis caripensis. Next base: position 554,436 of record VZSC01014813.1, on the reverse strand, counting down.
AAACCTGCTAGAAATAGAATGCTCTTACTCCAAATAAGGGGGAACTGTACAGGGTACAGACCTGTTTTATCTAAATTGGGTAAGCTGATAGAAATGCAAGTTAATAAGCTTAAGTCACATACATGTTGTAGCTTCATCTTGTGATTTAATTGTGTATAAACTTCTTTCATGCCAGGAAGCAATAAAAAATGAAACTGCGTCTAGCATCGTTGTAGGTGAACCTGCTGTAATTTACTGAAACTTATTTTTCAGTGCCTCAGATTCATTTGATGTGGAGATCCTTCAGCTTTGCCTGCCTGGCTGTTTATCAGAAGTGCGGATAAGCATATTTTTTCACATAAATGAGTCTACGTTGATTTCCTGTTTGGCTTCTCATTATTAGCAAGAAGTTGTTCTAATAAATACTTGGGGCTTATGCATAGCAACAGGCAAAGAGTAAACAACAGACTTTGCAACAGTTAAATGTCACAAGACCCTGTAAATAGGAAGCAGTCTGGTTCCACGCATTTGCTTTGTCTGTACCGCTTTATTACCTTGCTTTTTCACCACGTGGGGATGTGTCCAGCAGAGCACTTAGACCATTCAGAGACAAATCAGAGGCATCATCCAAATTCTACTGCAAGCAATGCAAATGTCTGTTTACTAACTAGATATTTACTGTATTTGCCACAGTAAATGCTATTTATCTGTTTGCTCGTGAAGAAGTCCAATGTGGTGTTCTGGATCTGTGTAACTAAGTTGGAATTTCACAGCTATCTTCAGAAGTGTTCGAATTTCTAGACAGCAGCAGTGGGGGGAGGTGAAGAAGTCCCAACTGCTTTGAAACACGATTGAAGTTGGCACCTAGACTATATGTTGTCGTAGCTTAGAGCAGATCTCAGTTGCAGAAGGCCACGTATCTGTCTTTCCTTGGAAAACAGACATGGGAAAGGCACAGAAACCAGAACAAAGGTCGGTTATTTTTTCCCCCAGAGCACTTAGATAATTTGTGGTCACTGTCTACAGCAGACAGAGCAGATCCACAAAAAACAATGAAGCTGAGTTGTTTGGGTTTTTTTTTATTTTTAGGAAAGTAGTGAATGGGGAATGTTGATTTCATTTGTATTAACTAAAATTTTGCCACTGTCTCCAAGGCAGGCAGATATCTATCAAAGCTTGTTTGTAGCAAAGTTTAAGCTGTGTTTAATTCCTTTGTATGGATGTTATCTAGGTACTAGCTGACAGCTTCCATTAGCACTGTTGCAGCCATAAAGTATGTGAGTTACAATAAGCAGAGAGGCAGGGAAGACTAGGAACAGCACTTAGGGGAAAGGTCTATGAAGCCCGTCTTGGCTGGACGCCCATGTGAAGATCCTTAGGATCAGATTCACTAGTGCTCCAACTCTTTTTGTGTTGCTCCAGCAAAGCAAAGCAGATATAAAACCATCAGAAATAACTTTACAGCTACTTTGTAGGAATATAAGAGACTAAAAGTCCTGACTCTAACCTTTAGCCATTATAGTAGGGTTTTTTTTTCCTTCTACTGTAGGAAAATCAGGAGAATGACATTTCCTTATTGCCCATGGGCTTAGGGAGGCCCAAAGTGATTTTACAAAATGTCATGTATATGCTTCAGGTGTGAGCAAAACGTAGCCATGACTGGGGCCCTCTGTGTCCTCTCTTTGCTGGGAAACAAACAGCTGTGCAAACCTACAGCACTGGCAAATACAGTGTAGCATGAACGACTAAAGTCAGAGAGCATCTCCTTCTCCCACTCTGTGCGCGCGCATTGTCCTGGCATCATGTAAGAGATGAGGCGGTTGATGTTTGGGCCTGTGAAGTCAGGAGGATGTTTGTAGTTTTTTGAGTTCAGTGAGCGGGTCTGCAGAGCCATGGCAGTGTAGTGCAGAAACAACATGGGATGCAGCTAATAATGTTTGAGGAAACACCTAAAAATGTGATAGGCTTATCTGTGAACAAGGGCATCTCTTCATCTGTTCAAGGTCCCAGGCCTGCTGCTTGGACCAGTTGATCAGTGTCATGCAGAGTCTGGCTGTCTTCTCCTTGTTGCATGCCTATGTTAGGATGTCTGTTTCTGCTTGCTCCAGCTTTAACACATAATACAGTCCACAGGATGATTACAATATAAATCCCTGGTTTTAATTCAAGGGCTTGCACACCATTGCATAAAATAGCTGAGCCATAGGGGCCAACAGCACGTATGCCCTTGACCAGCAAGCAGTCCTACCGGTGGAGGCTGGGAGAGTGCATGGGAGATGGTAATTCACATTTGCTTCCCTGATCTCCTCCTCCTCCCCAGGCTCTGATTTTGGCTCCAGTCAGAGGCAGTGAAGTGAGCTGGATGGCCGTCCTTTGCTTCTCGGGGCAGCAGATGGAGTGGTTGGAAGTAGTGTTCAGCTTTTCATTCCTAGAGGGCATGACTCAGATGACATTTGCTGAGGCTAAAGAGCACACACGGACAGACTCCACAGCTCAGGGGATGCGTGACAGCATGTAACTTCACTGTCTGTCAGCCTCTGGAGGTATTGGCCCCAAAGCTTGGATTTTTCAAATGACTTCAGTCTGCACAGCTCTGAATAGCTGGAGATAAATCTTAGCTGGTGTGCTCCCACATAAATAGATTGATAGATGCTCCTGGGAGTGAGATCCTAGTCCGTATAAAACCACACAGAGCCACTGGTATCATTCACAGCTATGCTATTTTATACAAGGCCAGGACGTGCCCCACTGTGGAAGGAATCCAGTGTTTTACATCAGCTCTTGGGTGTTTGCATGACTGCTCGCTGGCGACGTGCTGCGCTTGGGCTGTCCACCATTTCCGGGATGGCAGGAGGCAGCCGGGAGGTGCGCGTAACCCTGGCAGAGTGCTCAGTTTGGCAGGGGTTCTCTGCTGGTGTCAGATGGTGCTTTTGCAGTGAGCACATGCACAGCTTTCAGTGCAGCTTGCCTCAGCTGCATGCCCTCGCATGGTACCCTACGCAGGCCATTTAACTCTCCCAGTAACTGCAAAAAAGCAGCTGACCCAAAATGTCTCAACTAAGGGAAGATTAACTAGAGGGAAGCCTTCATTAAAAAAAAAAAACAAACCACCAAACCAAAACTAGAAGAGCAGTTTGGAAAGGATAGTACATCATTTAAGAACTGAAACATTTCTTTAGCAATCTAGAAGCTCATTTAAAAGCCTAATGCCTTGTAAGTCTGCAAGATATGACCAGATTTATTTTTTCAGAAGCAGCCTATTTAGCATTGCTCTGCAGTATTTTGAGAGGTATCCTTGGTGCATTCTGGCCTTCTGGAAACCAGAACGAATACAAAATTCCTCCAAAAGAAACACCGTAGAATGCTTGATCTCTCAAGCATGTAAATACTTAACAAACGTATTTTAGAAAGTTTTGAATGCCAGATTCTTGTTCTGCTACATCAGTCTGAGCTATCCATGGCTTGTAGGTACCTTCAGGAGGGAATGGCAAACATCTCATGTTCGAGGAGTTTCATGGTCATGCTTAGTTTGCAGTTCCTAGTGTTGGGGAATCTCAGTGGCACAAATCAAGAAGATGTGAACACAATAATTCAGTCTGATTTTATTTGGTTTTTTTAAGCAGAGGTATAGGAGGGTTTTTCCTTTATTTTATTGTAAGCTGAAAATTTAGGGAGCAGGTGAGCTCATCACATGGCTGCAGAGGAAGCTTGGAGCCTAAGAGAAACTGTGAAGGAAAGGCAAGAGAATGAGCTGCTGTCCCTTTTTTTTTTTTTTTTAATGTCTTGCAGCACAACCCTCTGCTTGATGGGTTAGGTTTCTGCTGTCTTTTATCAATCTCATGCAGTGCAACCAAGTGCAGTGTTTTCACCATCTTTACCCAGCTCGAGGAAGATTCGGTGTGTATCAATCATTACACGATTTACTTATATGTGTTTTCAGGCTTACAACATGAGGTCAACCATGGAGTTGAACCAGGAGTAACAGTACTAATCACTGAGCTCCCAGCACTGCTATAGCAACTTTACTGTTTGTCGTTTACATGTAATTAACATTTATCATGGTGTTTTAAAGTACCACATTACTCAGCTGGGAATATTTATGGCATTTTTCACTATCATTACTCTCAACATGTACAGGTGATTATTTTTATATAGGTTTTTTTTGGCAGATCAATAAGGCAAAAGGCAACACTTCATTGATTAATAGTTTTTCTCCCTCCCTCTGTTTCCTTACTAGATTAGAAACCTACAGAACCACTTTGCTGCAGATTGTTGTATTTACTGTGATTTCTTTAACTTCCTAATCTAATCTGAAAATTGAGCTGAAGAATAGCGGTCACTTGATATGTAACACAACAGTCAGGCTCCTGACCCAGACAGATGTCTGCTGCTACTTTACTTCACCAAGTTGCTTGTTCCACTTACTTTATCTCCAGCTGTGCTTTAGTTCACAAGAAATTATTTCCTTTTGTAGGTAATAGGTTTCTAAGCTCAGAAACTTACTATCCATCCACATATTTTGATTGTTTGTTGTATAATTCTCTATTTTACTTTTGCTAGTTGCTCCCTTCTCAGGCTTCATTATTTATTCATTATTTAACACCTTCAGATGTTAAAGAGAGGAGAAAGGGAGCATCTAGTTCACCAGTGTGTCACGTTATGGAACAATGTTTTAAGGGTTCTTTTGGTGGTTGAATCTTTCCGTACTTAAATCACAGTTTTAGCTAGCGAACCTCTCCTACAATGTTGTTGAATTGTAGGCTTTTCACTCCGCTGAAACTATCTAGACAAGTGACATCGTTGTGATGTAAAGAAGTGTTATAATGACATTTTACAAAGTGGGAAATACAGCACCCGCCTGCACAGACAAATGGCAACAGGTACAAACTAAGCTCTGCTCAGTAGTAATAAAACAGAAGCTGTTAAATGCCTTGAGGTATTGAAAACTTCATAGGAGATGTATCTGCTTTTGTTTGGAGGCTCAGCCCTGCCAATACAAATGCTGGATACTTAAGGGAAAAGATCTTTACAATTCCGATAATGAGAAACCGCGCAGGGTTTACCAAGAGGTAAGAGTTTGCTATTAAGCAGTAACAAACTCTGTGCTGAGAGGCAGCGATTTATTACATTCGAGTGGTGCCAGAGCTGGTAAGCCTGAAAAGGCCTGTCCATGTGCAGTCACAGGTGTCTGAGCCGTTCTCTTCACCCTCGCGCAGGTCTTTGGTACTGGGTTTTAGAGGTGTGTAGCTGTTGATCTGTTGTTTCACGAATGTGATCTTTCAATGGTGCAGTTTGTGCCCTGCTTCTACGAGGCTTTTTTAGGACTGGATTTGAAATCTTGTTTTTCAGTGCAGGGTGGAAGGACGCTTATCAAAAGGAGACTCTCTCCAAATCAGACCTGAAAGCCAAGAGGAAAAAATGCTTTCCAGGGTAGTGAATGGCTTCAAAGTTCACAAGAAAAAAGAGTTCTCAGCACTTTCAGCTTAGCAAAACCAGCGCTCAGCACTGTCTGCAAAATTTGCTCTAAAAGCTGTGTTAACTCTGAGTTAATTAACATGCCAAGCGACATGTTACTATGGCTATACAGCTACAGCAGTACCATGATAACTTGGGTATGTTTACTTCAGTGATGGCACTGTGGACACATCCAGTAAGTTTGTCATACTTGTAACTCGCTCTTTTAGGTGCTAAATTGATTCCGTTTCCTCTGTTTCTCATTCTAAAGCATGTTCTCTGGACTCTGGAGGCCTTTTCTTAGTTTCTGAAACCTTGCCAAGGTTGCTGTAGTGTGAATGCTAGAGCTATTACCTACACACAGGTAATAACGCGCTATTGCAATTTAGCAGTCATCTATTTATACAAGGGGATTAATGATGGGAAGAGGTTAATGAGGAGAAAAGGTGGAAAGGATTTTCATAACTGCTTTGTACACTGTTGCAAAAGTTAAAAAAAGGGGAAAAAGACAGATTTTAATACTTTTGACCTAAACCAATGCTGTATTTTAAGGAAGATGAGTATTACTTTGAATTTTTTTCATTTCTTTGAAAAGTTTACTTATTCTTGAATGTCTTGATGGTAAGTCTTCAGTCAGCTCTGACTATTGAGCAAATGGCTGAAAGCCAAGACTTATTTGCTACCCAAGTGTTACTTAGGCCATAGCACATAATCAAGGGCATTATCCTAATTATACAATTATTATTTTGGAAGAAGAATGTGCCATTTGAATCCATAAATAATGCACTTCACCATCTTAATGTTGTGAAGGAGGGCACTGGTGCTGAGTAACTGCGGGCTTCTGAGAAATTGCTTTGGGGAGATTTTCAAAGATGCCATCAGGGAGGCAGGCATCTGGCTCCTGGAAGTCAGATGACAAATGGATATCGTTTAAGCGTAAGCATACCTGATGCCCAGTTACTTCTCGATTGCCGCTTTTTGCGGAGGACCATCATTGCTGCATGGTCTTTCGTGTACTCTGGATCAAAATGGGGACTCGGAGTCACAACTGCTGCTTGGACCTTCCCTGTATTCTCGGTGAAGGACACTAACAGCTCGTCTCTTGGCAGACTCAAGTCTGTTTGCACATCTGTGCAGACTGACAGCGTTGCAGGAAAGGAGGTTTTCCTGGGCTGCTGCCCCTCTTGCTCAAAGCAGCTCAGTGTAATGCTGGAGGTGCCAACTATCCCCAAGGATAGTCACTCACACTATGTTCTCACAGACAGACCTAGGGGTTTCATGTTGTAGTGTCCACTTCTGAGGGTGGTTGCTTTCCCCTCCCCATACCCTCAGCTTTGTCCTCCAGCTGATTCACCTCTATCAGCTCTTGCGTTTAGGTAGGTGCATGGGTGGAATCAGTCCACCAGGCCAGTGGACAGCTCACCTGGCAATGCTGAAGGAGAAAAAGCACAGCTTCTTGCCAGATGAACTTGTTGATTTGACTCACCCTGCAGCTGCAACATCAGTAGACTTAATATAAGCAAGGAGGTGGGAGATGCAGGAGGATCACTTTGATCGATTACATTGGATCAAATGCAAATCTTGCGTGTGCATAGTGAGTGTCTAATACGAGACACCTAGGGTAACAAATCTGCAGTAATTCTGAGTGATCTTGTTTGTAGTTGGGGCTAGTACACTGAATATATAAAATACTGAAAAAATGCCACCTAATCTGAAAAATCAGGCCTTGCCAGTCTGATCCAGAGCAGTGCTATAGTAATGCATGGAGTGACCACAGGGAGATTTTTAGTGTTGTATTTAATTTAGGATCTGCAATGATGCTAAGTAATTTAGGCTCTGGAGCCTATAGGTGTTTAGTGAGAAAGAGTAAAGTATCCAATAACAATGGGGTGAGGGATCTTTAATAAAATAGTGTAAGATCATGTTTTAAAAGGCTATGTCTTAATGCATAGGAATATGAATTTCATTGGCATTTCCTGAATTTTTTTGCTGAGCTGTAGTACTTGCTATGTTTGATTCTATTTAAGACTGCATTCTCTGCTGGAGCATTTGGTTGTCTATATCCTTGGTGTCCTTTCAGCTTTCCTAAATATAAAAGTGGAGGTAACATTCAAATTGAACACTTGGAATATGGACTGAAAGATGCAGATTTTTAACTTACTTATATGAGTAAATACCTCATCTTTACATTGTCTGTTCTTGTCATGGTACTAAACTGACTTCTCTCCATTTGGGATTTCCATAAAGAAAAAAATCCTATCTGTTTAAGCTCCGTTAACGTGTACAAAGCTGACATTTGACCAGTAGCGTTGCTTGGCCATGATTTTTTTAGAATAGACAAAAGCCATGCCTGTAATCACCACCTCACTTCTTTGTCTTGGCTTTTTCAACTTGAGAGGTCGATGGTAAGGTCAAACAGAGGAAGTGGGAGAACACTTGCTAGCAGGAGACTTTGAGTGGGATTTCAATTAGAAAGGTCAGATTTGTGTCTTATCCATTTTTTCTGACTCCTCTGGGTCAAGTGACAGGAACACACTGCCAGAACCTAGATCCTAGGATCAGCCTGTCTTCTCCAGTGAAGTTCCTCTAGATGTGTATTTGTGTTACTGAGTAGGGGAGACCATGCAAATTTTGACAAGACAAATGAAAGCCAACAGAAATTACATGTGGAGTGTATAGACTGGAAGATTGTTCCTAAGGCTAAAGTGCCATATAGAAATATTTTCTGTAAGACACTGGCAACATAAAGAGAGCAGTCCAAATCCATGCAGAGAGGAATGTATAAAAATCAGACCTTCATTGCGGTTCATTTTTTAGAGATTCTTCTGGATAAGGGACATTCCTTATAGTTTAAGAGGTTGTGTTTAGTAACTTCTTTTGGTCATAAGCTCCTTAGATGTAGTGTAGTCTTTTTGCTGGCATGTCCCAAGTAGCATATATGGTATTTCTTGAAAGCAAATACTGGATGCACGTTTGGCTTTGTTTCTTAGACGCTACTTTATAGTGAAGTACTGAAAACTCAATGGAGTTTTCTAACCTGTATTTTTTCAATAACTGAAGTATCAAAAGACTAGCAAAAACCTCTACCAGTGACACTCTAAGAAAGAAATGCTGCACCTGTTGTAAGTTTGGAAACAATGTACGTAGGTTGCAAATTCTTGTCTGGTTTTGCTTTATATTTATCAATTGCACCTTGGTTTCAATGAGATCGAAATGAAAACATGAGAAAGTATAGTTTGTGTTGATTAAGATAAAGTTTTTCGATTTATGGACACAGAGAAAAAATTTCAAATTTAAGAGCCCATGCAAGACCTGATTTTCAGAACTCCCAAACTGTCCCCAACCCCACTGAAATGAGTGGGAGCAGAGTCAAAACTGCATTACTAGAGTAAAGACATTTTATTTTTCCATGTATTTGAAAGTTACAAAGAAAATTTAGGCATTCTTTGGAAAAAGAGAGACAAATGCTGTGTTGAGTAACTATCCTACACCTGTTCGTTGCCCATGTAACAGGCAACTCTATGTATATTGCATTCGTAGGCTTAGTTATTGACTATTTCTAACTAAAATATTCATGGAGTATGTCTGAACAGTTTCAGAAGTCATCTATTATAGATTCAGGTCATGGTTTGCAGTCTGTATTTACACTTAGCTTTATTCACAGCAGCAAAACCTCTGCTTTGCAGCTTGAGAGAGAGAGTAAACCCAGATGCTGCACACATGGGGAAGGTGAGGCTGAGACTGTCCTCTGTGGGAAGGTCTGATTCTCTTTGCTCTGTTCTTGTGCTCTTCCCTCCAGTCCCCACTGGATCCTCCTTGTATGGCCAGGCATGAACCTAACGAAACAATGAAGCCTTATGGGGCAGGAGAGTGCAAAAAAGAGAAAAGTGAAAAAACAAGGAGAAAAACAACTGATACCAGGGGACAGCAAACAACGATTATAAAGGGGATACAGAACACCCTACCTCCATATTCACAGTTAGAGAGAGAACATTGACCTGTGCAGGGCTTTGGTTTGACACGTTTTACCTACTTTCAAGTTATTACCCCCGAGTCTGGAGGTGGGCAGAATGAAACTGTACACTTATGCAAAATCCACTCTCTAAGGAAAGTCTTTTACTAACTTCTGGAGATAAGAGTTTGTTTATGCCTCAAAGTGAGAGAATTTACATTTATTTCTAGACAAAATGCGTGATTTCACTCATCACTTCCTCTTCTTTGTTATGAACAAAAAGAATGTGTGTGTTTAAGGGTAAATGGAATAAACAGTATGGGAGGTAAATGGGCACAAACTGGAACACAGGAAGTTCCACCTGAACATGAGGAGGAACTTCTTTACTGTGAGGGTGACAGAGCCCTGGCACAGGCTGCCCAGAGAGGTTGTGGAGTCTCCTTCTCTGGAGAGATTCAAAACCCGCCTGGATGCATTCCTGTGCAACCTGCTCTAGGCTAACATGCTTTAGCAGCGGGGTTGGACTAGATGATCTCTAGAGGTCCCTTCCAACCCCTACCATTCTATGATTCTATGATTCTATGTTCTCCAGCATGGAAGGACTGGGCAGGAGGAGGGAGTACAAGCCGCCCTTTACTGCAGATAGCCATTGCTGCTTTTCTTTCCTGCGGTGTCACTTGCTTAACTATCCCAGAACTTTTTTTTTTAATGAAAAAATATCAAAAGCCAGCTGCTGTGTGCTATGGAACAATTGTTATTCATGTGCAGCGCTCTGCCTTAGGCCACCTCTCATGAAATTTGACATCAATTGGTTTCAATTGCACTTTCAAATGGGTTTATCATCTGGGGGGACAGCAACTTGTTTCATGATGGATTATTATTACTAAAATACACCCTGGCTGCCAGTCTGCAGAGGGATGTAGCACAAAACCACACCAAGTCTGATAAGATTCCTGTTTTGAGAGCTGTGAGTGATGCGGCAGGGCAGTAGTACCAGATTCCTATCTGTGCTGGTCACCCTGTGTGTATTGGCAGTCTTCTCACCAGCTTGTCTTACTGGAATCAAGATGCATCACCCAAACACAGCCTTCTTTGTGTGTAACTTTCTCTCCGCTGCTGATACTGTTCTCAACTCCTCCAAAGCCAGGATCCCTCTGCTCTCTGGGTTGTGATGATGAGCTTTGTGTGTACTGCGTCCCTCTGGCAGAAAAAAAAACCAGATTTGTGCTCAGAAGCTTGGCAGAGAAGAAAAACAGCCTGTGGAAAGAAACTTGACCCATAATGCATGGTTTGTATCCATTGCCCAGTGACAAAGTTTTTTTTTCTCATACTAAAACAGCTCAGCAGCAGCATGTTTTCACCCTAAATAAAGTAATGCCATAAACAAAACATGAAAACATAACACATTCTGCAAAAGAAATTTATTTTCTAACCAGCTGCCTATTTACAAGCTTAATAGGTGTGCAAAACCTCACCCCAAATTTGGCTCATACTGGGAAGTGAGTTTCTAAGTTACTGGGGAAAAGGAATAAGTACTGGGACCGGCAGCCTGGCGGTCACACATAGGCGGTGCAGTTGTACGAGCTTCTTTGCTGCAGGAAATCATGCTATAATCTGACCCCTCAAAGTCTTTGCCAGAATTTTATTTCATGAGAACAACAACTTTTTTTTTTCAAAATTTAATATTTAAGTAATTTTATTTATTCTTTAAACTTTTACGTAATATAATAAAGAGCACGTACAATGAAACGCATCAAAACACCGTGATGATAACTCAACATTCAGCATTTTCCTTAAATCAGAACGTAGGACACTGGCTTTGACATTCAATTCAAGATAAAACCAAACATCCATATTTCAAAATCATTCATGCAGGAAAACGTCTGTCTCCACGTAGCAGCAGATCTCCAGCTTTATTGAAACGTTAGAATAAGCTAAATGCTTTCCTTCGCTTGAAGAATCTACGAAAGTTCCAGTAAATGTACAGTGGGCATTGCTCTGAACAGAATCATCAGAGGACTACTGCCAAACGCAGCCAGGCAAATTTTGCCGTATGGCTGAATAGAACTGAGTGCCAGGGAGCACTTTATGGGCCAAGGGGTACCCCTGAGGGTACCTCTGTTTTGGAGGGATGCTAACAGAGGACAGGACTTCCTGTCTGGTCCCAGCACTGCTTCTTCAGGTTCTGCTTGTTGGTTACCCAAACTCTGGGGCTCCTCCTTTGCTCACAGTTTGAGAAATGAAGGACTGAGTGAACCTTGATGGTAATGTTTTCTGAAGGTGATAGGAGAGGAGGAGCTGCTGGGGAAATAGGTAGCATGAGGTTTTCTCAAGTTTCTGCTTTTCCAGTACATGTTTTGTGCATCTCATGCCTCAGGGCTGATAATCCTGTACTGTTTGTGAGCCCTGAATTTGCAGAAAGACTTTTTTAAAGGGCATTTTGCAAGAGGGTTACAGGGTAGAAATCATTATAGAGAAATGAAGGATGCTTTTTGTGATCCTACACCAAATTTATCACCTTTGTTCTTTGTAGTATCAAGTGTACTGCCTGTCTGTACCCTCAAATGCTGACATCAGCTACCTTTTAAATTGTTTAATTTATTGATTGAGGCAGTGGGTCAGAGAGAACAAGTGAAAGGTGTTTTCTGCCTGACTTTCAGCAAAAGTATTTTGGAGGAACTATCTATAAATTTTCCCAATTCCCCATGTTTGCCTGGTACTATGTTTAATTATCTTGTTACTTGAATAAACCAAAAAACTCCGCTGCTGTGTAGCGTTCTGCGAACTGTAGCCAAAAACAAAAGCTTGGGTTAAAATGGATTTTAAGCTTCTGTTCCTCAAAATGAAAAGTAATCATTCTTGATTGCTTCTCTTTGTGCACAAGTATTTTCAACTCATGAATGATAAACAAATAAACTTTAGCTGAGACATCTGAACCACTAATCTTGTAGACAGGTGATTGTTCCCGAGACCACAAAGTATCTATATTGTAGTTATCTGTTATCATTTGTCTTACAGTAGCAGCTGAAAGCCTCAGCTGAGATTAAAAGCAAAGTTCAGTGCTAACACGCTGTGAGAGGCAGCTCCTGCCCCAAGAGGTTTATTATTTAAACAGAGATGGGTAAATAACACAGCAGAAGTGCAAGGTGCCTGTGGGGAACGTGGAAGTATTTCGCAGGTAGAAATGTGATCCTCTATGGAGCTGAGCGCTCTTGGGAAGAGCTTTGGTCACTTTGGTTTCCAGCAAAAGTTAAGAGCAACCATCATCTGCCACGGTGCTGCTAAGCAGTCACACGGACCTGATACAATTCTGCAGAAAACAGGAGTTTGAGTGTTGACTCCGTAAATATGTCCCTCCTCTAAAAGTAAAAACTGCAGCCTGCTGCTATCACCTTATTATTATTTTTTTACTTGTAATCCCACTGATTTAAAATCTATATAAAGTCTTTTTCTGCTTTAAAAATAAGGGACTTTAATTAGCTTTTAAGTGCTAACATTTGAAAGATGACTGTAATGTTTTTCAGATTCACATGGGATGTCAGATGGGTTCTCTGTCGCACAGCTGCTGGGAACATGTTACAATTTGGGAGCAGGAGATACTCATTTTGATTTTTATCATAGCAGAACAATCCAAGATTAAGCTAACTGGGAGTGAGTGAGAGAAGCATCAGTGATTAATAGTGACTGGGAAAGGTCCAGTATTTGAATCTCATTTGCAGGCTATAAATGCTCCTTTACTTTTACCCTGTGCCACGGGCCACTTAATGCCTGCAAAAGGTTGTAGCTCAAGCAATTAAAAATAGATTCTTCTTATGCCAGGTTTGCACTACAGAAAGGTGTGAGCAAGGAAATGGATTTACAGTGCATGTGAAGAAACACCTTTGAGTAAAAGGTGACTTATTCCACAAAGGGTGTGATTCAAATGGTACGAGAGTGTTCTTAACAGAATTTCTAATACTGTGAGTCACCTGTTGTAGATGGGTCTTGAAAGTACTCATGCTACGATAAGCTCAGAGGTGAGAATGGCTTCTTACATTAAAGCTGGAGGGACAGATGTACAAGCTGTGCAGTTACCACATCTCCCTCATCCATCACCACCCTGCAGCTTGCACAGTGTAAATAAGCATTCGTAGCCTGTTTCAATGCAATCCAGAACAGAATTGCATCATGTATCACTTATTACCCCCAAAGTGGAAGATAAGCTCTCATACTGTCACTTACTGCAGCTCACTAGCTGCTTAACTGCACAAAGACCTGATTGTATAGAAAGGCTTATCCTGCCTGTAAATCCCATGCTAACGTGTCCAGATATGCCTGTAGTATCACAGATTTGATTTTCTAGAAGATCAAAAAGAACACATTTGGGAAAGGCAGGGAGTCAGGGCATGCAGTACCCATGTCGGAGTGAGTGCTGGAGTCAGATGTAGCCAGCCAGGGACTTTTTTTCCAGTCCTGTCCTCCAAGCATGACTTGTGCTCCTCTGTTGGTGTGTTGGGTTGTCGGGTAGGGGAGACATTACACAAGCCGGTGGTTTGAAACCATTGCCACTTCCTACTGGGATCTGAGGACCTCGTGAGGGTGTATGCACTATATGCCTTTACTGTGAAATTCCTGTTTGTACTGGTCTTGGTGTTCGCAGTTTCTTTGAAAGTCATTATTTTGGATTTTAGCAGAAGCTGAAGAAGATATTTTTCTCTTCCAGCGTGAATGTTACTTATCAAATGGTAATCACCAGTGTAAACTGTCTTATTCACCTGCTGGATGGCAAAATCAACATGAAAAAGTAATAAGGCAGCTGGGACCAGATGAGAAAATATAGTAAAGCTGGACTGAAAGGTATAAATCTAAAATGTGTACGAGGATGATTTTTTTTTTCTCAAAAGAAATATGTAGAAACCAGAGAAGAAAAAACAGAAATGGACAAAGCTTTCATATTGAGTAAGAATTAAGGTGAACCACTGACCAGACTTGAAATTACTGTCTTACTAGATGTTATAAATGCTTCAGATTTTGGTTTTTTCTGTTATTGATTTGCCTTTCTTTAGCAAGGACAGGGAACTAAAAGACATTTATCTAAAGTCTGTTCCCATGAGATGGCAAGTTTACTTACTGAGTTTCCAATTTGATAGTGTGGAAAAATATTTGTGTCCACCTTGTCATATTTAGTTGATATGTATTACCGAACTATCTTGTGTTACATACTGTTCTGCATAGAGCTCTGCCCTTGCTGACTAACACATCCTGTTTTAAAAGGGTTCTGACTACACACAGCAAACTTCTGGACCTTGTGGGTCACTCCTTGACTAGCAGGAGCAAAAAGTCCATTTGTGTGTTTCCAAATTCACATCTACAAAAACGACTAGGTGCAGACAGTATGATCCATTATATTAATGACTCTACTTGATGGAGAGAAAGCGTTTGCCTTCTTAGCACAATGATAGAATGAGGATTTCCTGATCTGGCTCTTTGCGTGGTTCCAGGAAACCCTGCTGTATCTGCAAGGGTGTAAACTATCACCAGGGTTTGGGTTCACATCTCTTGGGTTTGTCTCAAACTCACTTTGATCCCTTTCCTTCAGCAGAATCCAAGTAAGTTAATTGATCATCTGGCTTGTTTCTTACATGAAAAAGTGCTTGTCCACATGAAGTGATCTATTATTTTGTTACCCTGTGGTGATCTGACAAGAGGATTAGAGCCAGACGTTTCTCATCCATTTATTTTTAATTAGAAATAGCCATTAGCAAGTTTGGGACTTCCAATAACGGTGTATTTCCTGCTTGCGTTTATTTTTCCTTATCATTGCTTTCCTGTAACTCTTACATTAACCAATAATGATGCACTAATTGATTGTGAGGTTGTAAATAGGTGGTCAGAACTGATGAGAGCTTTTGATTCAATATAGGAACGGCAAGGCTTCTCATAACTGAGAAACACTGCATAATACCAAATTTTTATATGTTTACTCATACTGAATTACACACTTCTGTTTTGGTACTTCAAATGGCTTAATGGACCTTAATAACAGTCTTGGAATAAAATATGTCTCCTGAGTGCCAGTTAGTGTCAGAATCCCAGCCTAAGCAGCTTACCCAAGACATTTGCACTTTCGGAAAAGTTCATTAAAACATTAAAATCAACTCTCATAAATTTTAGAATAGTGCATTTTTATTTCAGTAAATGCTAAGCACCACAAAGAGATAAGTTGCTGTTAGCAGTTACTCTAAATCAGATTGGCTTGGATACCCTTCAAAAAACAATTTGCACTCATTTTAAAATAGCGTGATAATGAATTGCATTAATTGTTAATGTTCACTTTCAGTGTCGTTACAGAACACATCCCAAGTCCTTCCCCTCAGGGCAGCCAATTGGCTGAGAAGAGAAATGCAAGAAGGCTGAGTATAATTATTTGTTTGTAATGGCTTAAGCCCCATTACTTGCTTAGGAGGGTGATTTTGCTCATGTGCTCAAACTCTTGCAGCTCAGTGACAGAGGTCCCTAGCAGGTTTACATGAGCTGCTCGCTTTGCATCAGCAGGATTGACTTCAGCAGGATTGGCACAGACAAAGTAGCAGGGCCAAAATGACTTAAGAAGTGTCAGCTATCATTTTCTGACACCGTTCAGATAACCCATTTGCGATTTTAAAAACTGCATAAAGTATTTATCAAAAGTTTATGACGTGAAGCAAAGCAACAATTAAAATACGCACCCCAAAACTGCATACCATAAGAAGTTTAAATTGTAAGTGTCATTTATTTTCATTCATGACACGTTTTATACTGCCTGGGGCTTATTCTGGATTTACTGTTTTTATTTCTCTTGTCTCTGTACCGTATTTGGGGGTCCACAGTGTTGGTCATCTTCATGAGATGAAAATAACTTTGATAAGATGAAAATGATGATTTTCATCTCATCTCTTTGATGAGATGAAAATAGCTTTGATTGATTGGTTGGTTAAGCATTCATTGTGTAGTTGCTCCAACCACAACCAAGAGGGCTCTCCCTGCACACAAACTAAGCATAGACAGTTAAGGAGCAGAAAAGTGTGATTTGATGGTTAAATCAATAGGATCAGGATTCAGATTCTCGGAGATATTGCTGCACCTTCTTATGCTTTAATTTTTTGCTTGATGAATGAGAGGGTCTCAGGAGCCTTTCATATGGTGCTTTATGCACACAAGCCATGTTGATAACTGTTTCCGGGACCAGATGAAATAGAACTTTCCTTTATAAACCTGTTTGGAAGTGCTGGAATTCACTAGATCAAAATCAAGGACATTAAAAATAGGGTCAGCTTTTGGTAAAGGTCTAAAAATTCTAAGGGAAAAACTTAGTGAAAACCATTTATACCTATCAAAATCTTTTGCAGTGCTTCTGATCAGATCCGTGTACTAGTTGACTCCAGTGTTTAGATTCATGCTGGTTGTCAAAACAAAAAGCCTGGGGAAACCAGTGAGATGTGAACATGAGAGGTTTCTGAAAGCGACTCTTCCCCTGGACCTGCCACATACAACTTACAGACTTCTCTGCAAATCAGAGGTCAGTTATTTGGGAGTCCAGATGGGTAAGGGAAAAGGCTGAGTGACATTTGGAAAAGGAAGGGAGGTTGGAGTAGTGAAACTGAGAGGTTGAAGGAAAATAGAGGGTAAAAAGTTTAATCTTCCAAGAGAAAAATGAGAAGAGAGTGCTGTAGTAGTACAGAACTCTTACATATATCCAACAGGTACCTTTAAGGCAAGGATTTCAGTCCCTTTGATTGGATGGCAGGGGAGAGCCATACAAAGTAAGTAAATAAGGAGGGAAGCATGTAGAAAGTATTGTAAAGTCTCTTCCTTAAGGAGGAAACATAAGGCAAATTCACCTGCTGGCAATTGCCAGCTGCCCTGATACAGGAGAACAGGCAAATTCAGAAAACTGCCATAACACACTAGGCTGCTCTGGGGGGTTGGGTATCGCATCCTCTCATGTTGAAGCTGATCCATTTTCCAGAATGCAATTAAATATTTGCAAGGCAGGACAATATAATCTTTCTTTGATTTGGTTGTTCCTTGTAATTTATTGGCTTCTATTAACACATATAAAACCTCTCTTCCCCTGCCTGCAGAGCAAATACCCTGAAACCACAGCAGTCAGTAACACAGCACGATAGGCCTGTCTCACTGCCGGTCGTTAACAGAGTCATGCTAGTGCCTAATTGCTTGTCATGGTTCATACGCTTGTTTGCAGACTGCCTGAGGAGTCGCAGACGGGGACACAGCTACCAGATCCGTGGAGTGTTAAAATCTTGCTGTACATCATGATAGCAGATGCTGGTGTAGGTTACGCCTTATTAAGGGAGTCTCACCAAAGTAGTCATACTGGAGACAGGATATCTTTTCCGAACAACAGCAGTTCATGGGTAGGTGTGTTTGAACATCCCTTTGGTCTTTTGCAGCTGCTTTACACTACTTGAAGACCCTGCACGTTCCTGATCTGTGTAATTAACTGTACTCCTTAGGTTTAAGTTTAGAGTAGGGTATGAATTGGCTGAAAGAAATGGGGCACATCAATAGATGATGCACTGGAACGCTGCTGAGTTTGTGAGTGCACTGCAGTCTTTGGTGTCAACTGCAGTAGCTCATATGTCTAACTCAAAGACATTCTTGTTTCATTTTGGAAAAATGATACCTTGGTGACTAATGACTGAAGGAGGCAGACTCAGCAATACACAGTGAACATTCTTGCTCCGATGTCTAGCATGATCAGATTTCAGGTAGGCTGCAACTAACCAGGTATCATAAAGGCTTTTAGTGAAGCTGTGAGTAACACGGAAGCACTGCACTGTCAGCAGTGCAGTTACGTTAGCAAAGGGAAGGTCAGTAAGCGCTGCAGCTGTTCAGCTTCTCTTGGGGCTGGCTCAGGTGCAACTTTGGAACAAATAGTGCACATTCACCTAAGGTCTTGCTCTTTTTCAAGCATCAACAGCCATGTCTCATCTTGCCAAAATGCAAATGTCCACTGTTTAAAGATGCCAAGCACACACAGCATACAAGGTACTTTGCTATTCAGAATGATCACAAACTTCACTAGAGATTATCATTATTCAGGTGCTGGCCTGGTAGAAAACAGTTTATCTTGCACGTTGGCTGGGGGTTGTAGAGCCTCAGTATGCCAAGACCCTACTTCTGTTACAATCTGGATTCAGCGTGAGCATGTACCTACGTCTGTACCGAAAAGGCACAAACAGATACTAACTCCTGGATCTTAAGACTGTGTCTCAGTTTATCATCTAAACAGAGATTTTACACCTCTTAAATTTAAGGACTTCTCTTGCAAGGTGCAAATGATAACCTTAGGGCATTCTCTATTCTTAAAATTTGAAAGTTCTAGTTCCTCAGCCAAGAGGCAGGAAATTACTGTAAATGATCCCTGGCTGCTGTGAAAGCAAAGGAAAAGGAGTCTGCTCTAACCATTTATGTTGCCTCAGCTTTGCAAGGAGCAATGTACCTGGATAGTGTTGCTTTTCAGTAATAAGTGACAAAATCTCATTTTCTCCAAGGATTAGTGGGCATTCAGATATTTTACAGGAAAGTGAACAACACTGATGGAAGAGTTTTTTGGACCAATGAATCCTTAATTCTTTTCACATAGAGAGCAATGGACTTCATTGAGTGGGTATCCCAAGCATGGGGAAACTAACACTTCGTTTGCCGTCTCAGCACAAGGGGCAAGGCTAAGTCTGATTAGAGCTTTAACAGGTATGTTACCCTGAGATATTATCTGTCCAGGTCATTGCTGTGGTGTACTTGTGCCTTTTTACTGTGGGGAAGGGAAAAGCTTTTCAAGGCTTATGTTAGTTATGCAGCTTACACAAGAAGCCTGTGCCTGCGTCCGTCCAAAGGGGCAGCCTTGCAGCATGATATATATTGGAGAAATGTTTGACTCTGAAGGAGAGAGTTCAGAGGCAGATTATGAGGATACATTGATAAAAGGAAGTTGCTCATAAGGAGGCTGGTGCAACCTTTAACTGAGCCATGTAGTCCCCATGCCCCTTCCATGTAGACCATGCCAGGTCCCATCTCCGATGCTCTCTTATCTAAGCCAAGCCCACGCACTTTTTGGGGTGATTTCTCCCAACTGTGCAGTCATCTTTCTAATTCTCTAGAGAGAACACGAGGTTTTTCTAACTATGCCTGTGTCTTATAACCTCCCAGGAAGGCGATCTCCCTGCTATCAAAGCTGGATCTTTGGCAGAGCAGCTCTCTTTGAGCTTGTCTTTGCCTGCAAGATTAGGGTTGCAATTTATTTCAAAAGTGGATCTTGCCAATGTTTGCACGTTATCTTGAAATACTCAAAATGCTTTTTCTGGGGCAAATAAACTTGTTCTGAAGCAGGTTGCAAAAGCAACCCTGAGAAGTAGGGCTTGGTCGTTTTAAGCTCAGCAGCATGCTGATGTGTAACCCTATTTTCAGGAAAAATTTTCTGCATCTAATAATGTTGACAGCTAGGAGGGCAGACATGCACCTGAGTATATTTCTCCAGAAGCCTAAGTTTAAAAATACATAAGTATGTGTACGTATGTATTGAAGATGGCTATAAAAAAAGCTCAAAATCATCATTCATTTCTCAGGAAAACCATAAAGGTTACACTGCAGCTCTGGCAAGGGCATCCTGTACTCCTTTCAGCCATACTGTATGAAAACAAATAAACCAGAACCAAAAACTCAGCCACAAAACATGGAAGATCCGTTGCTCCAAAATTAAATGACTGAATGGTTAGTGCTATCCTCGAAGGTAGGAGACAGGCCACGTTTCCCTTTCTAGAGAAATCTGAATATATAGATTCAAATTGCCTGGAAAAACCTCCAGGCCCTCAAGAATCACTAATTCTTGTTTTAACATTTTTCGACACCTTTAATTGGTGACATGATACAACCAAGACGTGACTCAGCCAAGAATTTACTGAAGGATGGGGTAGGTATCACAAAATACCTGTTCTCACCGTTTTCTGCCAAGTCTTGGTCTTTGTGGTAGACAGAATAACGGAGCATTGCCCAGTGAGCCCTTTTTTAAGCTTATTTGCTCTCATGGTCAAAGCACTCACAGCGTGGCTCTCTCGAGAACATCAATAATGCTTTGCTTGTTGACAGCAGCTGAGGACAGGAGAAGAACAAAGTACGAAGCATGTTCATTAAAGCACAGGATGCAGAGCGATGACTAAATAAGTGTCTCAATTTCACCTGCAAAATTCAGAGAATGACTCCCGCAGGAAGCTAGTGCCCACATTAAAGCTTCGACTTTGGGATGAGTCTCCTTGTTTTGCACTGCATAGGAGAGGTACAGGCTTTACAGGTCTGGTCTGTCTCACTGGATGACCCAGCTGCCCTCGCCTCAGGGTTTGTTCTCCAGAAGGACCTGTGGGAGAGCTCCAGTTTGTCTGCCAGGTCCTAGTCCCACAGAGCCTGCAGCCTCACAATTCATGGTAAGGAATTCACTTGGAAATAAGAAATTCCAATTAATTTACTTCCTCATTATGAAAAATTGAATCACAGTTGGCTTTCCTCCCTCTCTTTCCTTGGATGGCTGCAGCTATCTGAAAATGTTGTGCCTTAGGAATAACATCGTCCAGCAGATCAGACAATACTGCCAATACTTTTTAGCTTAATATCTTGCTTTTTATTACTTCTTGCCAAGATAAAATAATTTTTGAAGAAGTCACGCCTTTGCCAACTACAAAGCACAGTGATGTTCTTAAACAGCTTGCCAGTAGGGTTCTCTCAGGCAAAGTGTAGTTTTAAGATGAGTTTTGGTAACTTACAAAATTGTTGCCAGCAACACCAAACCAAACACAAACTCGTCCCTGTAATATCTGGGAGATTTCTTTCAATGGTACGCTCCAAAAACCAGACTCTTAACTGCCTGCTTTTTCTTACTAATAACTATTATTGTAGCAATTATTAAAACAGAGCGCTTGGCAGAGATAAGAGCTAAACTGCACCACTAGCAACCTCTTGCCCCGTCTTTTGATCACAGCTCAGCCAATGCAGCTATGAATTTATAGCTGGAGCACCACTCAGACCGTGCATCTGCACCAGCAGGTTGATCTGAGTCCGTTCAGTTCACAGAAAGGGATGCTGAGAAAGGTATGGCTGATGCCCCGATTTCCCTCCCTGAACTGAAGCTCCTTTTTCTTCCTCTACTTTAGTGTAACTGAGCTGAGCCAAAGACTCAGGGAGAAACAGGCTGGAAGTGAGTATGCTGAGGGGAAGATGGTGATGAGAGCAAGAGAGGAGGTAAGGGGATGAAGAAATTTTGAAACCTTCAGATTTACGTCCAAAGAGATGAAGCCTATAATAAGGTTGCCTTTTTTCAGCATGGTTTTATTTTCCTCCAATATCTTGCAGTGTAGTTAATCTGGAACGTGGCAGCCATAAACTGTCATGTTTGCCAGGGCTGAAACATGAATACAAATAAAAGGCAACTCACTGAATGGTCAAGGTTACAGCGACTGTTTGCATGTGATCACTGCTTCACATCTAATTAGTCCACAACAAGTTTTAAGATCATTCTCAGCTATCGTGAGCGGGTATTTGAGGGGATTAAATAAAACATTGTGACTCTCTTTTACAGGGTCTAAGGCACCATGCTTCAGAGTAAGGCTCGTTGTGAAATGTGGTTCCTTCTGAAACAACCTCAGAGCAGCTGTGCTGCTGCAGACCTGTGGTTCAAGGTCAGCATCATCACCAGCTGTGGCCGTTAAGCAGGTACATAGAAAAGAGTAAGTACAAGGCTCACATAAGTGAGACTGTGCCCTAATTCTCTTCCAGCCTATGGCCACTTCAGTTTGAGGGTTTTATACAATTATGTGACTGCTTAAGATTTCCCAGCGGATCTCTGCCTTTCAAGCACTTGTCCAGTTCAATTAAAAGAATTTTGTTATCATGAAGCAATGTGAGAAACAAGAGGTACCTGAGAAGCGTTGGGTACAGGTGGTGAGTGCAAAGCTTCTAATAGGAACAGCCAGAAACAGAAACCCGTGACTAAATCTAGGTTGTGCTTTGATGGAGGGCTACTCGG
Source organism: Steatornis caripensis (assembly GCA_013398225.1). Lineage (NCBI taxonomy): Eukaryota > Metazoa > Chordata > Aves > Caprimulgiformes > Steatornithidae > Steatornis > Steatornis caripensis. Next base: position 531,997 of record VZSC01014813.1, on the reverse strand, counting down.
GTCATTTCATAAAGGTTTGCTGAGCAGGAAGCATATCTGTATTTGCAAAGGCAGTCAGCTGCTTTGTGTCTGGATGCTGCAGCTGTGCAGCGTAGCCAATTGCCAAGACCTTCAGAAGATGCTAAAAAAAAAAATGCCAGAATTCCCACAGGAATACAGGACCGCTTGAGATAATTCTTTTCTCACCTTTCATGCTTAATTTTAGGAGCAGACACTCTGGGAAACCTAATACTCACCCCATTCTTGCTTCCTCTCCTGTGCACAGTGACCCTTATGTAGGTGTAAGAAGTTCCTTAAGGGAGAGAAAACAAAAAAGCGATTCTTTACATTAAATCCTAGCCTCCAAGCTGGTTTCAGCAGGCTGTTGTACCTGAGGAAAAATAATAAGCCTTATGAAGAGTGGGCTGTGGTGGTACCTCAAATAGACCCGTGTGTTTCTCAGCAATTACTAGTCACTGGTGTTCTAATAATCTCCAAGAATTTTGCTGCCTAGGAGATGTGAGACTGGAAATGGCTCATGTGTTATTAAGGCATTTACTGTCTGGTCCCTTGCCTTGTGGTTAAAACTAAGTTTATAAAAATAAGACCTATGAAATAGAAAATTGCTGATGGATGAATCGGAGGTTGCAAAAGAGAAGGTGAACTTTTTTTTTAAGTAATGATGCGTTTTCTTGGCCCTTTCTTTGAGCAGGTTGCTTAGACACACTGAACCAAAACAAGTTAATCTTTTGGGCTCAGGAGTAGCAAGTATTTGAAGTCCATTTGTGCAATAAGGTATTGAGAAGGTTCCTAAAAAGCTTATGGGAGATGATGTACGATGAAGTGTAGACAGTGATTTTTGCACTTTATTACAAGGGTTGTCTTGCTTTATCCTCCCCCACAGCCTTAGGGATCAACTTTAAAAGCTCAGGGATGTTGCCGTCAATTATGCAAATTTCTTTCATGTATCTCTAGGCATCTGTCAACTTTGGAAATCTAGTTATCACATTAGACCTGTTGATTTAGCACACAAATCCTTCTAAACACGATGAATTCTTTGTGAAATCAATAAGCATTTTTTCTTAAAAGGCACTAACAGAGCCTGTCCTGATGGCTTCTCCTAATTTCCTCTTTGTACTTCTCTACTTCTCTACCCCCTATGAAAGCAAAACAGAACAGAAAATGATGCCTGTGTATTTCTCATTAGCTGGTGTATCAACTGACATCTGATTTTTCCACTGTCTTTTTAAAACAACAACTGGAATCTGTCCATGCTGTGCATCTTTACAGAAGCCATTGCAGCATAAGTTATCATATTTAGCCAAGAGTAGACACAAAAATACTCCTGTTAACAGATCCTATCTTCTAGAAACAACAGACCACAGATTCTAATCCTGTTCATTTGAAACATCTGAAAATTGATCCAGTGTTCACTAAGATTTGGCCAAGTCACAGGGAAAGAAGTGTCACGGTTTAAAGCTGGGCTGCCTATTAAACGGAGGACAGACACTCTTTGTTAACCCCCTCCCTCCTCAAAAGCAGGGAAAGAGAAAAGGGAAAGAGACTTACGGGCTGGAAAAAGTTAAAACCACCTTAAACTAACTATAGTAATAAGGTATTATAATAATAGGAAGAATAATGATGAAATACATACAAACCCGATATCGAGCTCCCCCCTCCCCGATGACAAACACGTTGCCCAGACGCTGCAGGGCACGCCCCAGGAAAGTCTCAGACTGGACTTGGCAGCAGGCGGGAACTGGATTCAGGAACGCTCAGATCAGGATCGGAGGCAGAATATTCAGGCAGAGTCCTCTGACGCTTGAGCAAGGAGCTGAGCAGAGCTGTAGAGCAGTATCCTGTAACATCACCAGGACTTTACTGACAGCCCCGTGCTGGGCTTAAATAGGCTCCTGGGCCATGGGTGTGGGCGGAAGCACGAGGTGAGGCTGCTTAGGGCCCTTAAAGCCCATCAGTGCCCTCAGGCCCTGGTCAGAAAATGAGAGGGAGTGACCCTCATGATCCCTCAGCTTTATACTGAGCATGATGTGTAGGGGGTGGAATACTGCATTGGGTCAAACCAGGACAAGAAGGCAGGAGTATTACATTATTCTTGGCCTTTCAGATCCCTAAGCATACTTTATGTCAAAGAAATATCAGTCTTTATTATTATTTAGCACTTGCATTAGCAAAATGCTTAATATCTGCTTCTACAGAATAGGGCCTGTGGTAGCGAATAAGGTGATAATCCTCCTCACAAGAGGTTTACCGAGTATAGAAAAGGCCAGTGGATGCAGATCTCTAGGAAGTACTGGGATAATGAGGGGAAAAAAAGGTATACAACAGACTTCAGACACCCAAAGCCAGGCATGTGGAGCTCCTTTTCAACTGCCTTGGAAATGAATTTTCCAAAGCTGTAATTTCAAGCCTTATGACTGCTTCATGCATCCTCTGCAACACTCAATTTAATGTATCCAGAAAAAAGGGAAGTTTTAATTCTTTTCTTTTTGCACCTGCTTATTAAAATATGAAAGGCTGGTTCATGTAAGCGTTTTGGAAAACTACCAGTTTACCTCATTATGGGCGACTAAGCTCTATCCAGGCTGTTTGAAGTGTTACTTTCTAATCATATAAAAATTTCCTGTGGGACCCCTTTTGCAAGGGCAGCCATTTCAAGCATGACAGTCACTTTTGTCTGTGCAGGCCGGGTCTGAGTGAGGTGTGTTACATGTACTGAACGTGGTGACAGTAATTTTGTCAACAATAGAGAAGTGAAAGCTTCAAAGAAAATCATTAGTGACAAATGTGCTAGAAATACAAAATACCAGCTGGCTGGTCGTCCCTGGAGGCAAACTTTTTTTTTTTTTTTAAATTAAAAGGTCTTTCTTTTTAGGTGGTCTGTTTATCTGTCGTAATTTGACAGTATATGAAAATGATACCTGACAGGTACCTCACAGGCAGATTCTGCGTCTCCCAAATGAAGTGGTATTTTCCCTCACATGGACAGTCCTTTACTGGCTGTCACCCAGAGAAAATACCTGCTTGTATGAGGAGGTAAGCACAGGAAGGAATAAATACAGCAGACAGGCAATGGAGCTTGCAAAGCTGCTTGTAAACTCTCCTCCCAGTACCTGGGGACCCTCTCCAGCACATTTCCCACGCCAGGTAAAAAAATCATGTTTCTTTGCAGCTTTCTTTCGTGCCTGGGGAGGTGTTTTCTGTGTGATGAGCATCACAGAAACAGCCACAGAGGTCTCAAGGGGTACTGGGAACCCCTGATACCAACCCTGGCCATCTCCTGGCCTGCAGATGATCTGTCTTCAGGTCCTCCCATATTAAACTCACTATAAGGGAGCAGAATGATCGCAGGCACAGCTCTGGGAGACCCGGGAACTTTGAGAGGGTGCCTATCACCCGCCAGGGCCTTGATCATGCCAGTTCCTCTCTAGTTCTCAACGGTGATGTGTCTGATTAGGCACTGAAGGGGATTAAGGTTGCCCTTAGCCATCAAAACACAATAAATTGCAAAAGATTGTTTGGCACCAGACGCCAAAAAGGTTAATTGTCATGGCTTTAGACTGCGAGCATAAAAAAAAATCTTTGCTATTATCCTCAGACGACGAGGATAATTTGGTTGTGAATAGTGTCAGTAACTGAGGATCTAAGCACACAGGGAGATGTGCTGTCATTGACCTGCGCAGGATTTGCCCCACGAGACACTTTCTTACACTTCATTATATTGCCATTCCTAAGTCAACACACTTGTCTCGCTGCTCCCCAAAATTTTATGACATGGAAATTTTACAAAGATTGGTTTTGAGCCCTTTGAGTCAGTAGGAGTCTGGCTTTCAGGTTCAATATATATTTTATTCAGGCCTCAAATTCTCTCTGCAGAAGCCACGGGTAGTATATTCAAGGACTGCCATTTCATTTGTTAACTTATATTGGATTACTTCTGAAAAATGTTTGGTGCTGGCAGTTGGGGTTTAGCATTGAGAACTGTTCAGCATCATGTAAGCTTCTTAGTAATACAACAGAATTTACAGTCGTGCTAGGTTTTGAGCATCTGCAAATTTATTTTCTGGTTTTTTTTCATAGGAGCAATCGTGCTGCTCTGAAGCTTGGCAATCTCGATACTTTATGAGATGCCTCGGTTGGTGAAGCTGGATGATGAGCCCCAGAAGCTGGCCCAAAACATGCTATGGTTTCAGTTTTGCTTTTTAAAGCAAGCAAAATCAGTAGGATTCCTCCAGACAACACCATGCTTTCAAAGATGTAGGTAGGCGATTAATATTTAGGAAAGTTTTAAAAAATTACTGCTGTCTGTTTATACTCTTAGGTGCATAAATTCCCTTATAGTTCTGTAACTTTGTAAACGCTATCTGTTCTCAGATGCTTAAATAATTTTGGAATCTAACAGAAATCCACTTTTGAACCTTTGCCCTAAAGTCTCATTAAAAGTTACTGGAATTCCTACTCCTAAATTATTTTAGAAAGATAGAAGTCCTGAAAAATAATTATTCCTGCAATTCTTTCAAATACTTTCACTTGTTACCAGTTGCACATTTCCTTCTGTATTGCCAAAGTCTTTCATTAGATTATTGAGATTCTGTAGATCTCTGTAGAAGAGATCTGGGGATACTGGATTCTGCATTTTGTCGGAGCCTGCTAGGAAACAGCTGTACCTACTTTTCACATCTGCCACGGCAGGATGGAGAGATCGTCGGGTCTCAGGACCATCTCGATAGGTTTGCATCCTGGAAATTTTTGTAGGTAAGAGCGTTATGAGCGTATTTGATAATGAGGGGCTTTTGTTTCTCTGCAAATGTATTCTGACTCCTGTTTGCCACTCTTAAAAATTACTGGTTTGGCTTAGGGCAGTTCTCTGCAGTGCATAGGATGTGAAGATTTAGATGTGTGAGGTGTTTATGCATGTGATGCACAGAAGGGATCCAGGGATCCCCACAGCTTGCGCAGCATCTGCTGACTTTTTCATGCCAGCAAAGACATGACGATTGGAAAGGAAACAAAGTCAGTGGGGACATGGGGAAGGAAATGGAGAAAAGTAATTGAAAGCCCCATCTCTCTCTCCCCCCGCTTATTTCTGCTGCAAATAATACTTTTGTCCCATATGTGATGGAGGAGATGTACACAGAGACTACTCATTCTGCTTGTAGTTCTTTTCTGATTTCTTAGCAATTCTACTAGGAGCTGTCCTGCATGCAAGCAGTGAGCTATCAATTTCCTGCTGTAAAACAAAAAGAGTATAAGAATAAATTTCATGTTGAACAAGCCAGTTACTCATGTGTTAGTGGATTTTCCCTCCTGGCTAGCTTCACTGCAGCCTTTGGCTTCTCTTTGCTGGTTTTCTCCAGCTTTTTCCATAGCAATAGGTAACTGTTCCCTGTCTGCAATGCTGCAGGGAAGCAAACCCCAGCTCAGGGCAGTGGGATGCTGTCCCTTGTCTCTCAGCCTCACCAGGGAGTTTCAGTCCTACAACTAAAGTTTTTGTTTTCATCAAACTAGACCCTACTTGGGAAGCTCATCCTTTCAGCCAGAGTGGGATGGGACCGTTGCCCTGGGTTGCTGCAGTACCTCAGTGAGGAGCAGCTGGGCTGCAGCTGCTTAAATTTTCAGAAATGCACATCATTTTTGCTACCTGGGAAGGTACATGAACTGAGGAGCTCATGGACAGGCAGGTACATACAGGAGCTCAGCTTGTTCCCACAGTTTTTAAAGTTGCTTCGCTCCTGCAGAAAGCATCTCAGGAGCCACAAGGTGGAAACGTTGAAGTTGAAACCCCAGTTCTATTAAAACCAATGCCAGAATTTCTACTGACTTCCCCTGCTCCAGCAAGGGTCTGCACTGAAGACTTTGACTGCAGTCTGTTGCACACTGATACATTCAATACAGCTTTCTGCTGCTCAGCTTTGAGTCTCAGGAAATGTGTGTCTGCTGATCGCAAAAGATTAACAGATTAAACTATTTAAGAAACTCTAGAAAGCCTGGGCTGCTGTTGGAACCTTATTATATTTTTATAACATTCAGTTATCTCATCCCACTTCTTTAAAAATCTGGACTTTGATTAACTATCCTCAAAAATTCCAGTTTTCAGAAACATATGTGGTTGATTGAAAATGTTTAACGTTGCTTTCACTGAGAGTGTAGAGAAAGAGAGACTTTGAAGGCAGAAAAACTAACAATCAAGGCAAACTGAGGTGAAAGCAGAGTGGCATGTTCAGAGCACATGGCTGTGCAAGATGAGAGCCCAGCCCATGATCTCTGCTTTCTTCCATTCCATTTGAAGGATTTTAGTCGAGCAGCAAGATCTGATGGGTTCGTCACAATATGTTTCCACCCTAAAATGCTCTCCAAAATATCCTTCCTCCAAAAGCAAGGGCAGTCATAACACAGATTGAGGTTTGTGGATCAGCTTCCTAATGGGAAGGATGAGGCGTTCACATTGGGAATTCGTCTGCTGTTGCTATTCAGAAGTATTGCTATACTTCTGAAAGGGCCTCTGACCTCCTGACCAACAAAAAATATTGTGTGTCATACTCTGAATTTATTTTTACTACAAGGAATAGCGATACTCTACTATGGCCAGCACAGGGTAGCAGTGGTCAGAGTGTGTCTGTTAATTGAAAAGGCATACCCAGACACTGATCTTGTGCCTCGGATGGATTATTAGCACGTAGTCTGCAGTGACCACTTTCTGGATGACAACATATCCCTGTGAAAGGGGCTCGGAGAGCAGCATCCCATCTCCAAACACACAGCCCAGCCTGGCCCTGCCGTGTAGTGGTGCTTCTTCCAGGAGGCGGCTCTGAAAAAAACCCTAAAGTATGTTATACTGCACGTTGTGGATCGGTTGGAATAAAAAAAGCTCAAGGCAGGGTAGTGCAAGGGTGGCTCATCTTCTGGGAACACCTGGTTGGACCCAGCAGCTGCATTGTGGTGGCACTTGCTGAGTGACAGCAGCTTTAATGGGAAGCTGGTTCAATTAATGACGCTGCAATCAGCAAAGTAGCAGACAGCTACTCTGCATGGGAGGGAAGGGGAGGAGTGAATTAGACTCCAACAATGGTGATAAAATGCCTCTCTGCTAGCCAGCTGTTAATCTGCCCAGCAGTTGATAGCTCTTTGTAAAGTCCCAGCATGGCCCTGACAGGGTAACCTGTCTCTTGAAATGTTGGAAGTGGGGAAGCAAGCTGCTCTTTTTTTGCATTGATGAACATGCAGCAGTATTGATAGGTAAGTAGTATGTTAATTTTTCATTTTCACGAAATATATCCTTCAGGATG
>VZSC01014813.1:475769-524575 GCA_013398225.1 Steatornis caripensis | reverse complement strand
ATCCTTCAGGATGCAGTTATGAGAAATTCACCTTGGAGCTCTAACATGAATTTATTAAGAAAACAGTATCCTTAGTCCTGGGCTAAAAGGAAAAGAAATATTCTTATGAAGCATATACGGGAGATTGTTTTAGCCTTTGGTAAAACAGATAAAACACAGATTTAGAGTACTAGAACTTTGCTTTCTAAACCAACACTTCTTTTGGGATCTTCCCCACATATAGAAGACTAATTTTTAAATGTTGCTGAAGTTACCCAGGTGTAATTTCATCTATGTGGCATTAGAAATAATAAGTTGATGAATAGAAGCAAACTTATTGATCCTACCTGTTAAAATTCCAGGGTCACTTTCCCTTAGGTTTTGACAAAAGAAGAATGAAACCTTATTCCTAATCTCTCAACATATTTTGCAAAATTCCCCATCATTGAGTACTGGTTATGAACAGGAAAAACATGAATGCTGCTGGGCAAAACACTGCCATGCTGAATCCGTGGCAGGTTTCAGCAACAGAAATGCAGTGTTGTCACGCCATCACCGTAACTGGCGCATCTGCAGTGACACAGCAAGCTGAAGGCAAGATCCTGATCTTGGACATCCTAGTTACTAGCTTTCTCTTAAGCAATCCTTTCCATAGTTGTCATTTCCCTGGCCCTAAAAATGCCTTTGATTATCAGTTGCCTGTATTTGAACCAGATGTGGCCATTTTTCATTTGAGTGATTTTAGCCTGCATTCAGTGTTTGCTAGCAATACTATAAATCAAGATAGCCTAGCATTCAAGAAGTGGCACATCTCTTAGAGTCTGAATATATTATCGCCCTGATTGTGGTTTAATGAGAAGAGCTCCAGGCTGTGGTCCCTTACCTGGGCGCAGGATCCAGCTCTTGTGGCAGGGGTTACAGCCCCCCAGGCAGACCTCAGCTGTGCAGGTGCTGCCCTTGCCAGCTCACTGTCTTTTTCTGCAGGAGAATTTTCTCTTGAGTTGGTGCTATACTACAACAACTTTGCTCCCTGCTTGGTAGAAAGAAGGATCAAAAAAACCCAAAACCAACTAGGTGTCTTCTCTTAAAGCATCACCTCATTGCTCCCTTACTTTTATGCTTGGGAAATCCCACTATTTTCAGGATGGGATCCTTGAAGGGAGAATCAGACTCTTAAGCACCATGGCTGTATGCCAGTCTTACATCTCACGGCAGAAGATTGTTCAGGTGTAACATTGAGGATGAATTCACTTTCAGTTATCTCCATAGAAGCACCATTGTTTACTCTTTTGTAATTATAGAGCAACAACATTTAACAGATGTTGTTTCTCACTATTAATGAGCAAAATCACTTATCACCAGCTCTGACATGCCACTCATTTTCTGCCTTCACTGCTGGGTGGAAGCAGCACAGGAGTGAAGCTCTGCAGAACCAGTTCTTGTGTTTAAAGCTACAGATGCACCGAGTGGCTGGTTGGGTGCAGGATGGGTTACCATGGCTGCTTTATGCTCCTGCCTGCTCTCTTTTCCCTGCAGCAGTTCTGCTCTTTGTCAGCAGAAGGTGTTGCCCAAGAAATACATGTCCACCAGAATGTTCCTCCCACCTGCCTGCCTGTGATTTGATTACAAAAGGCATTTGCATCTTTCATCACTCCGAAGTCATGAAATACTTGTGTCCGTAAGAGGAGGCAGAGGTGAAGTATCCCCTCTCAGAAGCTTTCTGCCTCCTAAGTGTCATGAAGTCTAGTGCATAAAGGGCGTAACACCCCCTGCATACTAGATTTGATTACTTTTTTTTTCCCATGGAAAGAAAAAATCCTTTATCCATGCCTTCTTGCTCTTCTTTTCCCATGCCTCCTTTCTGAAAAGGTAAGCTAGATCAGATGTACTCAGAGTTAAATACAGACATAAACTCCACGCTGCTTTTGATGTAGCACTGCTGAATGAAGGTGAATTGTGCAAAGCAGGGACCAGAAACCACTGCGTGTGTCTGGGCATTGTTAAGTTTTGGCGTTTCTTTGAAGGAAATATACTCTGTAAGAATGTGCCAGTGTAACTGCCTGGCTGATTCCTGAGTCAAAGTGACTTATAATTTCTGTGCTTCTGAGAATATGGCATTGAAAAAACCTCTTCATTTGGACATTCATCATGTGATTCATTATTGTACGTTAAGCATTCTTATCTTTAAAATAATGGCCTAGCTTTGATGGGTCACAAGATTCCCACGTCTCAGTTTACTTCAAGGACTGGGACATAACCGAGGTTCTCCCAGGGTAACACTGAATACTTAGAGGACTATCCGCAGTGGTAAATATTTCTGTTTTGTTTGTGTTGCAGAAAAATCTTGCCTTTTCATTTCCAGGCAGTATTTCAGTATTCATTAAGCAGTAAAGATTAATGGTGCAATCCTTAATCACTCAGTCCAGAACTGATGGGAGTGGGTAAGAGTCCACAGAGAAGTCAAGGACAATGTTTTAATGGAGAGTCTCTATCTTACAATTTTTGCTGTTGGTGCTATGCAGAGCTTAATGCCGAGTACTCCAAATGAAGGGGAAAACATGAGGCAGGGGGTGAGGAGATAAGGAAAGGTAGGGGTAGCTGGAATAATATAAAGATGTTTTTGCATTTCCTCCAAGCTAGTGACACCAGCCTCACCTCAAACCAAAACTAGGCTGTACAGACACTGTGAAGTCTGGTATGCTGATATATTGGGCCTACTGTGAAGATGGATCGTGTCAGAGACAGAATGTCCCATGCCGAGAGGGCCCGAGGCTGAGCTGAGGACCACCACAGAGGTACCCGGGGCAGCACTGGTTGGCCTTGCCCGACTGCTTCTGACTGCAGGTAGGAAGGGAAGGGGACCCTGGGCTGGGTTTCCTTCTGGAGGCCAGTAAGAGCAAAACCATACTGGAGCCAAGCCCAGAAGAGAGAATGGAAGGAACACCTGGGGTTTGAGGAACAAGGCCTGTAGGAGCTGGTTTGGCTTTGCTGCAGGATCAGTGCCTGCTGCGTCTTCTTTCAGCAGCCTCAATTACAGGGAGGATGTTGGTGGAGGGGTTCCCCTTGGCTCCACGATCTCCTGCCCACATCTCCATTGCCAGCCTTATCACAGCACTTAGAAAACTGCAAATGATAGACATTTCAATGGAAAAATCTTGTAATTTGACGTAGTCTCTTTTTAAGTTACTGTGCTTGCTTCCGCAATGTCCCATGCGACTTCCCTTACAAAAATTTACCAGTTTGGGTTTCATCCGTGATTCACTGCTGAGGGAAACACTGGTCACAGTGCAAAGCCGCCTCCCTGAGATTGCATGGAGAATATGAGTAATTTCCTCCCCTTCAGCACTAACAGGAGACACTGATTTCCCTGAGGCTGGTGTTCCTTGTTCACTTAGCACAGTGCTTAGGGACCTCTGCTGAGCTTGCAACCTGAACGTGACAAGCATTGTACAAACGCATAGCAGAAGATGGCTTATTTACTATTTTTGTTAATGTAAACTTTATGAGGCAGAAGATAGATATTTTTTTAATCCATCACGCTATTAAAGTGCTTTTTGTAACATGATGGCGTGCATGCCAGAAATGAACACTGCTGGGCATTGCTTTCCCCCTGCCAGTTCCATCCAGTTCTAGAGCAGGAGCTGCTAACCCAGGCAGAAGACGGCCCGGATGGCTGGCTGTTCCTTTTACGTTTGTTCTCTTAAAGCAGTTATGGGTGAAAAGGCAGCTTGAGTTATTCTGCCTGCAGGCCAGGGTCAGGCCTTGTCTAAGGCTCACTGTCTGGTGTGCACAGCATGTGCCACTTCTGAAGTGCTTAAGCACACAGTGCTCCAGGAAGAGTCACAAACACCATACGTGACCTTCAGGGTGTCAGGGGCTGGCTACACAGGGGGGGGGGTGTCAAATGTGGTAGCATTCAGAGCAAGCTGTTTGAGTCAGGCAGATAAAAGAAAAGGCTTCTTTAATCAAGGGATCTGCAAGATATAAAATGCTACTTTTCTGCTGCTGCCATTCTCCTTATTCAGCTCAAGAATATTGGCTGTTAGTCAATTGTTTCTCCTTCACTTATTTATATAAAACATGGCATTAAGCCCAGATGAGTTTTCTCTTCCCTCTACTTCTGCCCCCTCACAGCAAGGGACATTTAAAGACAGGTTTATATAAAACACCCACTGCAAAAAGCAGTGTACTGGCATGATGCACCCACCATGTTGTGGAATATCATCCCTGCAAACGTAACTTCTCCTCTTCAGAAGCAAGATGCTACAGTCACTGAGATACGGGAATAAGTCAGGCTGAGGTACCACATAAGGCTGAGCATTGCACAGATGGGAAGCTCAGTGGGAAATACCCCGTAAGCATTGCAGTCTTTTGTAAGCTAAATAGGAATCCTGTTTTCTTACAAAATAAAGCAGTTTTGCATCTCACTATCTAGAGGACTCTGGGTATCAGCAAGTAACTGCCACTTTTAAGCAGAGGCCTGGTATGAGTCCAGGGGTTGCCTGGGTCCAGCAGTCACCGATGCCAGCTGGAGTTCTGGCAAGGTGTTTTTCTGAGTTAGCCTGGCCAAATACAAGCAAAGGTCATAGGCCTGCTTCCTACACTCAGCTCTTAAAGCAAAGCCAAATAAACCCTCCAGCCTCTCATCACTGGAGCACAGCCGCTTTCTTCCTAACCCCAGGCTCAGCTCACAGCCCTTTACCACTGAGTCTCTGCCACCAGTCTATGCCTCCACCAGCTCCCTCACAGGCTTCCTGGAGCAGCAGCTGCAGGAGCCTCAAGCTCAGACAGCTTTGTTACCCTGAGCACCTTCACCTGGGGCTCAGCCACACCTGCAGGCTCTATTTAAGCTCAGCCCCAGGCACCTAGAACCTTCTCTGTTCACAGAGCTGTGCTGTGCAGTTGCTGCTCTGGCCCTGTCTCCTGGATGAACCTCAGCCAAGCTACTGGTGTAAGTTGTTTTTCTTTTTGTTCTGGGAGCAGAACTTCTTTTTCTTCTCTTTAAGGTTACTGCATTTCAGTACAAAGGTGTTCTTCTGCCTGGTAGTAACTCACCTGTGATACCAGTAAAGCTTTGCCGAGCGCTGGGCTTGAGCCTAGCAGCAGGGGAAGAGGGGGGCTTATTCTTTCTGTTAACTTACCTAACTGCTTTGTAAGTGTTTAATAAGGTGCATCCAAGAGAATTGCATAAATTAACTGCTTGTGAATTGTGAGCTGTTACCTCAGTAATGCATCTGGAATCCCACGGTAATGCACATGGTGTGTTATTATCCACGTAACTGCCTTGTGGTCCAGTGTGTTGTGTAACGAACAGCTCAGCTTCAACAGCACGATGTCTTAGTAGTGGTTCTCGGATAAGCCCTCGTTAGTCTAATTTCATTGAAGGAGTCTGCACTAACTTTAATTAAGGGAAATGAGATAGACTGTGTAGTTTCCAGAAGTCCTTGTGTGTATAGTTTGTAAGGGGGAGTGAGGTGTTGTGTTGTGTGTTCTGCGTGGGTGGCAGACCAGATTACTCCCTACGCTGTCTCTGTGTACCCATCTGGAACACAGAGTCTGTGGTCCCAACTCACAGTTAAGGTGAAGCTTAGGTCATTTGCAGATCACTTTTATGGGTGAATGTGCAGTATATAATTATATCTGAACCAAACATACTTGATTCTTCCAAAACATATGAATACAATGTATGTATGGCCTGCCAGAGATGAAGGGTTCAGAGTCTGGGGATCTGAAAGTGCTCATCTGCAGTGCTCGGAGAAAGGAATTGATGCGCGGCATTTACAAAACTAAAACGCACAGCTTTTTAACAACCCTGAAAAGACAGGGCATGAGGAACAAAGACAGAACAAGAAGCAAGGCAAGGAAAGTTGAGGAAAAGTTAAGTTTGTTCATTGGACTCATGTGTGCCAGTTATTCCCTAACACAAAGCCTCCTGCGTGTTTTCTTTATCATCGTCCGTTATTGTGGGCTAATCTATTTGGTTCAGGCCTGTAATTCTGTTCCTCTTCTCCTTGTGTCTGGCAGGGGTCTGATTTCTGAGCATGAGAGGACTGTTGTTGACCTTGCTGGACTGAGCACATGCAGAGTGGGGTTGAAATACTGTAGTTATTAACTATGCGTTAATCGTTCTGCAGCTCTGTTGTAAGGTTCTCAGGCAATGGCTAAATGCAAGGAAGCTGAAAAGAAGCCATTCCTCTTAGCTGATTTATTGCTAATGCAATTCTGATAAGGGGAAGAATCTAATCACTGCGTGCTTTCGCTGCTCTCCCTTCTCTTGCCCCTTCCCAGAGCTGATTTCAAGATAAAGCTATTGGTGCAACAATGACTTTCTAGTTGTATTCTTAGTGCTGCTGTTTAAGACAGCTTCAGCGTTTCTGAGCTCCATTTTCATGTCGCTATGAAGACTCAAATGAAGCAGTCTGCTCATGTCAATAAAAAAGAGATACGTAGGCTAATGTGAAAAACACTCCCCACATTTTTTTAGAGAAACTGAAATTTTGCCGGCAGAGGTGTGCTTTTCCCCTGTGGCAGTGGAGCGTGGGCAGTGCGCGCCTGCTGTCCTGGCAGGAACAGCAGACAAACCCACAAAATAAAGGCAGCACCTGAGCAAGGAAAGGTGGGAAGGAAGGTGGCTTTCCCTCTGAGGCACTCAATTATGGACCCTGGTGCAGAACTTAAAAACAAAGAATCTCCAAAACACCAACCCCTCAAAAAAACCCCACATATGGAAGGCTTAGTCAAAGGGTTTATTTTTTCTTTCCTTATTTTTACCTGAAGAAACAAATGACCCTGCAGCCACACTGTACGTAGTGGGCAGCATTTGAGTGACATCTGGATGGTGCTGTAGCAACATTAATGAATGTTGTGAAAGTTGGGTTTAGCTTAAAGCAAAACTACGTGTGACTCTGTGCTTACAAATGCTTCGTGCAGACATGAAGCCATGCAGGCATGCGGACTTGAATGCAAACAAGGAGAGGCCTCTCTGCAGAGGCCACACAAACTGTAATACAGCAGTGCTGTCAGGGAAAAAAAGTTGTGACAGTCAACTAATACAAAGTGACATCTGCGACGTGGAGAGCCAGGCCCTTCGCTGGTGCCAGCCAGCCATGCAACTGAAGAATTGCCTCTGCTAGCTGCTCGGCTTTGCTGTGCCAACGGTGGAGCTCGTGTCCAGAAGCGTTAAACCAAAGAACACCAATCCGGTCAGACAGCATCAGCGAAGTCATCATGAAACATGAATAAGGCTGCGCTGGTCCAGCACAAACCCAGAAGTGCCTCATTAAGGAATATTTTTGTTTGTCAGTGCCACTGCTGGGGGAAAGCTTTGTTGCATGCTTTGGAGAGGAATACCAAGCATGGGGTGCATTAGGCTGTATGTAAAACTTTGTCTGCCATGCAGTGTTGGCTTTTGTGTGTCAGCAAGCAATGCACGGTATTAGCTCAGTGGGAGTCAGAGCAACGATACGTACTGATGAACTTCACTGGCAGACACAAGATTTAAAGCAGCCCCATATCCAACAGTGGAAATCTGCTGTTTCAGACCTGCAGGTCTCCTCCAGAAAGGCAGGATGATTGGGAGCCCAGCCTATTGGACCTAGATACTGCCTTACGTAGGCATGCCTTTGAGCAGTGGCACTTGAGCTTTGCTTTAGTGTGGAGTCAGTCGCCGCACATTTGCCCAAATACTGCTTCTTAATACGTATGTTCATGTCGATGCAGTGGACGACTTTTGAGTGTTAATAATTCATGCTCCACCATGCTGTCTAAACAGCAGATTGCTGCAAGGCTTCCTACTGGTTTCTTGACAGTAAAAGAAACAGGCTATACACGAAATAATTTAAAATACTGAGCTTTGGAAACCATTAGTATTTGTGGTTGCAACAGCACTGGCCTGTAGTTCACACCCCTGTCCTCGAGAAACACCTAACTACAAATAAGCAAACTTACCCCTGGCTATTTATCCAAGACTGAAGGCTCGTAACTGTTAATATTACCATGATAAACATGAAGCAGGCATAGTCAGAGAGATACTACAAAGGGAGATAGGGAGGAGAGAAAGCAAATGCTTCCCACAGTTCTTGTCCCCATCAAATAATTGATGAATCAAAAGGGCAAAAAAAATTATAAATCTGAAAGGCACTCTGAATTCAATGCATAAATACTTTGGGATATCAGGAATGGGCTTAGTAATAACCGTGTGGTGTTTTAGCTGACCACAGGCAGGGATTGGTGGTGTGGGAATACGTAAGAGAGCAGCAGCCTGGATGGTTCAGCAGTGGATGGACATCTGCCATTAGGCTGCTGGCTCAGGAGTCAGCAGCTCAGAGTTTTGGAAGTGCTGAGCACCTGACAGCTCTATCTGCCTTCTGTCACAATTACTAGGAGTTCAATGTTTAAGTTCAATGCTTTGGAAATATTTTTTAGTCTAGCCCTGCGTTTAGAAATCTAAGTGTTGGCAGCAGTTTGCTAAACAGTACCTGACTGGCAGAACTTGCGGGCTCATCCCGAAAACGCACTATTGCTGTAAGAGCTGGAGGTAGGGATGGTGCACTATGGCATACGAATACCTGCATAGAAATGGATTTTAATACGAGGGCTTCCTGTGCTGCTCTGCCACGTGTCATTCAAGAAGGCCGCTCCAAGGAGCTTTAGCTACCTCTATTCATTATCTGCTCCTCACAATAAGCTTTAAGCTTCAGTGCTCTGACTGTGGCTCTTACAGTGGACAGAGACGGATAAACTATAAGGTTGGCAGGCAGAGATGCCGTAGTATAAATACCTGGTGAAAGTATTAAGAAGAAAGAAGGAACTGGTCTCAGTTTTTGAGTCTCTTTTTGAGAGAGACTTTTTTTGTTGAAGGTTGGCATCAAAGATACCAGCATGACTTTGGCGGAAGAGAAGGAGGAGCCAGTGACTGGTTTGTCAGCTTTTGGTCATTTATTGATTTTTTATGTATTCCAGACAGAAAACTCAAATGTAGTGAATATCTTGATGGAAAAGGGAAGGTGCTGAAAGGAAAACCAGAGATTGATAATTTATTACAGAATATACTTTCTACATTTCGACTGGTAAGATCCCTGTTGTTAAAGTTGCTAATTATTTCCCACTGTAATACTCTAGCTGGATTTACTTCAAGTTTGGTTGAAGTTTATAGGAATTTGGAGTGAAATTTGCAGTGTGGAGCTCTGAGCTAAAAATCTGAGCAAAAAAATTCTAAGCTGTTCGAAGCCAGTATTTTTACTGAACTTTTTTTGCCTGACATGTAATGAAAAGCCTTGGAAGTTTACAGGCCTTCTCTTATTGGAAAGCCTCTGCTTTGTGTTGAGATAGCTGAGTTGAAAGCTCAAGAAGTCCTTGAGCACTTCAAGATCTATTGATGTAAAATAACAGGTTATTACTGAGACTGGCGGAGAAGGTATCTGTCCAACTTAGCTTTTCTTCTCTGTAAGGAATTAAAGCTATAATGAATTGTAATGCAGTTATGAATGGCTCTTGCGTACCTGGTTGGTGACACTGTTAATCAAATTGGAGGCGCAAGAGCACTTGGCTGCAACCCAGGGCAATTTGTTGTGCAAGGCAGAGATTGAAATAGTTATTCTTCTGGTGTCTCTGATGGTTGCACATTTATTTCTAAATTCTTACTGATATCAGGTATTTGCTAATATCTCCTTGGCATTGTTCTCTTAATTTGGACAGCGAAATAAATTTGTTGGTTGCAGCCTTTCAGAAACTCATATTAAGATACCAGTAGCCAGTTATGTTTTCCAGTGTGATGCGGTTACCAGTGCTTCAGATCTTAAAACTGGAATTCAGTTAACAGTTCTGTCGTTCTAGCCTAGGTACAGTAGGATCTCATTGGTTTTGTAGAAAGATCATTAATGGTAGTGAAAGCAATTAATTATGAAATGGCATTATGGAATACATGCAATTCCAAGTGAAATGCCTCTCAGTTATTCAGGCTTCTTAATGAACCACAATTTTAATGGTCAGTGTCAACAGATCTTGCAGGTGTAAGAAGTAAACTTACAAATGAAAAGAGGAAAGGTAACTAAACTCAGTTAGAAGGAAAGATGAAGTAACAAGCAGTAACCTCGAAGTTTAAACTTTTGGCGAAGTTGTAAGCCGCGTAAAAGCAAGGTCCTTTTATATGAAACGTCAAACACTTTTGATGGGAAGTGTTTGTAGCTGAGCTACTCATAACTGAATTTGAGTGAATTATTTTATGCAGTAGCTCCTGAAATATTCACATTGGCCGACAGAAGAGTGCTCTCAGATGTATTAGTGAATGGCTGAAAGACTCAGCAAAGGATGACAAATGTCAGACCTGAGCGGAGCTAATACATCTCTAGAGAGATGCTATGGAAAATGGTAATAGCTCTTGTCCTTTTTAACACCTTCCCTAGCAAACAGGGTGAGAAAGTACAGAGTGTGGTGAAACTGAACTGCCCAGGGATCCTACAGCGCGCCTACCGCTACCAACGGAAAAGTTAGTTCAAAAGTAGATGAAGACTGGCAGAAGAGAAGATGCTTCAGCCTGGAAAGGAGTGGAAAATCTCACTCTGTGGAGGAGGCAGGTGGAAACAGAGGAAAGGCGTGTGAGCTGGGAACTTCCAGAAAACACTAGATGTGCATTTACAGATTTTATTATTGGGCTAGAGGGAGCTGCGGACACTGAGAGAAGCAAATCTGGTTTTCTTTCAAAAGTATGAAAGCATGTAAATCGAATACACAGAAATGCCTTGCAGCAGACAAAAGAGCAGGAGGGAGCAGAGAACTGTTTCAGCAGCTGCTTCCTGCATGGATCACAAATTGTCATGAGTCTCTCTCTTTACAGCAGTCACCGTATGATACAACAGTTTCTTGCTATTTAATTACCAGGAAAATACTGTCAGGCTGGAGGATGTTCTGGGAAGAAAAATACTCTGAGAGGGCTGAGAGTAAAACTGACCTAAGCTGAAGGCCTGGGAGGAAGGCAGGTGCCAAAACCCACATCAGGCCACCAGATCCGGGTCTCTTCTAGATAGGAACATCCTCTTTAGGCCCAGTCAGTATTTTTTTCACTACATGTTAATTGTCAAATTACTTGCAGTAATGACAGAAAAGCAAGTAGGAAAGTACGAAAAAGCTGTATCTGTTTCAAAGTGTCTTGAAGATTAAGTTATTTCCTAGAGGAATTCTTGTACGCGTTTTCCCCTGGCAGTTCATCGTTCTTATTTGCTTTATTCATTGTCAGGAGGAAGATTATTTCGTTTGGAAGTTTTTTTGTTTGGTGGTTTGGGTTTTTTTCTTTTTACATATACTGAGCAACTTAGTTTCTTTTTTTTTTTTTTTTTTGCGGTTTAGTTATTAACTAGCTCCTACTGACTTCCGGTGTTTAACCTCTCTAGAAGCTTGACTTCATTTGTTTCTCTCTTTATTATTGTCCAGATGCTTGGGGTTTTTTCAGACAAGTTGTTCTGAATTCCTTTCTCAATGTTTACTTGACTGAAAGGATGTGATGGAACTCATTACTGCGTTGCAAATCCCACTTTCTGCATCAAAAGACAGCAGAATATTCTGCTAATTCCCTCTACTCTTTGGGAAACAAAGGAACTAAGCAGGAGTTGTATGGAGTATGTCTGAGTGTAATGACACATCCCTCCAGATGTTCATTAATCAAGATGCAGAGGTCCGTTACATGAGATGCACATCAACCCAGGCAGTAAGCTTCTTGCATTTCATGTGACTGCTTGAATGTCCTGCCTGTGTTATGGGTATCTTCCCTAGAGAGGGCACGGAGATCACGTTATTTCTTTTCGATACAGGAATCCTTTTCACATATGGAAATTGTTACTGGTTTCCCCTCGCTGCTCTGAACATCTAACACTCATGCATTATGTCCCCGTCTGATGTTTATCTTTCTTGCAGACTGGAGGATATTTCTGACTCCCTGTTATTATCATCAATCCTTTTCTACAGAACTGTCAGCTACCTAATTCTGCCTCATCTCTCACTTGGGTAGATGATTATTACAAACTAAATGTAGGATCTTTATTTGCCCGTCTTTTTTCAGTCCATTCCTGTAACTGAATTTTGTCCTAAGTAGGCCTAGAAAAGTATATACAAAATGCACGTTCAGAATGAGAACTTTAAGGAGATTCATTGCTGCAAAACAATCCAGTGGAGTCATCGTTAAGGGGAAATGGAGGGCCCAACAGTGAAGCTAAGAGACACTCGGCAAACCTAATTAAGCAGGGAGCATGTTTGATGAAATGACATTTCTAAGGAAATAGTTATATTAAAAATAATGTAAAAAAAAAAAGGCAGCAAGAATAGGATTCATCATCACAGGAGAAAAATCAAAGCTGCAGTCATCTGCATTTTTAGATTATACCAGTTGGAAGTTAAGGAAATAAGAATAAAGGCTCATTTGATAAAGGAACGTGTACTTGGAATGAATCAAGATAGGCATGAAAATATTGGGGACAAATTACATTTCTGAGAAACCTATATATATTGGCCTTGTTAATGAAGTTCGGAGTCATGGTAACACTTTTCTGCGTCATGGGAGTCTGCATGCAGTGGCTTTTCTAATTGCAATGTGTTCAATCTTTTCAGCCAACAGACATGGGAGGAAAAATGAAACCGCTCTGATGTCTGTTCATCGACAGCAGTGGGGATCCAAATTACCCTACTCTAAGAGGACCAAGCTGTGTCTTTGCCAAACCTTAGACCATGAAGTAAAGAGCTTTCTTCTAAAATAATAGAATATATGAGCAAAACTAATGATCTTTACCCCTGGAAATAAATGTAGGTGACCTATCTCATGTCTAGTGAACCACTGATATTGCTGTAATTTCACTGCACAAAGTTAGTGTGTCTGATGCAATCAGCATCCTTTTTCTTTAGGTGAAAACGGAGAGGGAAAAACTTGTGACTTCTGAAAGAAATCATTGTGTGAGGTCCCCGATGATATCTACAGGAGAAAAGGAACAAAGAAGTGAGGCGTTTATTGGCTTGCAATTCCTAATTTATGGGGCTAAACGCTGATTATTGTTGGCAGAGTTATTACTTGTTTTCAACCGATTTAATTTGTTGTGATTTGGGGTTTGTTTGTGCTTGGGAAGGAAAGACATCATTGTATTAGTCATAGTAATTGGTGAGGAAGAAACAAATGAAGGTTTCATGGAAAGGCTGTGAAACAATTTCTTTTGTAGGGGAGCTACCTGAGGAGGTTTTTGTGGGCGCCCTCAAAGGCAAGCCCCAGATCTGCCCATCATAGCGGTTTTTGTTTTTCTTTCTTCCTTTCCTGGATTGTGAGGGTGTGAGCAGGCTTGGAAAACGCAGCTCCAAAACAAATCCTCACCTTCATTTCACCTGAGGCAGCAAAGCACCAAAATGATATTACTTGAACAAACGAGGTAGTTTTCTGATGTCAAATAGAGATGTCAATAGGCAGATACTTGTGGTGTCAGAGAGGTGCTGCCAAAAGAGGGAAGACTTAAATACAGGTGTATTCTCTTTTAACAGTAAGCAACAAGAAGTATTTTCTCAACGGGGTTGGGGGTGAGGAACAGAAAAATAAGCTCAAGTAACTCGTGCCTAAAGCCTTGAGGGCAACACAGTGGCAGCCTAAAAATGTATTAAGAAGCAAATGAAATCCAGTAGCTTCCAGGGCTATTTACCAGCTAGGACCAGGTGGGCTCCAGTTCTTGTTGTCCTGCAACTGATACGGACTGAAAAGCAGAAGAGGTCTTTTTGGGATGCATCTTTAGCACTGCAAGTCCCTCTGACCTTTGAAGAGCTGATTTTCCTCCTAGCCACTCCAAGATGCTTTTTCCTCTCCCTTTTGCAAGGGTTTGTGGAAAGGTGTGATTGCACCTGCTTCATTTCGGCTATCTGATGCAGGATGCTATAAGTTCAAAGGGAATAATAAAATAGTTGATAAGCCACTAAAACTACAGGCATAGCCTCAAAGAGGTTCAACCTGGACTTTGTAACTGATAAGAGGGGAAGAAGATTAATAAGAGCATTATGGGATACTCAAGGGGGAACTGTGGGACCATGCAAAAATTTCTAAGGAAATCTTCTTGACTTGTGTACACTTAAATGTAAATGTCACCATGAACAACACTAGTGCTAAAAGGATATGTGTGATTTAATATGCCTTGTACATGCTGGTGCTATCGGTAACATCATATATGTGTAGGAATTACCACATATTTACAGCCAGAGTGAGTCTGGCCCACTCTTTGATTTGATTGAGCTCTGCTTCAGAAGCAGCTAATAAATCAAGAGAAAGGGAATAGGATCTGCTGGTATGGGCGTGCTGCTCATTTCAAGTGCATCAAGCTATGGCCTCTGCAGTGGGGGGAACAGAAAAGGCTTGCAATTACCTGAAACACAGTGCTGTTTTGTGCGTGCTGGAAAGGGCAAGGTGAAGGGAATGGTGGAACCCAGCAATTGCTGTAGCGGATTGACTGCTGAGCAGTTTTGCTTTTCACAAGGGCAGGGGATGGTTGGAGGGACAGGTCACTCCTAAGTGACAGCACCAGGCTGAGCTCTTCCCAGCTTACACAGTGAGGACCCCAGTGAGTGCAAAACACAGCTTGGTCTTGTGCTGTAAAATATCACCGGGGGTGGCTTCCAGTGCAGCCACCAGATGTATACAGGGTTCTTTGGATACTTTGGACAGGAAAAACGTATTAAAAATGACCTCTGATGGCACTCATGGGCCATTCTAGGCTGCAGGCTAACAGAAGGGGCGCCAGCTCTTCCACAGTGTGGGAAAACAGCTGCAAGATAGGAAATATTTCTCATATTGTTGTGTAAATATTATTTTATATGCATAAGGATGATATTTCCCTTTGTCTTCATAGAAAACCATGAGCTAAACCTTGGCACACCTTGGGATTACCATCATTAGCTATGTGAAGAATAGGAAACCCCACTCCTGGTAAAGGCAGGGGTAAGTTTTGCATTTTTGTTTGTTTCTATTTCAATTTTTGGTCTTAAGGATCCTGTGCTAGAATTGCTGCTGGTGTTGGTGAAACTGCTCCATATTAGCACTGCGCTTTGACAATTCTAACAGAAAACAGTCCTGTGGCTAATGAAGTGATCTGCAGAGCGTGTTTGTGCACTATTTAAACAAAAAGCAGGACCGTAAGCTGCCTATTTTTCCTGCTGAAGAGCTGGCCTGAGTAGGGTAAGATGGGCAGCTGTCGCCCACGGTGCGATGACCTGAAGCATCGAGTGGGAACACGGCTTTGTGTAATGTGCACACAGATGATTTGTTCCAGGAACTGGAGGTACAGGCGGCTGCGTGCTTACTGCCAGAACATGGTCCCTGATCCATTTCCTTATTTTACCCCATTCTGCTGAACCCAAGAGAGCAAACTGGGACAGTGTGTATGAAATCTCTGTGTATGTTCAGGCACACTTTTGCCATTCTGGAGCTAGATTCATTTACATTATACGACATTACTTTGCAGGTAGCTGGACATAAATTGAGAGTTAAACATAGCTGTGAGCAATTAGCTTTTTGTGCACAATTGCAGTAATAATTTAGAGTAATTTCTTTCACTGTGTTATGTCAGCTTTTTAACATTTGCGAGCTGTCTAAAATGAAAAGACACATACAGGGGAGTTTGTTATAACCATGCTTTAAGATGCCATTTAGAATAATTGTGATTCTCCAGCCCTGTACAAACCTTTCACAGGGAGGAGATAAATACAGTTTATTAAAACAGGAAGAGTCCACAGCAAAGACCAACAAGAAATGATCTCAGCAAGCAACATAAAAATCACTACTTTCAAAGTTCACTTCTTTTGGGTGAATGCACAGCCTCTGCCCTTGCATAATTTTGCTGGGAGCGCTGCATACTAAACTAAAGAGAAGCCATTTAAGGAAAATAATTATGAACTGGCAATTATCAATGAAAATCAGAGTTCAGTACTTGATGACTCAGTTCTTTGATACTGTAGGGGATGCTTCAAGATCAGGAGGTGACTGGGAAATAAGTGGTCTCTGAGTTTATTGGACACACGCTTCTTTTTTCAAACAAATACACTGTACTGGAAAGCAGTGTCCTGTGAGGGAGAAACTGGCTATGGTATATGGTGAGACTTTGTTTTCTTATAGGCTTTGGTTCAGTCCTTCGTTTTATTGCTCAGAAATCTGAAATCCACTCAGAACCGCAAGAGCTTTATGTACATGAGACATGATGGAAGAACATTTCAGCCACTAATCTTTAATTGGTGCTACAAGCTCATCTAGATACAGAGGTAAGGGAAAATTTTTATTCCATTTTTTTCATTTTGCAAAACCTCTTAATAGTGCCAGGAACATAAGAGATGGGTCACAGAAGATGCCAGTGAAATTCCCACTAATACCTGTTCTGTGACTTACATGCATGTTACAGATAATTGGTCCCAAGTATTCATGTTCTTCTAGTTTCCAGATAGAGAGGGGGGGAAAAAAAGCTTTGCAGTGATAGAAGGGGGTAAGATCATTAAATGGAGTGGTTCAGTTCAATCTGGTCCCTGTTAGTTTTGAAACTTTCAGTGAAGCCATTAAATAAAATAAACGAGACACCAGAAGGAAAATTGTACATCAGCACCTGATTCCTAAGGACTTCTGAGATTTATAGTGAAACACTACCAATGCTAATAAGTTGTACCCTTTCATAAGATGGCAGCCATGCTTTTATATAAATTATTTTACAATAAATGATTTTTTACATAAAACGGCTTGTACATGCAAAACTGATAGTAATACTGAGATTAAAAAAGGGAGCAGAATTTAGAAAAATGGGTTTATAGTTTGTCAGCCAGACCTGGCAAGTTGTGAAGTTGCAGCATTGCAGTGGGTGTGGCAATAGCAAGGCCGATCAAAGAAAATGCAGCAAAAATACACGTGGAAGGTTGCAAACAAAACCAGCAAGTCCAGCCCTGAGTTAGAGGGAGGTTGAGTTTCAGAAAGCAAAAGACAGGGTCAAAACAGTAATTGTGTGGTCTTGAAGCAAAGAGCGCATGGATGAGGTGAAGGGGAATATGCCAAAACTAAATGATGACAAAAGGATAAATTAGTCTAGACACCTCGAGACAACTGGGAATGTGTAACTTGGGTGCAGTCTGTTCGGACGTGAAGCACAAGCTGGAAGATAAGGGAAATGCAGATAACAAGTGACACAAAGCATTCCCCTCGTCTGCTCCCAAGGACAACAGGGCGACAACAGTGCAGATGCCAGTGCTGCTCCTCTTGCTGGCTTCTGGTCTCAGCTGTCAAATGCCAGCACTACCAGGCCAGATCCTTTCCCAGGGAGGTTTAACCAGTCATGGCTATGGCTGCGGAGTACGACAGTGGAAGAGCTGTACAGCATGCCTGAGAGCTGCCAGAAGATTTAACGGATGCTTTTCCTTGTTATCTCCCTCAACTTCATTTTATTTCCACAGCAATGAGAATTCATATTTTCCTGGCAGTTCTTTCCTAATTCCTTGACTCAACCTGCCAACCGTCAGAGGGAATTTGTGGCATCGTGGAGAAAATGGGACTTAATCCTGAAATGCATCCTGTAAATGGGGTACTTTGTGTCCTTTCTTCCAGCTGGCACTGAGGATCTGTCTGTCCCTGATACACCTCCTTTAAGTCACACAGATGATGGCACAGCAATGCCCACTTTCTATATTTTTACTAGGAGATCACAACATAATACCATGTTTGGGGGATCTCGCAGTGACCCCAGAGTAATTCTGCATGACCAGAGTTAGAGAATTTATCTTGAGTGATTAGGGAATCTTCTCTAAATGCTGATGCAATGAATTCAGAGTCAATTATAACTGATTTCCTTTTGACAGGTACTAGACTCCGATCGATTCTAGCATGGTTCAGGGTGCAGTTGTTTCATGTGCTTCAAGAAGTCAGACTGTTCAAAGCACTGACCTGAGACTAAAACTTTGCTCCATGAAAAATACTGGGTGTTCAGGCAGAGTCAATACAGGAGGCTATTGAGTAATCCTGCAGTGAGCGCCGACTGACTTTTTTCATACTTTGGAAAGCAAAGGCCATTGCATTGGGAGCTTTATTTCATGTGGTGGTGCTTCGAAGTTCAGCATGTCTGCTTTGCTTCAAGAGCAAACAGGACAGTATGGCTCTTCCGAAACAGGGCCTCCCCTTGCCAGAGATCTTGATTGCTTCACTGATCTTCCATTACAGTCTGTGTCATATGTTTATTGCTTCACTGATCTTCCATTACAGTCTGTGTCATATGTTTAATCTGCAGCATCCTAACATTCTGGCTTTTTTTCCCACTGCTGCCTCCAGAGAACTGAGGATCACAGTCTTACTCTTCCACAAAATGTTAATTCAAGAGGCAACTGGTCCCTCGACAGCTGCAAACAGCCATAAATTGACCCTAGGAATTATTTGCCTAATGATCTGGTCCGTTTTGTGCTGAGAAGTTGGTAGCAGCCTTTTTGGGTGATAATGGCGTGCGTGAGCCTTTCTATGCACCTTGTTAACTTCATAAAGACATGCAACAGATGATGCTCTGTGTTTGTAGCCTGAAGCTGGATGGTTTGTTATGACACAAGTAGTTTGTGGTTTACCATATTGGGCCTTTTTATGTTCTGGAAGATTTATGATTAGCAAGTATTCACAGAGCAACTCGTGTTTTAGTCTAATCAGGGAAACAAGTAATTATTTTTCTCAACAGTGGAGCAGTGATTTGAGTGTGTTTTCACAACGTGAGAGGCACCTTGATAAGCCCAATTAGAGAAATACTTGCATTCTAATAGTGTACATTTGTTCACATCTTGGATCTTGTAGGGAAGGATGCCTTTTATTATTACTATTTTCTTAAAGAAACAATCTTTGGCTTTTCATCTGTCTGGGGATCTCAGGAAGGAAAGAAAACTGCAATGTTTCTCTCTGCAGAAAGGATTTTTCCTGATTCTGAGTTCATTTCAGAAGCTTGATCCAACTGACAGCCCCCCCGGATTGCTACCCTGCTTACTGCTGTTGGCACTCAGATGTGATCAACACTGAAGGCTTGATGACAGCCAAAGGTACCAGCAAGGAAATCTCTGATGACTTAGGCCACAGCAGCACTGGCATGGGGCACAGTCAATGAAAAGCAGCAGATCACTTAAAAAGCTAATTAGGACTGTGCTGTTGAAGAGGCATTTTCTAGCATGGTTCTGAAGCTAGGGACAGACGGAGGTATGCACTTCAGTTACAAGTGCTACTCCTAAGTTTTCCAACAAGCACTTTGCTACGTACGGTGGCTTTAAAGTGCGTTTTAGTCATGAGGCAAGAGATGATTCGTAACAGGCTGTACTAAGACACCACCCCTCCGCCCCCCAAAAAAAAGTGGCCGTTTATTTGTGAGATGAGCAGACAGCAATCACAAGGCAGGGTAATGAAGTACCTCCTGGCCACGCTGGCTCTTTCCCATCCTGTCTCCAAATACCCGCGCAACTCGGAAGCGGTTGCGATGATACGTTCAAGGAGTGATGCCTCTGCATTGCAGGAGAGTGAGATAGCCCTGCAGAGCTGTACAGAGCAGCTGAGGGTGGGAAGTATCGAGGTTGAAAACCCACGTTCAGGTCTACTTCTTCTGTGCCTTCTTTGTGAGGGACCGTGAAGCCACAGGGTGGTCTTTCTCTTTTCATGCCTCTGTGTGCATGCTTGGGGGTTCCTAAAAAGCTATACCCAAAAGATTCAGCTGCCAGAAAGACCTTATAACATGTGGGCAGGAAGGAGCAGCCGGAGAGCCTGAAAAACGCTCCGAGACCAGTCGAGCAAGGATTGTCCTCGTTCCCCCAAAATCTGAAACATTCACACAAGCCCTTCATGGCACGGTGCTCCCAGCAGGAACCAGTCAGGAACAGGCTGTGCATAAACAGGGCTCTCATTCTTAAGTACCTGTGAATGCCAGTGATTAATGCTGCATCCATGGCCGGCTTCTCCCTGATGTAGGCAATCAAAGAGATGAACAAGAGACTTTGTAAACGGCTTTATAAAATGGAAAACCTTGGATTTATGGTGATAGCTGATGTTTTCCCCAATACGCACCACCTAATTTCTTTCTATATTTGTGGCCTGTGCGTCCTCTAACCAGTCTTACGCCATAGCAACAGCAACAAGATGATTGCTGTACCATTGCAACCAATGTCCATGACTGTGAACAGATGTACTGCTGCTTCAGCAACAGCAGAGGTTTCATTTCTAAAAAAATATTTAGACCTTTTGCTCCAGTCACAGACATTATCTTTTTGTTTTCTGAACTTCTAGTGACAGAGAACTAACAAAGTGCTTTATAATGTCTTTTGTTTAATAGGATTCGTGGCAAGCAGGACTGAGAAGCAATGCAAACAGAAAGGGAAATAATTTTGTGTTCAGCTCTCATTTACTCTAAATTCCTTAATTTATCCTTCTGCATGTGTTGCATGCTATAACACTTCCCCCTTTCATTTTCAGTGAAAAGAAATTATGGAAAAAGTAGAAGAAAACACTACCCATGTGCCTGCTGTGGGTTTTTTAAAACTTTTGTTTGATCAGTTTTGTTGCAATTGGTGAATTCTGAGTTTCCTGCCCCCAAGACACAAAACCTCTGGGTTGT
Source organism: Steatornis caripensis (assembly GCA_013398225.1). Taxonomy (NCBI): domain Eukaryota; kingdom Metazoa; phylum Chordata; class Aves; order Caprimulgiformes; family Steatornithidae; genus Steatornis; species Steatornis caripensis. The sequence goes on along the minus strand of VZSC01014813.1, from coordinate 503,996 downwards.
TTACTTCTCCCCCTCGAGGTTTCGGTCTGTTGCTAGACTGACTGCCTTGGACAGCTCTGAGAGGCTGAGTGATTGTCCAGAAAGACGTGTAGGCTTTAAAAACTGCTTTTTGAATGAGAAGCTGTCTGGTTCACTCTTGCGATGATGCACTGAAGACGTGATCCAGTAGAAATCAGCCCTGCTCAGTACCTTTCGTTATATATTTGCTACCGGAGAGAATTTAAGCATCTTATCTAGTTTTATTAACTTCCAGAAACTCTATGAAATTAGAAATTCTATGCTAAATATATAAGGGGGTGGAAAGAAAAATCAATGGCATGTGTTTAAAATTCAGTCTTCTCTGTGCTGAGCATGTGTAATGCTTCATTTCATTTTGTGACTATTTATTCAGCTCCAGCACCATGATGAGACATTGTTGGGAAGACCGGTCTGACAGTAGATCCCTAAAGTGAGCAAACACCCCCCTGTATGGATGCTATTAGGAAAAACATCGTCATCTGCTGGTTGTTTGGGTTCACACCGTGGGTTCCCAGGCAGGAAAAGCCAAGAACAGCAGCTGGCATTGGGGGCAGGGCAGGGATGCTGTGTGTCAGGGGGAAGGGACCAGTGAGAAGCCTCCATCTCACTCCTCTTTTCAGTCTGTGGGGGCAGAAGGGACTCATCAGGTCTGAATGCCAGTTTCACCTGGGTGGCAGGTGACTTTGGTAGCTGTAAGGGCCAGAGACTGCTTTTGAGATTTGCAAGTGCTGGAATAGATGTGGCTTGTGGTCCCACTCCTCTTCCCCTCTGAAGGTGGCTGCAGGCAATGTCTGTCCTTAGTGAGATCCTCACCCTGAGCTGCTCCTGGGGCCCAAGAGGAGCAGGGATTCAAGCTGTCCTCCTCCCCAGTCTGCTGGAGGCTTCTGGTCCCCATTGCCAAGCTGAACCTCAGACCGCTGAGATGCAACCAGCTCTAAATCACTGTTAGCTGCACTCCCTAAACAGCCAGGTTGGCAAACACAGATGGCCATACTGCTCCCCAATTGCAGTTTATCCTTTAACCCCTTGTTAGGCTCTTCTTTCCTCATCTCCCTTCCCCAGTTCTGCTACTTCATTCATTCAGGGTGTTCTTTCCAGCAGAGATTGCACATCTCCTCTGGCTCCTGTTTTCCATGTTCTGTCGTTACAGGAATTCAGATTATCACCTACAGGGCTCAAGTGGAGCCCAGATTCAGTTCAACTCTTTCCTGTGTTGTTTTTTTTTTTTTTTTTCTCTCTCCCCATAGGAAATCAAACAAACACCCTGTCAGAAAACAGACCTTCGTATGCTATTTCTCCCGGGTGGAAGGAAAGGCCGTACAGTTTATGAAGCATGCTATGTCCTTTCTTTCCTTGTATTATGAATTCTTCATCTGTTTTCTCTCTTGTACGCTGTGAAGGATGTTATTGGCCCCATCGAAATTATGTATGTTATAATATTTTTTCCCCAAAAAAAGAAAATGGGAAAAACCTTAAGCTTGCCTGGGAAAATTTGGGTTGAAGTATTTTGTTCCTAAGAGACGTTCTGAAAAACAAGATTTGTTCAAATGGGTTGGTTTTTGTTCTGAAGTACCAAGAACGTAGTCACAGTTGACTTAGTTTTCTGTATCAACACCTTAACAAACAAATGTTATTTCTGCAGAGACAAAAGATGTATTTCAGTTTTCAGCAGTTATGGGATAAAAACTTGCAGATGTATCAGAGTATCTCAAACATGTTCTGTTCTTCCAAATGAGCGGTTTTATTAAACGATGCGATATATGGATAGGGGCCATCCTGTGTCCCCAGTCAGGGGATGTTGAGTGCTGAAAGGAGCGTTATCTGCAATTAGCTCAAACTTTTTTCTTGCTCTCTTCAGTTCCACTTTTTTCCTGGGCATCCGAGGTTTAAACCAACTGTCATCTTCCAGAGATCTCAGTTCTTTTTGATGTATTGTCCTTTGCTGCTTTGTGCATTATTTAGAAAGGGAAACAAAGAACCCCAAGTGGTTAGATGAAAAAGAAAGTAGGAAATGAAAAACAAAATCCTGAGAATTTACCCCATTTTTCATCTCTGATCCTTTGACTGAAAGGGTGGTCTTTCTTCTGGTTCATAGCCAAAATGAAGGGGGGGGGGGGATCTCTCAACTTGGTAGAGGTTATCTGCCTAATGCTCCATTGGGGAAACATAGTTACTACTACACACTTGCCAGTACAAAACAGACCAAAAATTTACTGCCATTTTAAATTTTTTATGATTGCTACAGAAAATTAACAATGTTGTTTTCTTGAATCTGATTCCTTATGTCATGCCCAACTCTCTGAAGAGCACAACCTCCCACCAGGTGTGTGCGGTAGATCTGCTGACCTGATTTTGCAGTAGGAGCTTAGCAAAGGGTCTGTCCCAGGGCTGCTGTTAGTTCAGGGTTTTTATTTGAGCTGGTTTCGGTGGAGGGAGTGTGTGTCCTGAGCAGCGCAGCAGATACACAGCTTTGCAGCACCACATTTGCCACCAGCGAGGGACTGATCCCGACCCCAGCAGAGTTTGGTACCCTTGAGCAGAACCTGCAGCTTTTTGCAGCACACCTGCTATTGCGATAAGGACAAAACCCAGCTTGTTTCATACTGCAGAGCAAACTTGCTGCGGGAATCACTGGTGTTACTTATGTCAGGAACTGGTGCGTAGGGCACTGAATCTCCAACCCACAGCCTACTCCTGCTGTAGGACTACAGCCCTCTGGTGGTACCTAACCACGTATTTTGTGTAAAGCCATGTAACATCATAGCTAAAACTCAACTTTGGGCCCTGACCTGTACGGTCTTGCCTGGAGGGATAGGAATATGTCTGAGGGAAGAGTCCAAAAAGCAGGGTGCAAGTCAGCATCCAGCTGTGATGTGCTGCACTGGAAATCACCCACCAGAGAATAATTTCTAAAGCAAATACAAAGACTGCATGCAAGGATGCTTAAGAAGTGGGAGAGTATGGATCTCAGGATTGGGAGAGGCATCAGAAATCATTGCCAGGGCCATGGGGGTGCTAGGGAGCCAGTAAGGAACCCCCATCTAGTGTTCTGGTAGTCATCAGTGAGCTCTTCTCCTTCCTAAGGTAGGATGAAGAAAATATTCCTCAGTCCTGAGCGGTGTTTGCTTAGCCTGATCTTTAAAGTGCTTCAGTGACTGCGATTTTGCAATCTTTCATTTCCTGTGCTTCATTAGAGGAGCAGTTTGGCTACTTTCTTCATAACTCATTCATATCTTACATCGCACAGTTTAAGCTCATTATTTTTTGTCCTATTCACTATATACATAGAAAAGAAAGGAAAAAAACCAAACCTTTTTCCAGTCTGCTGGACTCTTTCATATTTGAGTATACGTTCCTTTGAATCTTCATTAAAGCCAATCAGCTCAAATTCATTTAATCTTCCTCATTGGTCATATTCACAAAGAAGTTATGCTTTGAATGCCTTCACAGCAGCTCTTTTCAGCAGTGTAACATGACGTACTTGAACGTGGCTTTTGAGCATCAGTTTTCAAAATGAAGAATAACCTCAATTTCCATGTAACAAGACCTTGCCATGAAATGCTGGTGCCGCGTTTCGTTAGCACGCCCTGCTCTGAAGTTTTATTCTGGGCTATGGGAACAGGGAACTTTGGGCAATACCATCAGACTCTGAGTAAAGCAAAAGAGCTTCAAAAGACAGCAGTAGTGAACTGAGTGCCTCAGCTGGGCGGTACTGGCAGAGCCCTGCTGTTGTCTGTGATCATTTCATGGCGGCTGAATAGACAGACCAGCAAGCTGTCATATTATTACTGAGAAAATACTGAGCTTGGAGGATTAATTTTTGAAACCCTAAGAAGGATGCATGTGGGGATCTGTTTCGACTCTCATGCTGTCTTGACCCACAGATGTAGAAAGAGTTTTTCCCCATGAGGAAAGAAACAGAAGTCCCCTGGGTAAGGAGGGTGCAGGAGCCGCAGGGCTGGTCTGCAGCCACGGCCAGCACAAGCTCAGCTGCCAGCCTGACAGACCACAGCGAGGGCTGGGCCTGTTCCTAGCAGAAGTACAAGGTTTCATTTGGATTGGTTTTTTATTTTTTCATTTGCTTTAGCATGAGGAACTTGTGTTGGCTTAGCTGAGTGGTAAGGAGTACAAGCAGGTTGATGGCACTGCAAAAATATACTCAAATTGTGTGTGAGGGATATAGCCAAGTTAGTCTGAAAAGGAGTTTATAGCAATAGAAGTAATCAAAGAAGAAACAAACCACTCACTTGTACCAAGGATTTATTGAGCCGTGCAGCAGTAGGTAAGCGCCTGTTCTGGGGCGATGGTAGTGTATCGCATAGCACATTTAAACTGCAAAGACCCAGCCTTCAGGTTTTGTTCTCAGAAGAACAAGTCACACACATCTTCTGGGGACGAAGAGGGAAAGATACAGATTGTTTATTTATGTTCCTCGTTATTTATACTGCAGGCATTAGATTAAAACAATTGTATATTTTGTGTAGAAATGTTTTTGTATATACACTCACTGATTTAAATGTAAAAGGCTTTCTAGCAGCAGTTTGTCAGACGCTTCATTAGCGTGTGTATAGATAACCTTTCAGTCTTCGAGCCATCCCTAAATAGGAAACAGTGTGGGGGCTCACTTGTTAAGAAATTCACCTTGGTGATTGGTCAGATGAGCCAAATAATTCAGTGCGTAACAGGAGCAGATTGATTTTTCTGTGGTGTTTTTGATGCTATTAATTTGAAAAGAAGAGTAACAGTTGCAGCCTAGGTGAAACTTTTTCCTTTAAGGCTGTCTCGTTCTGGTTTGCTGCAGTTTGAGTGTTCAGGAGCTGTCTGGAGGCCAAGGTGTCTCCTTAAGCCACCATCGGTCTGCTTAAGCCTCCATCACAAAAAGTCCCTAACACAGAGCCCGAGTCGTGTAAGCTTGCTTTGGCCCTAGTAAAGCTGTGTCTGCAGCAAGTCAGCAGGGAAACCAGCCCAAGGCGAGATCTTACTGAATCAGGAATCCCGCCTTAGATGTTTTGTTACTGCATGCATTTCTCTATAGCATATAGAAATACTTGCTATAGCAAACTCAGATTTTCCTAGTAGAAAGCACAGGATAAATTTTAATAATAAAAATTGGCCCTGCAAGGGCTCCCCTGCAGACAGACCACTCTGTTTAGGAGCATGATGGGTCGCTAAGAGGCCTCTACAGAAACTTTCATTTTACTACTTAAGGAGTTAAGGTGCATGGTCAGCTTGGAGTCAGGGCTGCTTCCAGCCCCAGAGAGAATGATAGGATAGTACTCGTGTAGGCTGTTACTGTACTGAAAGGCTATATAAAGCCTAAAAAACTTTTGCCGTGAAAATAAACTGCCCACAATCCAGCAGAATCTACTTTCTGATCTCTTCTGGAAGACTAACTTTGTAAAAAGCTCAGCTGCGTTGTTCGGCTGGGCTGGCTTGTCCAGCCAAAGAGCTGCAAATGCTGACGTGTTTGTGCAGCATGGAAAGCAGTGCTTTCGCATCCGCTGCTGTATAAAGATCCAAAACATTTCCAAAAATCTCTGCCCCTGTTTTGCTGTTTATGTAGTTCGGAGGCTGCGTGTGGAGCTGCACAACACGTGTGCAAAACATACTTTGATTTTATGAAAGATCATTCGATCTTTCCCCACTGCACTTCCAAACAATCTGAGACAGAATAGCAAAGATGTAGAATGCTTCTAATGAACTTTTTTTCTTTTTGATTCAGATTCAATAACGCAGAACTCAAGCTTTTGAGGTGCCTGAGCCCCTGCTTCTGCCTTCACCTCTGCACTTGCTGTCAGTGAGGCCACTCTCCGTTAAGGTTCCAATACGTGCGATTTAAATATTCATATAAGAGGTGCCCTTTAAAAAATGAAAGAGTGACTTTTACATAAATTAATTATTAACAGAGATCTCAACATCGGACTGCCTTGTTGTTGGGCTTTTCATCTGGGTGAGTCGATGTACTTCTGGAACAACGGGCCCAAGAAACAGGATTTTGCAAAGGGAAAGACTAGAAAAAAAGTAGATCCATCACTTCTAGAGAAATTAAATCTTCCTGGGGGATGGCAGCGCATGAGACTCCATTACGGTGGGAGTGAAGGGAAGGAAGGAAGGAAGGATGGTGGCTCCCCATGTGATAATATGGTATGTCCACCAAGTCACGAGAGGACGTGGCACTTAGCTATCCCCAAGGAAACTGGTCTCCCAAGAGGGCCCTGTTGAACACGGAGCTTTTAGTACCACTGCTGCTTTGATGCCTCTCGTGCCGGGTAGAAATAACCTGCAGAAAAGGCTGATGCGAAGAAGCATGAAGAGAGAACCAAATGGCCAAATGTTGTACTTAGAGCAGGAGTCACGTTGACTTTTATACACCACGGTGTCATCCTTAACGATCACAAAACTGTCAAATAACAAAAATCAAGCTCTGGCGTCTGCTCACACCAAAATCCTGGCTCAGCAGAAGTCCTCTGTGCACAGCTCTGGGGATACCGCCATGGGACAAAGCTCTTTCCCTCAGCATAGCCATGAAAGGCTTTGAGCTCAGCCTTCGAAACTGCAAAGCGCTTGTTTTGTTGTCTGTGGATAATGCTTTAATCCACCAGGCGAAAGCTGGACGTTGCTCTCTTTTATTCTGGCTGTACACAATTGCAATGCTCAAAAAGAAGGGCCACTCACCCCCCCCCCCATATCTGCTGCTCCTCTGAACTGCTGACACCTGGATGGGCAGTCCCAAGGCGGGGCCATTGGGATTTATTTAGTTCACTGCTGCAGATGATGCGTTTGGTGCCACAAACCACCCTGGAGACAAGTCCTAATTCTCTGGGGGGGGTGATTATGTTCAGTTCTTCTTCCCCAAACCCCCCAGACGTAATTCAGATCCAAACTGGAGAGACAGGCAGGCACACAAGAGGGAACTCCGGCACCGCACAGCCCTTCCGAAGCCATGTACAGGAGCAGCTTCCTCCGCGAGGTGCGCAAGGAGAAGTATGAGCGGTCAGATGCCTACGATGAGCTGCGAGGCTCCCCCGAATTCGACAGCTTGGCCCAAGCCCGGGGCCTGGAGAACCTGCAGGAGCTCAACGAGCGCTTCGCTAGCTACATCAACCGGGCGCGCGTGCTGGAGCAGCGCAACACCATCCTGCGCAAGCAACTGGAGACCTTCCAGCGCATGGATGAGCTGGTGGGCTTGGACGAAGCCTTCGCCGGACAGATCGAGTTCAATCGGCAACGCATGCGGGAGCTGGCGTCAGACCGAGCCAAACTGGAGCGGGAGGAGAAGGATGCCCAGCGCATGTTCGATGAGTACCGCAACAAGTAAGGCTTGCAAGCGGAGGAAAGCGGGTGGTATCATTGCCAATAGTTAATCTTTGTAGTAAGGATGGGTTTGGTGTCACTGACTGCTGCTTGTGCATGGGTGATGCCTCCCTACATGTATCAGACTTGGAGCTAGGGACAGCATGTAAGCCCATGGTGAAAATCAAGGTGCCAGGACTTAGGGAGCTCCACTTCTGTGTTTCATGGTCTCACTGCCACTAGACATTGCCCTCTCCCTTGCATGGCAGCAGGTCCTTGTAGCGGTGCATGTTGGTTGCTGTTGCTCATTAGCTTTAGGAGGATTGTGCTCTGAGCTGTAAACAGGGAATAACCCAATTAAAAAATAAACGGCTCGAAGCAAGTCTTGTGTCTGAGCAGCACGGAGTTATGTGACCCCAAACATCTCCTGAAATATGTGGGATGTCTCTGAGAAACCCTTACTTACAGGCATTGCGAGGCACCTGGGCCAGTCTGTCCCAGCCACTGCCAATGTGGGATGAAAAGAAAGTAAATAATTTAGTTCCTCGTATGTGAAATTTGCCTAGTTACCCTCTTCTTCCTTGCATCCCACTATTTCCATCTCGTGCTACTAAAGCAATAGCTGTAAGAACAGGTTTCCTCTAACTTCACCTCTCTTTAACCTCAGTGGCACCATGAATCAAAGAGCAGGAGCCTTGGGGGCTGAGGCATACGAGTGTCTCCAGACACGTGTGGTCCCTTCCCTCAGCAACAGGCAGTGTCGGCCGTGTTCCTTAATTAATTACACAACGAGACTTGGTGAGTGTTGCTCAAAAAAGGACTGCTCATAGTAGAGAAGGGTCTTGGCTTCCTATTACTTCTGTGTCAGGGTTTTTTGCCCTGAAACGTCTGTCTGGTTAGTTCATCTAGGAAAATTTGGCAGCAGTGTGAGACTGAAGAGGAGCCTTTAATCCTCATCCCCACCAAAGGCTGAGGAGTGAACTCCATATAACATCCTTTAGCTTAGAAAGAGTTGTCACTGACAGTGATGAGAAGGAGGAAAATGAAATATTTTCAACAAACGCAGTCTTGGTAGAACTGCAGCCGTTCCCAGGCAATGCTCACCACACTCACCAGAAACATTTTTAATAAGGCAGAAGGTGAATCGTCTGGAGCACTGTCTTGCTGCTGCAGAAATACAGGTCCCTCAAGATTTCATTCCTTGTCTCCATCACAGACTTTTTGTCTGACCTTGCCCAAGCTACGAGATTTTTCAGTCTGATCCTCCACTGATTTTCCCCTCCTCTGGACTAGAAAGTGTAAGACTGATAATATTTTCCTTTTCTGTCTCCAGGCATTTTTCAACTGCAGTGCTGTGGTATAGCGGGGAAAAAAATGTGTTATCTCTGTCTGAAATAGTTCAGGCAGGCAAAGAGTCAGTCCAGTGAAACACACAACTCCCTCTTTGATTTCAATAACTTGCAGGAAAAAAATTAGAAAAACTGGCCAGAAAAAATTAGTTTGTCCTGGCTACCTTTTAGTGGATTTCTGCATCCACCTGAGCAGTTTGTGGACTAACTGTCTGTATAGTTCCTCAGCAGCAGAATTAGTTACCTGACACAAAGATAATTTACTTTTTATTAGAGGTGCTCTATGCAAGCTGTAAATAGGTGGGGAAGAATAGAGGACATGGAAAATCCTGGGGGGGAAACACCCAGAGAAGGGGCTGTGCTTCTTGAAAGTGAGATTTGGGACCTGTTAAAGGGGTAGTTAGAGACTTCTTAGAAGAAATGGATGGTGCCTTATTGTACAGTCCTGGGATGTTCACTCAGCAGCTGTAAACAAAAGTGAAAAGGAAACCTGGACTATATCCAAGCCAACAACGTTGCAATTTAAAAATTAAAGATACACAGGGCCACTACAATGAAAGGGCAGTGGCTGCCTTTTAAAACGAAATTGCCTCCAGTTTACATCAAGAAGTGAATTTTGGTTTTGTCTTTTTCTCTTGGGAGCTGCTGAATTTGGCCTGAAGACAAGACATGCAAGTTTCTTCAGCGTGTAAAAAAAATTGGTTGGGTTTTGAGTTGCAGACATTAAAACAAGGCCAGTGCTCTGATGACGTGCACTCTGCCTTCTCACCGTGTTCCTAGCTCAAAGCCATCCTAATGGCTATGATTTCAGCTACTTAAACTGATAAAGGTCTCTAAACAAAATACGGGAGGAATAACCTGTGCCGTGTTAGGGCCTCTCGATGCTACTGAAACCAGAAGCACTCCTGCGCTGAAGGACCTACTCTCCTACCGGGCTCTGTGCTCGGGCGGCAGCAGGCAGTGCAGGTTTCTTGCTTCATTTTGAAACATTTACTTCTGACGTGCTAGGATTAACAAATCCTCTTAGAGTGGAGCATTGCGTACCAATTAATTGGCAAATGCCTGTGCCCTTCAGTATTGCAAAGAGTTTTGGCTCTTATGACCCGTTCTTTTACTCGCACTCACAATTTGGGAAATAGATTTATGCCTCTAAGTAGACCTTTTAAAGGTACGTTTAAATACAGCAGAGCCTGGAACTACTGAATCTGTAGAATTAAATGTGCGTGAACAATTGAAAAGTAGATCTTACGTTAAAATTTATTTTTAAATCGTCTGTAGCCACGTTCATAGCTTTTCACATTAACATGAATAATTCAGACTCTGTACCAGTGGAGAATTCTTTCTCTTGGAGTTGCAAAAAAAAGCATCGCTAGGAATTGTTTGGATGCATCTCATAAAAAGACTAATTATGCTAATTTTATGGAGCATCATTATTACAGCAATGTTGCATCTGGCTGTGGGAAAGGACTGTGTTTCTCTCTCCATTATATTAGGCAAGATGCTGAAACGTGGAGTTTAGTGCCCTTGACTGAACAGGTTTAATTAACTTCAGAAATTAGAAGTCTTGCTAATCAATCATTTCTTTTAAAATTCATTCACTGCTGATCTTGCGGGTTTTGTATGCCATTTGATTCCCTGGAAGTCACTAGACACGGAAATCGGCACTGTGTTCTCTAAGCTGTGCTGCGTGGTGATGCTCAGATGCGCTGACACCCTTTGGGACCACAGGGGAGACCCAACACCCATGAGACGAAATGAAAACAAGTAGGAAAATGGGGATAGCTGGGATATGCGGAGCAGCAGGGACCCTGTAGCCAGTGACCATCAGCAAAGCTGTCTTCAAGCCCTATCCGCAGGGGTTGTGCCCATGCTGCTGCTGCTGCTCTGGTGATAGAGAGAGTTTTGTCCTGCTGCAGCTGCAGGTGAGGAGGTTCTGCCTGCCCTCCACCCCCTCCTCAGACTGCCGAAATCTTGCCCCGTGGCTCTCAGCCACTCGACAGCAGCTTCTTGATAACGCAGGTAGCAATCTGTTCATAAATCAGCAGAGCGCAGCCCTCGCGAGGCTCATCCTAGCTTTCACAAATACAAGCAGTATCGGCCTGTCCATCATCCTTGCAGGACCAGCATTTTGCAGTTTGTGCTTTCTTTGGCACCCAAATTACTGCTGCCTCTGTTGAGAAGACGCTAGCCAAGGGCTTCAGGCAAACTGAAAAGGGGGAAAGTAGTAGACAAGTTCAGCCTTGGCTTGTGGCAAGCCAAGAGGTTTCACATATTGCTGGAAGAGTTCAGCAGGATTCAACAGAGAAGCAGCATTTCTCTTCATATTAAAAGCACAGGCTTGACACCAAATTGAGTATCTGGCCATTGAACATCATTAGGATGTATCGTGACTGTTTTCTCTTTGGAGGGGAGCCAGCCCTTGCACTGCAGCAGAAGCAAGGTCTGAATAAGAAGGGCCTTGCCCTGGCCACATCTTTTAAGAGCAAGCACAGCCAGTCTGTCAGCTGGTGATGGGAAAAGAGATTTACAGTGCTGCTGGAGCCGTGCCTTCCAGGTGGAGAAGCAAGCCTAGCAGTGGGCTTCCCTCCTGCATGTCCAAAGCTCTCACCAGGCCAGTGCCTCGAGATGTGGGGGGGCTCAAGGGGCTTAACAGATGTCTGTAAAGCTGTTAACTGCCCCAACAGAGAGCTGCTAACCTAAGAGAAGTGAGGTGATGGGAGCCTTTAAAGCTCTGATCTGCTTTCTTTGAGCCTGGCAGCCCCTTCCACTCCATTTCTTTTCCCCTATGCAAAAAACCAACTCATATCCCTTTTTTTTCTAAACAGTTCAAAAAGATTTGTTGCAGCCCTAAAGCTACTTGACTAGGTGAGAAGGGTTTTTTTTTAAAGAATGAAGCAAATGAACCTCATGGCTCTTAAGGTCCAGGAAAGGCTGACCGGCAACCATCTAAGAAAAGCTTGACCTCTTTTCAACATGTCTGGCTAATTACTTGAACATTGAAATCAGGTTTGAAGCATAACAAGTTTGCAATTTGTTAGCCGTTGCACTTACATAGCTACATTTCAGCAGGCACAGAGCCATGGTGAGATCTCTGAAGCATTTCTAAGAAGTCCTTAGCCCTTTTGCACTGAGCTTCTGGAGTAGATTGAACATCACTTAAAAGCAATCCTCCTTCAAAAGGTAATCGCACAATACTAGCTCTCGCAAGGCTGCCAGGTGGATTTATGGTCGTGTGACACGGCAGGTATTTGGGTTACTTGAGAGGGGAGGAAAAAGTAGGTGGATATTTCAGTCATTGAATTTTTGAGTGAGGACCTAGCAACTCGACAGATTTGAGCAGATCTGAATGACATTAGGGCTGAGATAGACCCTGCCCCTGTTGTGTGGGTGTATATTACTAGGAGCGTAATAGTGTAAACCCAGCATTTTATCATAGCTACGTATTTGATTTGCACAAGCTGCCACAATCTGCTTCATTCTTGCCCTGTTACCAGAAAATATTTAAGTTAATGAAGTGTTCGTTGTCAACTGCACACAAAAATTTTGTAAGGTAGGTAGAAAATTGGTTGGAGGTGAGCTGCTCAATAAACAACAGAAACAAAAGCAGTCTCACTTTTGAAGCTGAATATTCTTGGCTTTATCCTTGGAAGGGAACCCCGTGTTACTACAATTTGGCAAAAATACATTGTTTTAGTTTTGTCAGAAAATAGCACTTCAGCTGAGGAGGCCCAGCGCATTGTCAGAGTGATAATGACATAAAACCTCATCATTTGCACTTGTTTCTTTGCTGTTCATTGTAAGAATTGAAAATATTCCTGTGACCAACCCTGCTGATGTTATGGTATTTCAAAAGAAGGGAAAGTTGGGAAACCAGAGCACCAAGTTGAGTCCATTTCTTTGTTCTGCTGAGCTCTCCCTTTGTGGTCCTGGCCAGTTCACGAGTTACCCCATCCCTTCTGCTTTCCAAGACATGTTGAAAGAGATGAGAGTAACACTGACTGTTCATCCTTCAGGAGATAAAAAGAAGCGAGGCTGACACAACCATTATGACTCGATTCTTGATCCGTTCGATCTAGGAACTGACAAGTTCACTGTTGACTGGAGCAGGTCCCTTAGATGCCACCAGCCTGTCTGGGCTGAATCGATGGTTTCAGAAGACAGACAAGAGCTTACGTTCAATTCTGAATTTCAGCCAGGGTTCACGCTTGTGTTGATGTCCATTGCTTGTACTGCAAACGAAGGACATTCACCACCAGAGTTAACTTGTCACCCACCATGAGAGTTTCTTGTAGAAAGTAAGAAAATGAGAGCTTTTCATATCTCTGTATCTCTACTGTTTTAGGGAAAGCAAAGGGGTAAACAGGAATAGACTGTATTTATGTACTTTGACACTGGCAGCAGATGGTTAAAGGAGCCACTTGTTCAGTACTGTTGGCAAAGTCTCATTGCCTTGTACTATAATATGCTTCTGGCTGTTGGTCTGGTTTTTTTAATGGGGTCTCATTAAACTGTATCTCCTATTAAACATGTTGTATATAGTTCATTTAGCAAAAGGAATAAACAACAATACTCAACAATTAGGAAGTTTTGTACTCTGCAGCTGAAAGGATTTTTCTAGAACATAATTCTATCTAACATACAAATACAGAGCCCTAATTCCTAAAGAATATGTGCCGTTTCCTTAAATCAAAGATAAACTAACTATACATCCGTTGTTCTCTCAGTACAGGAACACGCACGTTATGCACTTGTGGACATTTTATAAATGCCTAAGAATAGTTGGCTAAATGCAGTCCTTACTAATACTCTCGTGTGATTTTGACGAAGCTAAAGTATGAATTGGTATTAAAGAGGGCACAAACCTTGATCCATCAAAGCATCCTCATACAACACTATTCATACATAATCAATATGTGAAATTGCAACCTTTATGTTTAATGTGACTGTCATGAAAATGCTTATTGAACACCATCAGGTAGAACAGAAAACCAAGTGCAATGTAATTACATGCTAATGGGCCAGTGTAGCAAACACTCACGTAGTAACCACTGATGAATGGCTGTCACTGTAGTCCAATGCCAATCAAATACACCTTTATTGTAAATAATCTATTCTTGGGCTTTCTCTGAAAAAGTGATAGCAAATGTGTGGCACTCCATTGACTTCTGCTACATATATTAAGGACAAGAAGTTAGTCAATTCTGGAATTACTCTCAGCATCTGGGACAAAAAAAAATGCTAATGCATAAATAAATCTTTTGGACCCTTTCAAGATTCATACAATGCAGTTTGCAAAAGGATGAACCATTGAACTTCATCTCCTTTGTTCTATTTGCAGGTACAGGAACGAACGTGAATATCAGCAGAGGCTAAAAGAAACCCTTGAACGCCTTAATAAGGTAAGCCTGGAAAAATGGAAAAGGAAAGGTCTTTATCATTTTTTTCCTTTGGTTTCATTAACTACAGCAAGCTGCTTTGAAGAAGCAGTGGGAAGATAAAATGTCAGAACAAGACATTTCTCATCATTGTGCCCTGATGAAAAGTTCTCCTTCCCCCACATCCCCCTCCCTAAGCCTCGTGCAAACGGCTGAGCCTTGGCGTGTGCCTACGCAGTGCGTAGCACCCTGCTCTGGACAGTCCTGCTGATTTTGGTCATGTAGCATATGCCATGTGCAGCCCACAGCCTCAGCTGTGCTCAGGACTTCATTAGTTTTTCAGTAAGACCGAGGACTAGGTAGGAGGATCTACTGCGTAACACTCCTTTTAGAGCATCAGCAAATGGCTCCTGCATTCATTTCAGGAGCTGGAGTTGACGTATGTGTTGCTTCTTCCGCGTCCAGTGTGACCTTTACAGATTCACCCTTGCCGAAGATCTGGCATGTGTTTAGGTGCATTTAGTAAATCCTCTAAACTCTTTTAATACTCTTTTTTCTAACTTGGAAGACAATTTCTCTCTGGGCAAATTACAGTCTACACACAGAGGTAGGAAGAGCCCATTTATTAGTCATACCATGCAGGCAATACACATACCCAAGAGTCCAAAACATGGCAGGAGAAAACACGTTTGTTGCTAAATACCTTCTTCCCACCCCTTTTTTTTAAATACAGCTACTGTATTAAAGTGTATTTAGTACTAATATCATGGCATGAGAAAATGTTGATTGTGTCCAAATCTTGGCAGTCTGGTGTGTCTCAAAGCTCCTCAGTCCCTCGCAAGATATAGTGCAGATATCCCCCCAGGATATGGCCAGCGCTTCCCGGGACAGACCCTCACCTTCACATTAGCTTTCCAAATAAGAGAGAAGCCACAAAACCCCCTGATTTGTTCCTTTCACGGTGAAACGTGAGGAACGTTTACATCAAGCAGCATTTTCCTGAACTAATACCATGGGAAGAGAAATAATAGTAATGCCCAGAGAAAAGATAGAAGTTTACTGACATATTTAGGAAGTTTCCAAACCAGGTCTGTGAAACTGAGAAAGCTACTGGCTTTCATCTAAGTGAAGAAAGTTGTATTATGTCTTTCCCCAGTTCTGTTTTTCACAGCTTATCCTTCATCTT
This sequence comes from Steatornis caripensis, assembly GCA_013398225.1. Taxonomy (NCBI): domain Eukaryota; kingdom Metazoa; phylum Chordata; class Aves; order Caprimulgiformes; family Steatornithidae; genus Steatornis; species Steatornis caripensis. The sequence continues at coordinate 488,775 of VZSC01014813.1, read as the reverse complement.
CTGTATTGGGAAACAATTACAGGTGGTTAAATAGAGATATTTTTTATTTCTCTGCTACAAATGGCAGGAGCTGTTCTGCTTGAGCACTGTGTCATATCAACGACGTGCATGTTTTGTATTTTAAAAAATGTGCATTTTAGCATTTCTGTCTCCAGTGAGCTCTATATATCCTGCATCAGAGCTGCTTTCCAGTGTGCTAGCAGGGCTCTTTAACACCCTGCAAGCTCTTAAACAAATATTTGTGGAGGCAAATACTTTGTAAGGGGTAGCTGGAGCTGGTGGGTCCATCTTCACGGTTCCTTTCAGCCGATGTGTTGCTAAGGAAAAGTGGATTGATTCAACAACCCCAGGCAGAGCTGACAAGATCTTGAGCTGCGGGGAGCGTTTTTATCCCAGGCTGCTGCCCCTGGCTGCCCCCCATTGCAGCAGCTCCTTGTATTAAGGCACCGAATGCTGGACCGAAAGCAGCTGATTTTCTGTACAGTGCCCAAGGCGTAGCCTGAAAACTGCAGGTGCAGTTGTAAACTCATGCCTTTTCCGACGATGGAGAATCAGTTTGGAAAATCAGCAAACACCGGTTCTGGAGAGATCTAAGGGATTTCTCTTCCGTGGTAAATGAAAATGCTGCTTCAGCACATGGATCAATGTTCTGGAATCAGCACCTAAAGCAGAATGGTTTTTCAGAAGTTGAGTGAACCGCAAATTACTGCAAAGTTCAGAAGAAAATGTGTAGCACTGCACTGTTCTGATATACAGCATCATCAATGAAGGTGGTCTGTCTGAAAGCAGGGAATAAAAGCAAAAGCATTTTTCCCCTTTGAAGCAACATTTGGAAAGTCGAACGCTGCTTTTGCTTATTACATGCAGAAATATTTGCTTATTGGTATTATCTAGGGGCCTGGGGGCTTTTTTTGGCTCCCCCCCAAACTTCCCAGCATGGCCATTGTCCTGCTGATCTTCCTTTCAATAGGAAGGCAGAGGAGTGCAGAAAAGCAGCGGGCGTTCCTGATGACTGGCTCCAAATGTGCTGGCCTGGATGGGTCTGAATCGGCCGCTGCCTCACAAAGCGGAGAGACTGCTGGAGAGGTCTCTGGCTGGGAGGCTCAGCAGCATAATGAGACAGCTAACATCTACACATTTTTGGAATAGTGTGTGCTGTGCACGTGCAAAAAGAAAATCCCCTTCTACCAGTCATGAGCTGCCCCCATAGATTTTAGTGGTTTATTTTCAACCTGTGATCCACTCACTGAGATATTTTTACAGCTGGTAATGGCACGTAGGTAATTTTAAAGGGACACCTTTAAATACTTTTTTTTTTTTTTACACTTTGAGTTAAATGCAGAAGTCAAGACTTTCTTGAGGCAAGTTGCAAACTGGCAGAGGAGCTTTCAAGTTTTATAGAGTTGCAAGGAAGATTCAGTTGACAACTTGCAAGATACTTTCTCCAAAGTGATATTTTACAGTATTAGGTAATGCTAAACCTAGCCAAGAAGGCATGCATTAAGTAGAAAAATAAAGCTGCTCCCTTCGTGCTTATATATTTGTACAATATATTGCCAAGTTCCACGTAAATTACTCTATATTCAAGGGTTTGTATTAAATAACATGAGAAAAATCTAAATTAGACCTTTGAACAGAAATGGAGATTTCACTGGATTTAAATATCAGTGCCACTCATATCTATGTACTTGGAGATCATGAGTGCCAGCCATACGTCGTGTCTTCTGAATTAATTGGATGTTATGAACTTTTGTCCTCACAAATCCCAATGTATTAGAAACTTCTGCAGCGAGGTGATATTTTCTGGTATTGCTCATCTGTCATTTTTATTTCCAGAAATGGCTCCAAATTGACAAACATTTGTGGTATTTGAGAACACACCAAAAGGAGTGAGAATACTTTGGGCCATGCTGGGTTTTTTTAATAAGGTCTTCTTTACTGGGGATATTAAAAAGGCATCAGGATACCTTAGGTGCTGTCATAAACACTGGAGAAATCAATGCCTTAGTCTGTTGATGTCATCGGTTTAAGATTCATGCACCATTGCTAGCTTCTAGTGTGAAAGACCGGTATTTCTTAGCATCTATTACTGGGCTCCCAGCATTCATAAAGCATATAGTAAACATATTTTGACCGTAACAGTGCCAAACTGTATCGTAAATTATATTTGTGCAGAAGAGCAGCGTGTACAATGGGAGAACACAATGAATAAAGTGCCTGTTGTTTGTTGGTTTAATAGTACTTTTGTTTCTCCCAGTTGGCTTTAATTCTCCACGCAGGCTGCCACGCGTGTACAATGCCTCACGTTACAGCTAAATACGTACTGACCGTGCCACGTGTCTCTGCATTGCAGGAAGCTGATGAAGCACTGCTGTGCAACCTGGGGCTGCAGATCGAGTCCCAGTTCCTGCAGGATGACATCAATGCCACGAAGGACAGATACAAGAAGGTAACTGTCTGAACATGCCATCTTCTTTGGATCTTCCTTCTGGAGGCACGTGTGGAGTCTTGCCCTTCTCCATGATCTGTCACGGTGGCAAATTAAAGCAAATTCCATTTGTGTTTTCGTGGGTAAATATAGCACTATATATTTTCAGTGGGCACAACAGCTGCAGTGTGGAGGTCAAGCCACAGCTAGATGGCTGCAAGCACCCAAATTGACTCCCTCGGGTTCCAGTGCCTGCAGCTGAGCAAAGTCTTGCATTTGTTGACCTGTTATCCTGATTCAACCCAATGTACTGGTCAAGCTGTCTTGTATTTCATGCTAAGGAGCTATTGCTTTTATCAGAGAGGGATACCCGATTTTCTGGGCCAGAGCATTCCACTTAATCAGCAGACATAAGCCTGCAGCCATATGATTATACTGCAGCCGACTTTAACACGTGCAGCTCCCTTCTCCTTCCTGGGAGAGCTATGAGGCTTGGGATCAGGCCACTGATCTTCGCTGCTTTTGAAAGAAGAGGCTCACTTTTTTGGACCACACACAAAGGTATTTGTGGTTCTAATTTTGAAAATCATCTGTGAAATTGGAAATCACGGCATCTTTAATTAAGACTATGAACTATATTGTCACTTAGCCAAATGCCTGTAATGTACCCTCAGCATGATGAAACTGCTAGCACGCATGCACTCAAAATCAGGTCTAAAACCACATTCCAAAACCAAGTCTGAACATGAGCTGGACTTTTACATGCTGAAAGAAGTAAATATCTAGGAATAAGATCCGGAAGTGGAACACATTGAAAAGGAAGCACATTGCTGTGGCATTTTCTGATGAAAATACTTTTATTTCACCACAGAACCTTATGGAAATCCAGACCTACGTCAATGTTTTGCAGCAGATCATCCAGACAACCCCTCGCGTGTCCCCTATAGCAGCTGGCATATGTGAGGTAAGTATTTCTGTCGGTAAATACATGCTGCTCTAAGAAAGAGACAGCATTTACTCTTAAAGTGTCCCAGGTCTTCTAACTCCCACTCCAAGGTTACATGAAAACTGCAACAACTGTAAGTACTGAATACTCAATATGAGAGAAAAAAACCAACCGCAGCTTTGGAAAACCGATCAGGAGAAGAAAGATTGCGTTAGTCAGGTGCACTCCAGCATATGTATTAACCCCAAGAGCAGCTAGTTCAAAGGTAGTCGAAGTAGTTGTGCTTCCTGCCTGAGGAGGAGCTGGCAGTACATATGAGTATTTACAGAGAAAGTAAATCCTGTCCTTGAAGGGGCGAGATGTGGTGAAAATTTGTAAATCAAATAAATTGCTACAGACTAGATGGAAACTTAGCGATTCCCACCAATGTGAGTGGCTATGCTAACAAGCTTTATTAGTTGGAAGAAGATACGAACAGCTGTATCTACATGGTCTAATTTCAACATAAGCTGTAATTCTACAGTCCTTCCGTCTGGCATCTTTTATTCCTATAGCCATGCCGCAAGGGTTTACTTGAGGTTCAACATCCATCTTTTTATTTGTCTTTTGTCATTTTCTGTTTGTCTTTACAGTTTATTTCCAGTAGCGGAATTTCTTTTGGCTCTTTTTAAAAGAGTGAAACATACTTTCCTGTACACACGTTGTTTTCTTCCAACCAGGAAAAACTGATAGCGGAGAGGAGGATCCCTGTTCTGCAGAGCCAGCTGGAGGAATACAAGAGCATCCTCTGCCAGCTACAGGCGCAGAAATACAAACTGCAGACAGAGGTACTGCCGTCACTACCCATAAACACAGCCATGATGCTCATGAACTCTGCTCTTTTTGTGGTAAAACCTGAGTGGCCTTTAACAGGGTCTTGTGAACTCAGTGGACTTGGAGGTGTGTTTTCCTTTTAGTTTTCCATCTTTTTCTTCAGCTGTTCCATTCCCACGCTCTCAGTGGTCCAAATTATTTGGTTTAGATGGCCAGGGAGGGCTGTAGGTATCGTAGGCACAGTGAAGCCGACTTTGCTTGTCAGGGTAGCTGATGGAAGAAGGTTTCCACATTGCAACTGGATTCCTGCAGGACAGTGTCAGCAGGAGGTTGTGGGTGGAAAAGTCACACAGGGCTGGTCTTGCTTTCTTTCTTACTTAGGGAGCTCAGGCTGGAAATCGGCTCCATGAGAAATGATGGGGGACCTTCAGGGCTCTGTCCAGCCCTTTCGATCAGTGTGACATCCAACACTGAGCTTGCTGTGAGGAGGACTGGACAGACTTGGTAATCAAAACTGAAATAAGTGTCGAGCTACGTTTGGCATCCTGCGTTCATCCCTGTCACTACTTAGCACTAAGTCGATGCCTCTCCTGTGCTTAGACACTACCAGCACCAAAACCACCTGCTTTTTGCCAATCCCTGATTTGCAGAAAATGACTGGCCAAGACTTTGGCTCACTACTCCTGCCCATCTCCCAGCCCAGTCTGCCGTGAACCTTCCTTCTCCAGCCAGTGTCTCCAAGCGAGAATGCAGTGCAGGGATGAGGGTGGCAGGGGATGGAGGAGCAGCTAAAGGCTACAGTGAATAGAAACCAGACCTGGATAATTGCCAGTGGCGGGTCTATCTCCGTGCAGCTGAATGCTTCTTAGCAGATAGGGGTGGAGAATGACCACCTTATGCCCACCAAATACAGCTTCCTTTGTGCCTTGAGTTGTCAGTCCAGGGTGAGGGTGGTGATATACTGCCACAAAACACCTTTTGGTGGGATTTTGGACTCCTTTGGACAGCCATAGCATCAGCTCGTAACTTCCTGAGCGTAACTTCTTTCACTAGGGCACTTGGGGATGGTGCTACCCCCAGGTCTTTTCCTTGGTCTCTTTCTCATGTCTACTGCTCTAGTGGAAAGGACACATGTGCTCTGGGAAGGGCAAGAATAAATATAGTGACAAGTGAGATAACTATTCAAGATAGAATAAAGGGGAGAAAATCAGTCTTCTGCTGGCAGGTGGAGAGGCACTCTTTGGGGAATTAACCGTGCTGCTTTCAAAGTAAAATCTTAGTGTCCCATTTAGAAAGAGTTTATTAATTCATTCATTCTCATGCCTTGAGATTAAAAGAGTGAAATAACTTTACGAGTGGAGGTCGATGACATGGTTGCTTGTGACGGTGAAGGCTGGATCTGATGACTGAGGTGTCCTCAAGCTCCTTTGCTTTCCTGTTTCTGGACCCGATAACCATGCTGCTGAGCAGTTATCGACCCCACCTTGTGAGCACTAAACACTAAAGGGGTCTGTGGAACCTGTTGGTCTGCTCGTACGCTGCCAGTAAGACCAAACTAACGCCGAGGGACTTGGCTCCTAAATTTAGGCTCTTAAAAGGTTTTTGAAAATCTTGCCTGTGACATATAGAAATACATCAATTATTAAAGAATCCATTAGTTAGTTATTGCCCCATTAGCGTTTTGTGAGTTCTTCTCTTTAAAAGCTGTTTGAAAAGGGGAAAATTCCCCAAGTGATAAAGGAACTATAATAAATAGCTGAAAATAGCAGAAGAAAGTGAGAGCAGAATTACACCTTCAAACACCCCACCTGTAACTCCTGCCCCTTGTTTTTGCAAGGCACTTGTCGCCACCTCCTGGTGCTCTCCGGTGACTGGAGCTGAAGCCTTGCTGCACAGCAGTCATTTCTATCGCTAAAGTAAAAAATTGAATTCAAAAGGGAAGCTTTTTATTTAAAAAAAGACCCTTCCTCAGCCTTCAGTGCTTGGTCTGTGGGCCACAGAGAAGGAGGAGCAGGGTTTGCCCAGGCGCATCTTCCCAGTTAAGTGCTTTTGCTCTCGTCGTAAGACACTGCCCGCTCCGCTAAGGCCATCTGTGGTGAGCTGCGGGTCACCCAGCGAGACATCAGCCAGCCTCGTGTGTGTGGGGAAGGAGACATCGCACAGCTGTTCCTCCGGTTCATGCCGATCCTGGCATGCTTTTTGATCGATAAGGGGGCAGAGGGGACAGTTACTGGTTTCGAATAACTAAACTGCAGTGAAACTGCTGCTGTGTTTCAGCAGTGCAGCCTCACGCATCGTAATAAAACATGTCTTGCCTTTAATTATACGGGGATGCCGAATGCTTCAGAGCTGCTTCTTTCACCCACCAATTTTGTTTACCAGACAACCATGCTGGAGCAAGCCATTAAAAACACCCAGGAGAGTTACGACGATGAAATTCAGCTTTACAATGAGCAGATTGAAAACCTTAGGAAGGGGATAGAGGAGGCCGAGAGGACCTTGGAGAAGTACACAACCGACTGCCGCCAGCTGGTGATCTACCAGCAGTCCCTGGAGAATGAGCTGGAACGGTACAAACGTATCATCGAGAACGAGGACAGCCGGTAAGGCTGGATTTCTGGACCCTCCCAAAGGGGCCAGTGATCTCTTTTGTATCTCCTTTGAAAAATATATGTTCAAGAGCATTTGATCCACCCAGAGCTATGGCCGTTTCACACCTTTCGCTAGTGGATATCCAGGGACGGGAATCTGAGTAGAAGCAAAATCTGGTCAAGCCTCTGCCAAGGAAAGGGTCAGAGCCATTTTGAGCTTCTCCTTTCCATATACTGTCCTGGTGTCAGTGCGCAGAGGTCAGGCGCATATGAAAGCAGCCTGAACGCCCCTTCCGCTGCCTGGGTGTTAGCGAAGCTTGCTGGGGCGTTACAGGCAGGTTGATCACGCAGGGCTCGGACACGGCAAACGTCCTGTAAAGCAAAGCGCTCTTCACAGCAAACCTGTTCTTCAAGTAAGGAGGTAAAAAGGGTAGAAAATAAGAAATTTGCAGGGATTTGGGTTGTGTTTAAACCTACGGAGGAGCACTGGCTCCCTCTAATGTCAGCCATCAGCCTCGGATGAGAAAAGGAGCTGGGCTTCGCAGCGGTGCCCGGTGCTGGCAGATGCAGTCGGGCCAGACCCCTCAGTGCCCAGACCGCTGCTCTGGGTTGTCCAGAAGATGCAGGGGAAGGACATTCACTAATAGTCAACCTCATGTGTGGGGAACAGATACTTCATCCGTTTTCAGTGTCTCATTTTGGACACTGCGTTCTGGTTAGGCATCAGGGTAATTCTCAGTGCCAAAAATCAAGATGTGTATCTCTTGCCTATGTACACAGGGTGTACATCCTCTCTACAGGCCAAAATGTTCTGTCAAATTCTGGCAGAGCAGACTGGGAAGGCCACAGATATAGTAACTGGTTTGCATATACACCAGCCTCTCAGTTTTAATTTTTAACCCTTAATACCACTGACTCCTCAAATATTTTCCAAGGAAGACAGCTCAGTTTTCTTGTCCTTCTGAAGTCAGGCATTTGCAGGTAATGTAACGGCTACCAAATTTCATATTTTACTGGCCAGCACATACAGCTCTTGCTGACTGCTGGTAGGCATGGATTGTCTGTTTGAAATGGGAAGATTTTGGATGGGCAAAGTGTTCTGCTAAATTACTAACCTGTTGCTATGGGTTTTAATTACTGGTGTATGTTACCTAGTGGAGCATCCCATGTCTCCTGCCGATGGAAACCAGCCTCACTCCTGTGAAGCTGCTGTGCCTCTGCTGCTTTTCCTCAGAGAAGAAACCGACTCCCATCGTTCTCTTTGACTCCTCATCACAAAGAAATACATTTCTTTAACGTCCATGCTTCATTTTGCGCATTTTCACTTGCTCTTGATGGAAATGAGGGGAATGATCTGACCAATGCACGTCTTCTCCGGCAGGTTAAACTCTGCTATAGCAGGAACGCCAGTCACGCTCTTCACGCAGATCTACAAACCTGTCCAGCCTCAAGCTTCAAGGGGAAGAGGTAAACCTATGACATGTCTCCCTCTGTCTGTCAAGAGCAGCATAATTGTATTTTAAGCTGTTTTTTCCGTTTGTCTTCCATACGAACACCAGCTGTGACAGCCTGACTCCAGGCTTGCTAAGTAACTGCAGCAATTTCAGCTTACCGCAGCTGGCTTTGGGGCAAGCTGTCAAACGCCAAAACTGCAAGCAAAAGAGTTTCTTTGCTAATTTCTGCAGTTTACTATTTTAGGCCGATGAATAGAGCAAAGTCGGAAGGCACCTGAAACTATGGGAAGAGCTGGGGGTTTTGTGCTGACTTGTTGTGAGTTGGTGGTCTGCATTTCAATCACGTGCATCAGGGCATGTTGACTGCTGTGGGCAGGTGGAGGACACTTTTTTAGGTCTTTTTATGTCCCATGGCCTGGTTTCCTCTGAATGGTGTTTCCTCCATGTAGTACGATGGCTTGTAAACCTGGTGACAAGGAAATGGCCAGGACTAAAATAGTGGGGCCGCTCTTAACAAAGAGGGGAGTTGGTTTACAGAAAGGTGCTGTAGGTACTAACATATGGGATCACTTACTGTAGCTTAAATCCAAAGCTTACTGGGGTTTTACTAACAACAAACTGCCCTGAGAACGGAGATAAACTGTCAAATGAGGCATTTTTTGGAGTGCAGCTATAATTTTTCTAACTGCTCTGTGAACCGTAGCAGTTTTATGTACAATGGGTCCATAATGCCTGGGGTCAAATTCTCAGCAGCTGTAAATAACTACTGTGCTGCAAAGTGCTGTTTTATACCCGCTGAGGATTCGGCCTGTCTCTAGTCACACCTCTGCTTCCTACTGTCAAGGTGAGCAGGGCGTTTCGTGTGCATTTCTGTGCCTGTGACATGGGACGAAACAGCTGCCCTGGGGAAAGCGTATTAAAAAAGCGGAAAGCATCCCCGTGTTCCCATAATCCCCAGTACCAATCTCCGCTGCTCTAGCTGTTGATGCCATGGAAGTCGGTCGCCTGCCCGCACTCCTGCTGCTGCCGCTGCTGCGCTGTCATGGGGCCTGTGGCTACTGACTGCCCGGGAGATCAGAAGCACAACCTGTGGGCAGGGGTTCCCTCTGCGTGGGCCTGGAGTTCAATGTCAGTGTTCGGGTGATGCCAAAAAGTTGCTCCTCAGCAGCACCGCCGGCTGTGCGGCTGCTTAGCTCTGTGCCTGCTGGCTGCTCAATGCTCCCTCCTGATGCACCTCCCTGAGTCTGCCCATACCCAAAATTGCTGTGAGGGAAGGTGCCTGGCGCACTCTTAGCCCCCTGGGACACAAAGGCGAGGTGTCCCCCTGCTGAGTCTATCTTCAGGGGCGTTGGAAGACCTAGTAGTGACGCTCACCTTTCCCATCAGGCCTGGACCGCTCACCCAGCAACCCTGTGTTCAGCAGGAAGGTTTTAAGTATGGCTGTTGGGGTGTTTTTCCTTCCCTAAACCCTAGCAGGAACTGTAAAAGCCAGATAAGCTGTTTCCATTTAGTTGTACTGCCAGGCCATGCTTCTAACTTTGGGCACCTGGCTTCAGTCTCTGCCTTAGGAGACGAGGTTTCTTGTCTAGTTATCAGGTCCAAACGATGCCTGGGAGGAAGGTGCTGAGCCCGACTGCAGCAGCAGGCATGGAACGCTGAGCATTAATGCAGGCCTGATAGCTGAACGTTTTGTGCAGCTGCCTCTCTTACGCCCACAGTTGTCTTCTCCTCACCCTGTGTATGGCAGTGGTGACCTCAGATGCAAAATGGCTCCTTGGCCAAGGCGGGGCCCACCCAAAAGAAGAGCCTGTTTAACGCACTGTCGGAAGCTCTGCTCACGTTTGCTGCTGCATTCCGCTCTCCATGTGCAGCAGCGAGGGTGGGAGGCAGCTCTAGCGTTAGCAGCGACTGTGTTCAGCACTGTTTGTTGTTTGCTTTGTTTTGATGTTTCCCTAGATATCACCCAGGCCGTGCAAGACATTGCCAGTGTAAAGTCCAGACAAAAAGCTCTGACAAAGAAAATTGCCAGGAAAAAGGGGCTGATGTCTAAAGACATAACCGATGGTCTCTCACCTGAAACAATGTATGAAAGAACTCTGGAAGGTTTTGACGAAGATCAGTTGGAGTTTAGGCGCGAAGGTTCCGTCACATGTGAATCTGGGCAGGAAGGATTAGAACTTGATGAAAAAGAAATGGGCCCGGAGGACGTACCTGATGGAGCCCAGATAAGTAAAGCCTTTGATAAATTTTGTAACATTGTGAGGGAGAAAATAAGAGTCCACAAGAGACCAGAGCCTAAACCTGATGCCTATCCTAAGGGGCGTTACGTGCTGGTAACAGGGGAGGAAACCTATGAAGAACCTTGTGTCTTGCCCCCCTGCATCCCAGCTGCGGGAGAGATCACAGTTTCCACCAGCACTGGGAAGGTGATGAACGGTGGTGATGTGGAGCCCATACCAGAGCTGCCAGAACCTGCTGAACCATCAGAAAAAGAGAAAGGGGAGATCTGTGAAAGGAGGGAAGAATTTGAACTCCAAGATAAACTGAAAGAGGAAGGGAAGGAAGACATGCTTGAATGGGTCAGAAAACCAAGAGGAAAAATTGAGCAAATCGCAAAATATCCGGACATCTCTGAGCCTGAGCCAGTTCCCACCCCTGGTCTGATAAGCCCAACCGAGCCCGGAGTCCTTCAAGAGACAGAATATGACCGAGAAGATAAGCAGGTCCTTTTGATTAGGGAAGCAGGCCTGCCTGGCTCCATGAGCTACGAGAAGGTGGAGGTGGTGGAGTCCATCGAGAAGTTTTCAGACGACAGAATTCAGACGTACGAAGAGACAGCTATGATTGTGGAGACGATGATAGAGAAGACGAGCAAGAAGAAGCCGGGCGACAAAGGCTCTTAAGTGACACACACACCTCCCCCCTCCTTGGTAGTCAACTTGTCTGGCATAGTTATTAAATGACTGGTTTTTTTCCTGACCGAATGATACAGTAGTGAGATTTTTGCTGTTTGGTATGGAACAGATTGATGCCTTGATGGCAATTCTGTCTGATGTAGGCTCACTTTGGTGCAATTACCATTAGAGTGCTCTGGGGCAACAAGTAATAGGCACATCCTACGCAACTGATTTTCCCAATTAGGACAAGCTGGAAGTAATTATTATTGCAGAGCTGCCTGGCTTTCCACAGCATCTGGGACAAATTTGCCACTGCCGGTGTGTGTTCCTCTACTGCTCCTATAGCTGCCGTACGATCCCCCACCTCTCAGACAGCAAATGTTAATTTGTGACATCTGGTTCATTTAATAAAAGTTTTGCCTTCTACCGAAGATACCCACTGTGGGTTTGTGTTGCCTTTACCGTTGGTAAAATGGTCCCTACTAGTAAACGTCAACTGACTGGGAGTGCAGGAATTTTTCCAGGGGGAAGGGCTGGATACCTGCTGAATAACCTATTCCAAATTTCTCTCATTTACAGTCTTTAAATAGAGGTGAGCGTGGCAGACCTTTCTTTTTGGATCTAAAGACAAACTCTCTGTATTTGAAATAAGCTTTTACTGCATATCTTCTCAGAATAACACTTGAAATTCCACCAAAGTGGGGGATTGGGGGATAACCCCTATGAAAGGTACTAAAGGCATGGTTTGTCCTTCACCGACACAACTAAGGTATTTATGAATGCCAACAAGCTTTTGAGCAGACTGCAGCCAACTCAAAAGACTGTGTTTTGATATTTTCTTGTTAAGTATTTCCTCAGACTGTGGCGTTCTACAGAGTTTAATACGGCTACGTGATCCTGTAGCAGCCGTGTGGTCCCACGGAGCAACACAGGGTTGCTGGAACAAGCGGTGCCTTCCCACGTCCCCATGCCTGGGGAAGCAAAAAGCAGCACTTCTGCGACAGCCTCTCGCAGCTTCCAGAAATCTTTGCCTCGGGGCTGGGGGGTGGGAAATCCTTCACTTGTGTAGGTGCAAATACTGAGCACTATTTAAAGTGCTGATGCATCAGATTGACTTCAGGCATACAAATAATCCCACTTAGGCGAGGCACATACTGACGTGCTTTCCTAGGTTGGGCTCTAGGCATTCCTTCTCCCATCCCAGTTCTCAAAGTTTTTGTTTCAGCTGTCGGCATTGTTATGCCTTTTCTTTTCTGGCGGATTACTTCTGTCAGCTATGAGGGTGGGGCTAAACACTATTTGAGCTGATGGGCCTGAGCTTCCTGATCACCTTCTCGCATCACCCAAGGCTTTCCTTCAGTATTGTGTTGTTTTTTTTTTTTTCATTAGTGAGTTCCAGTGCAGGTGTAGTCTCTACTCTGCTGTGACTACTGTGTGTGGTAAAGTGGCACCTTCTTCCTTGACAGAGGAACTGGTGACCCACATGGTCATGTCATTTTTTTTTTTTATTCAGGATTTTTTGTTGATGCTGTTTTATCAAAGTGCTGTGGGAGTTTACACCAGACATGGTTTACTAGGGTGTGTGCTGCTTTTGAGTTTAATTTATCAACAGTGTAAAAAAAAAAAAAAAAGGCAGAGAAGGAATTTATCAATGCATACGCAGGCTGCACCCCAGTGAACTGGGAGCAACTGCTCAGAGCTACTGCTGGTGAAAGCAGGTTTTGACTACTACAACTACAAAAAAAACCCAACCCAAACCAAAACCTGCAGTAACAGGAAAGCTGTTTCATAATTCTGTCACAACACAGGGAGTAAACAGATTCAGGCAATACTTAAGACAGAACTGGGTATCCCCCCCCCCCCCCCCCCCCCCCCCC
>VZSC01014813.1:437792-464138 GCA_013398225.1 Steatornis caripensis | reverse complement strand
TGGTTTTAGAGACATATCAGACATAAGTTGTACATGAGCTGAGAGACATATGGCAGGCAGCAGTCGTCTGCGTGGGAAACGGTTAGCCATTCCTGTGAAGGCTGGTGTAACTCATCCAGGGTAGTTCTGCACACTAAAATGAAGGTTTAATAAAGCCAGCCTGGAAGGAAATAGGAGACACTGACAGTTCTTTCTATCTTCCCTCACCCCAGCCCCTGCCCTTCTTCTCAGCAAAGGCCAGAAACCAAATTGTTAGTCCAATTTCTACTCTTAATAGTTTGGCAAGACTAATCCCAGTCCTCATGGATAGCCCTTACCGATACACTAAGGCTGTAGTCCAGGTCAAACATGCAGGTCAGAAAATTCACTGAACCGTTACATTTTTATGGTCGTAATTATTTATTACATTGTGGCTGTCCCACTGAATGAATTTGATAGTAGAAGGATTGATCATCCAAAGTTATACACTTGGTGTGTGTGTTCTACGTGTATAGAAATGAGACTTGGCCCAGGTCATGCTCTGAGCACAACAATCATTGCTCTGCTAATGACAGAAACTTTGTCTCCTCTGCCAAATCTTCATTATTCAGCATAGTGTTGAGGAAAACTATGTATGTAGTGCTCACTTCATGCTGTGGTTACAGCAAGTGAAGCAATTGTTGTCTCACTTCATAAAATAACACAAAGTAAAAAGATGGGACAGGTTATTGTAAGGAAAACTCTTCCTCATCATTAGAGAAGGTAATGAAGCAAGATATACAAAAGGTCTCCTATGTCATAAATAGCATGGAGATGGTAAACAGACAATAGATATTAATTCTTTCGCATAACAGAGAAATTATGTAGCACACAAACAAATTACCAGCAATGGGTTAAGAAAAAACAAAGGAAACATTCCCCACCACCATTGCCAAAAACTATTATTACTGTGGAACCGATTGCACCTGGATGATACAGGTGCCAAAACCAGGTAAGTTGAAAAAGAGTTAGACAAATTCAAGGAAGAGAAATCTGCCCGTGGCTATTGAACAGGATAGGCTGACTGCTCCCTCTCCAAACCACTGATTGCCAAAGCTGTTGTTCAAAGATTGCTCTTAATCCCCATTTGCTGTACTCTCCCCTAAGTGTCCGTCACTGCAGACAGTACGTGGCACAAGATGAACTTCTGCCTGACACTATAGGTTCGTTCTTATGTTTTTGTAGGCTGGGCATTCCCCACTGGATGTGTGGAGAAATAAAACAATCTCTCCCTCCAAACAGCGCTGGAGAAGACAAACCCCTGGAAGCAGCAGGCAGAGAGGACACAGAGAGCGAGTCAGCCAAAACGTATCTGTTATATGGCTTTGGCAAGACTGTCGCTCCATCTGCAAGATACCAAGCATGTCACTACTGTAGCCGGCAGCTTGTTAGCTGCTGTTTCTAGCCCCGTGCCACAGATGGCCAACTTGTGTAATGAGCAACATTAAACAAACCGCAGGCCCTCTCCTCTCTAGAGCTCACAAGGAATTTCTCAACAGCATACTTAGCCTCCAGGGCCAAGGCGAACACTCCGGCTGCTTCAGGGGCAGCTGCAGACGTTCCTGAGTGACGCAGGGTGCAGTTGCCATATAAATCCGTTGTAGCCTGCAATGATATTAGACGTAATTAATGAAACTAGCCAGTCCATTTTCCTTGCAGTTACAGACTCAGAAAAATATAGAAAGTGGAGTTTGTGCCCTTGCTGTTTAGAGTACTCGGGTGTTTGTCCCTAGGATCTCTTTTCTTCTTTGGACTAGCGTTACCAATTTAAAAACACAGTGAGACATAGTTACAGAAGGTGTGAAAGCAAGAATAAATTATGAGGTAGGAAAACAACGTTCATTACCATGTAGAAGTCACGAACTCATATGGATGTCATTTATTTCCTACAAACACCACCTAACCAAAGGCCTTAAATTCCCTTCTGGTTATCAGAAGGACTTGAAACTAGCAGTTTTAGTAGTATTTAGTATTTAGTAGTATTGTTAGCAGTATTGAGCTTCCTAACATTTGTGGAACTCCAGAACCAAGAGCAGCACCAGGCTGCTATCTGCTACGCAGGTTAGTCACTAGAAGAGACCAAAAGGAAACCTCAGAAGTACATTTTATGGTGGTAATTACAAAGGTGCCACAGATGATCTTGGCTGCTATCAAGGCAGAAAGCAGTATTTTTCCATCTGCTACTGCACAGGGGCACTCGGGATGCTACAATGAGTCTTTGGGTTTGAGACAGGGCCAAGGAAAATGTATAAAGGCTTTTGGCAAAGACTGACCTTGAGTTACTACACCTGAATTTTCCACCCTGTGAATCAAGACCACGTCCTGGCTAGTCTGAGGGTGCTGAACAGCAGTGATCAGTAATCACTGGAAGAGAATCCCCGTCACCTTGAACAGAAACTGCCTATTTTCCAGCTGCAGGTATGGCCCCGTAGGGAGCTTAAGTACAAAGCTCCATACTGCTCAGTATGAGACTGAGCACGATCTGAACGCCCACATTTCCCCTGTAGGTGACTGAAAGTCTTTCTGCTCTGTGCAGCTTCTGGTACAGCAGAAGTCTGGTTCATGACTGCTGTGCTAGTACAAGTAAGTATGATCTCAGATGCTGACACTTTTAATTTCGATTTTTACAGAGGCCTTTTATCACACTGCCCTCTGGAAAGAGTGCAATAGAACTTCTAAATCTGGTTTCTGATAAAAGAAAGCACCAACTATACGAAGCTGTAAGAGACGGACGATCGTTGCTGTTCTCAATATTAATGCCACACCTCCTCAGCTAACAGTTTTGGCACGATGACGTACTGCCGATGAGAAAATACCCATCTCGACAAAAGGACCATCTGCTGCTCCAAAGCAGATGAGAGTTGTAATAGGTCGTGGGAGTGCACAAAGGCAGCAGCAACAGAACAATAGTATCTGGACTCACCACGCCAGCCTCCGGATTTCTCTTCCTCCCATTACTGAAGGTGGAAGCTAAGGTTGAAGAGCAGCTTTCATCATACAGAGCTGTCCGTCCATCATTTATAGCAGAATTGATGGAGATTGTCCACATGCTCGATGCATAACCGTCACAGTTACAGTCATCGTAGCTGCCCCCATCTCCAGAGGCCCAGACATAGATGCTTCCTTTGCCGCCTCGGCCCTGTGAAAGGGGAAAATTGACCCTCTTGGGTTAAATTGCAAATAGGAGATAGCAGCTACTTTAAACTGCACGTCTAATTGTAAAGCTACTCATCTATAAAGGAGAAAACTGGTCCAAACAAAATATACATCAAACTTAAGCTGAAATAACATGGACTTCTGCAAGTTATTATACCTGGTTAACTGGCAGCCACAGCCAGCTCTGCAGCCTTATGTAAACAGAGCGCTTCCATTTATCTCCTGTTTTGCTTGACACCCTGAAGGCTCCTGTGCCAGATGCTGAGACATTTTGTGGGTTCATTAGCATTTATGTCTAAGTGCTATGAGGAAAGCGTTCTTTTAAAAGGGACATAGGTCGCCTCACACGCTGGGTTTGTAAGATCCAATTAGGTTCAGGCAATGGCTAAAAAAAGGTAAAACCAGCACCTTTTTCCTCTCAATAGATTTTTCTCCAAAGGCATCACAGACTCAGAGCTGTTTTTTTGACAAACCAGCTTCTACTACTAAGCAGAAAATAAAGTTATGGGACCGTATGCATCGTGTACAGAAAGATGGTCTACCAGTTACACTGAGAAGGTGAGAGATGGGTGGCAAAGTCTGAAGCTGAAGGGCAGCTATAAAAGCTTCCCATCAGTTAAAGGAAAGAAATCCGTATCTTCTCCCAACTTCCAGATAGGCAAGGTGGGGGAAGGGATCGACTCAGCTCCTTCTTCTCATCCCATACTAAGAAAGAGGCAGGGGCTGCCTGGAAGAGGGTTAGACGTGAGAACCCTGGCACTCAGGAAAAGATCAGTGCTCCTGAACCCAGATCAGCTGAGATCTTCCACTGATTCCAGCACAGTCATCATTTCTCTCTGTGTTTAGTCTAATGCAATCAGGTGCTTACTTCCAACAGCACCAGAAGGGCGCAAGGCCTCAATTCAACATACAGTTTATATGCATTGGGCAGAAGGTAAGAAAAAAAAAAATCTTAATTGGCCTCTTCATTGTCCAGCATGACATCGAAGTTAAAGAATATATAAACATAGCAACCCAAGAGTATTTTAATAGGGAGCCTTTTCTGCCTGGAATTTAAATCAAATCTGAGCTCCTAGCAGTAGCTTCTATTTTTCATCATACCCCACTGAACAGAGCAACCTCATTATTTCAAGCACGTTAGTGAGTTGCATTATAATCCACTAAATTGCACAGCAGGTTTGCTGCCACTGGAGTACCTTGCATCTCAGGACATAGATTTTCATAATAAAGATGATGACCATGAAAAAGCTGATTGAAATCAGTCTAAGAACTCCCACAAAGATCTGAGATCAATCATTTGAGTTTTAAGAGAGGATACTGTTACAAAAATACATACTCTAAGAAAAAAATAATTCCATCAAATTATTAAAAAAATAAAAAAAGATCAGCATAACAAGAACAGTTATGCCTTCCTTCCCTTTGACTTTTTCCCCTACAGGGCCCAACCCCAGGCTTTGGACTCACTTCAGCGGCTACATCCCAAGTCTGCCATCATGCCCACATATACCATCACACAACCTTCCCACCATCTGCCTCCTTTGGACAGCATCGGTGGCAGCTCAAGCACATCTCTCTCTATCCCAAAAGGCCAGGCTGCTGCGCAGCGCAGAGAGAAGGTGGCTGTTGGTGCCAGAAATAGGATGTTTGGCACATATGGACCAGTTCTTAAACAACCTTTTCCTTCCAGCCATTTTAAAGGGAGAGGAAACACTTCATTTTCATGCGATAAATTCACAAAAGTAGCTTGGTGCCTGGAAGTTAGCCTCTGCAGCAGTCAGCATGGGGAAGCAAACGTAGACCTGCTTGGCAAATTGTTCCACACTGCCGAACCTGGGTATTGCTGTGCGGCACTGCAGGATTTGTGGCAGAATGGCAAAAAACTGGTGTAACACATTGTTGGTGGGGAGCAGGGGGAATCCACAGAGGAAATGAAATTTGGGCTCAAGTTCGTGGGTGGAGTTAGCCTGCCGAGTGCTGCTGGGGATGAGTTTCTGTGGGTAATTAACGTGAGAACGGCCTCAGCATATCACTGCTATGACAGCCACATCCACAAGTGTGGCTCAGTGTTAGAATCCATAATTCACCTCTTAACACTTTAACTTCAATCGCTTTTCTGTCTTAGCCAGGTCTGGAAAGAGGAGCAAACACTACTGGAACACACTGATAGCAGCCCAAGTGCACTATTTGCAAAGATGCTTAGGACTTGCTGCTTACGTTTCCCACAGCCAGACCTGCTGTAGTTGGATAGTTTGCACAGGCAAATTGTTTGGTGGCTGTCCTCGGGCATCATTTCATTTACGACCATTTCATTTACGAGGCAGAAACATACGGCTTCAGAGGAAGGGAATTTTTAATTCCCTGAATGGTAGTAGTCTAAACTAGAAAAATCCCACTTGAGTCAACTAAGCGTTGTCTTTAAAGCAAACTGAAAGCTCCTATTTGCATCACAACCTTATACGAACCTAAAAAATTTCAGTGGTGTCACTCAACTTCGGCTGCTGTAAATTTAGGCAAAAAAGAGGACTGGAGAAAGTGGCAGTAATACGAACTGCCAACACCAGAGGGAGCCTGAGGGGAGAGTCAGGAAGAAGGGAGACTATCAGCAAGAATATAAATTTTAAAGAGATTCCTCCAGAATCCTGTTGAAACCCGCTCATTTCACCCCAAAGCGATGCACAGCGTGGCACCCACACTTCTGAGCCATCTGAACTTGTATCTTGCTCAAAAGCTCAAAACGTATCTTGGTGCATTTAGTACTAGCCCAAGAGATGCCAGCTCTCAATTCAGGCTAAACCAGAATTAAATCTTGGGCAGGACTGTATGCTTAGAAAGTCACAGACAGCGACTGAGCGGGTCTCTTTGCAGAAACAGCAGGTTTTCTATTTCCAGTGTCCTTCGTGGGATGTTGTGCTACCAGCAAAAAATATTCCTGAGAAATTTTCTTACCCATTTTCTCATCTTCTAAAGAGCACAATCCCAGAAAAACTTCTTTACTGCACTACCTTGCAAAAGTGAGTTGGCAGGGGACTGCAGCCTGATTCACTTTATGTAACTTCAGGCACATCTTCAACTTTTTTTTTTTCCCTTTCTATTGGGTTCATTCATCACGCTTGCTGGGCTAGTGCCTAAACCAGTGTTTCTCAAAGTTTTGATTGCTGGATCACACTATCCAGATAAAAATGGGTGGTATTCGACAAATAGATCTCCTTCAGCCTTCCTGACCTTTCCCATCAAGGCTGCAAGTTTCTGTGTGAGTAACAGCTGGGCCTCTAACACGGCACGGCCTCTGCCTTGGCTCCTCTAGTTCACCCGCTCCAGCCTGGCCATCGGGGTTGCAAAAGATGGATGGAAGGAACATAACAAGTCTTTACTGATGCACCTCGGCTTTGGCTTAATCCTTCAGTCACTGATCAGGACTAACAGTTTCGGACCAGTACAAGCTAAAAACAAAGAACAGACTCCTGCCCTGAAAAGCCAAATACCAGGGAACGACAGCATCTGGACACCAGCAGGCAGAGGGGCTCAGGATAAGAAGAAAAAAAAGCAGCAGCTGACTATGTGGAGGTATTTTTTTTTAGGTGCAGTGAAAAGGTATTTCAAGATAAGAGGTTTGCTGATGTTTATGGACTGTCTTACGTCTAAGGGAGAAAATGCAGATGGGGGACATTTGAAAAAATTATGAAAAATTACAGAACTGGAAATTGCTTTCTCTAACAAACTCAAAGCACGTGTTATTTTATAAGCACTTTTCTTTTTGCGTGATACACGATAGCTATTTTGTAATTCTTCCCCTTAAGGAAACAGAAGTGTTTCAGTACCTTCTATATCATTTAGTAACAATTTATGTGCCTGCTAGGGTAAGAGTTAGGCTGGTTTTCCACGAAAAGCAAAGAATTCCATAGCTTCTCGTGTCTTTGCCACCGGGTCCTACTGACTTATGAATAGGACTCAGTTTCCATCCCCTGCTAATTTCGACTGTATTTTCCTCTGAAAAGAGTGTTTCTTTCTCTTCAGGACTGAATTATTTGAAAATCCGTACGTATTTCATAATTAAAAACTGCATCCTTCAGTAATGATTGCTAACTATCTCAGAAAGTATAGTTTGCAGCCCAGGCAGGCAACATGACATTGCCATCGTGCCCCCAGGCTGGGGCACACCAAAGCAAGGACGGACAGCGGAAGAGCTGTGCAACCGTTTGCCCTCTGTCACGACGTGGCGAGGAGCACTGGGCTGGGCTCTCCAGACACCCAGGAGCCTACACAGAGACCTTGGTCCGCCTTGGTCTCCCCACCGGTCCTGTGCACGAGCAGCCCAGCTATGCGGCGTAAGCCAGCTGGAGGCCGTCAGTCCTTGGCATCACTGAACTGCTGCTCATCTTTTGCGCTGCCAGGGTTTTCTGGAGCCTGCCTGTGTGTTCCTGCATCCCTGACATGGCGCCAGCTGGAGAGCCCATTGAGCCCTCGCTCTCCTGGCTCCTCCAGCTACCTCTGCATCTGCCAGCCTGAAGCAATCTGGTAGCCTGTGACTTCCTGGATGCCTTTGCTCCTCTCCTACACTGANCAGGGTTTTCTGGAGCCTGCCTGTGTGTTCCTGCATCCCTGACATGGCGCCAGCTGGAGAGCCCATTGAGCCCTCGCTCTCCTGGCTCCTCCAGCTACCTCTGCATCTGCCAGCCTGAAGCAATCTGGTAGCCTGTGACTTCCTGGATCCCTTTGCTCCTCTCCTACACTGATTTATTGGGGAGTGCTAAAATCTAAAGCAGAATCTAGGCAGAAATACATGCCTGACAGCCAGCCAAGTAACCTCAGTTTAACCACACAGACACCGAAGTTTTAAGCAGGAAACATATTTGGATTTCCAAAGTTTGCCACTGCACACGGTCAGGGGGATAGCTGTCTTGCTTGAGCTGAATACCTTTGCACTTCTCCCACCTCCAGCCCTTTCTGAAAGCCTGAAGCTGCTGTACCATGCCCCTGGAAAGGCTCAGGATGTCCGGCCTGCCCACTGCACCCACAGGTCATAGAGTTCAGTGCAGAACAACAGCAGCTGGGTTATCTTACTCAGTATCACCGCTGCTGAACATGGTGTCCCTTCGCTGTTGGCCTGCCTAACCCTCAGGCATTCAACAGGGAAGGAGGAAAGGCTGTTTTGGCAGGAGCAAGGACTCAGCTAAACACTTGGCTGCTATGCAAAGGACAACTGTCACTTGGAACCATGTTTCAGTCATGCTTCTCCTGGTTTTGTTGCTTTCAGATTTTGTTGCCGTCAATAACTGGCTGCCTGGTTCCTCCTAGCAGATTTCTGAAACTATTTGGGTCAAGTAATAATCATCCAAGTAGAAGACACTGCTGCATAAGAGATTCTCAAAGAACTAAGCCCTATAATTGCTAAACCCTAACAAAAGGCTTTATGTAACTTATTTTAGACTTGGTCACAGAAAAGTACTGAACTCCCATCCACCAACCCCCGATTAATTGCATAATTGTCAATACTTCCTTTGGCTAAAAATAATGCTTGAGCCATTTTCTAGGTCTAAATTACTGTTGAAACTGGATGGACTTCTGTTAGTCAAGAGAAACTAATGGAAAATTACACTTTTGGTGAAGAGAGACAGCATTAGGTTTCAATTAGGGTTTCCCAGTCCAGCGGGGAAGTGGGGAGGGAACTTTGAAAACACTTAGACAAAACCTTTTAATTATCCATTCCTTTTTTATTGGACCCTAGGCTGCGTACCAGAAGTGATAGTACATTACTCTAGTCCAGCAATTCTGCAGGTGTAATTCTGACAGTGATAGTATTTGCAAAAATCAATCCCATGTTTCTGAGCTAGATTATCACTGAGAGAAAGACTCTAAACACCCAATTTGCTTTTCACCAGTGATGATGCTGGTTTCTCTGCCCAGAGCTCCCAACTGGTGTGACGAACCTGGCCTCACAGCTCACCTGTGGCTCTTGCAACACTGGTTTGCTGTTTTTTGTTTGCTGGCTTTTAGCACCAGCCTTGCTGGGAAGCAAAAGCACATGGCTGCTGAGCTGCAGCACAGAGATTAGGCAAAAACACTCCTGGGGTCAGAGTGAGACAGCAAAATCTACATTTTGAGGCTACATTATTGTCTCGTGTCCTTGGAAAACAGTAATTTACATGTCAAAAAAAGAAAATATTTACATGCGGAGCTTGTAAATATTGCCATGTTGGTCCAGCCTGTTGATACAGCAGCTTTCTGCTCTTTGCCACACAGTCATTCGAGTCTTTGTGAAGGGCACTATTTAACCCTGTCACAGGCCCAGGCAAAGCACAAACCTAGGAGAGCCAAGGTCCCAAGTTGACCAAGACATCCCCGAGGAGGCCATTATCACAAGAGAAATCAGTAGCACTTGGGGTTTGCCCCCGTCCTGTCCTCAGAGGCATATGGCCATTCCCCCATCTGTGGCAGGAAAGCAGAAGGCCACAGACTGATCTCCAAACCTGGGTTATGCACTCCGTGAAAGGTCACGTATCCCATCACCAGGTCAGAAAAGGTGGTCACGCTGTTTTACAAAAACCTGAAAATATCCCTGCAGGTGACTTCAGAATTCCACGCAGATACAACATACTTGTGTGGGGTTTCAATAAGGTTTGATTATAACTTAGAAAAATAAGACAGGGCATGGATTTGTAATGCATATTCCAGTGACAACTGCAATATGATACTAAAGGGCTCCCAAGTTATAACGAAGCTTGTAAGGCTTCCTCAGAAATGGAGTAATCGGATGGTTGCCAGATCATAAACTAATTTCCCTACACTCACTTGGCTGTTGAGCAAATAAAACAATGTTAGAGGTATCTAACTGCATACACTCTATTAACATGCTATCTTCAGCATATTTCAAAGAACAGTAACAGAATGCCTGTGGCCTTGGAGAGAGGCAAATGAGAAATATTTCCTTTCATTTTTAACACTGTCCCTTCTTCTTTCATTGGCGAGCCCAATTACAGAGCCATGATGAGACTATAAATCCCAAATACTGCTCCCCTGACAATCTATACTTGTGCAGCATTTTCTCAGGTAGAAACATATTATGGAAGCAATAACATTTTCACCAGCACAAGCACAAATGGATCATGTCTATCTATTCTGGCTGAGCTGGTGAAGTCTCAAGAAATTAATTCAGTCCAAGAGCAACTCCTCACAACGTACTAATATAAAATCCTACATCATAAAAATGCAGTAGATAGAGGCCAGCTTAGCTTGATGACTTCTTTTTACTGCCTTAAAGTCCAATAGCTGAAGCTGGAAAGAACTGGACTCATAAAATGGCAAATAAGAAACATTTACTGGATATTGCATTAAATATAGTATGTACAATAAAACATGGGTGGAACTAGTTCTTGAGCTAGTTAACTTTTTCCTCCTTAAGATGACTGCTGATACAATTCTGGATGCAGGGTACCAGAGAACAAAAGTCCGACAAGGG
This sequence comes from Steatornis caripensis, assembly GCA_013398225.1. Classification (NCBI taxonomy): domain Eukaryota; kingdom Metazoa; phylum Chordata; class Aves; order Caprimulgiformes; family Steatornithidae; genus Steatornis; species Steatornis caripensis. The sequence goes on along the minus strand of VZSC01014813.1, from coordinate 453,508 downwards.
ATATGTAAATCACAAAGCATTGCTCTGTCCAGCCACGCTATTTATATACTACATATAAAGTGCTACTACTGTCTCACTCCTCTTTCTCTGAAATGAAAGTACTGCTCAATGAGATGAGAGAGCGAGCTGTGCTCAACAGCGCCAGGCTGCTTGTTCCCAAGTCCATCATCCTGGTTTCTTGCTCTGCTCTCTAAACTTTAGCTTGTATTTCTGCACCTGCAATAAAATCCCTCCTATAGCTCATCAAAGAAATCTATCTGCAAATACGTGATTAGGAGCAATGAAACTGAGCATGTGAGCAGCCTGGTCTTGGTGCAGGGCTAAGATATCTCAGGACAGTCCAGAATAATGTTAGGTTGGTGATTTACACAGACTGTAAAGAAACATAAACCTTTTTCTGCCTTGACCCTGTAACCTGCTGCTGACCATAGATGTGGCTGAGTAGAGCCTAGAGGCCAGGCAACAAAATCTCATTAAGGACATCCATTTTTTGCTCCTGGCAAGTGTGTTTAGAGAAAGGGACCAAGCAACCGAGCGCATTCTCTGGGTATCTCTTTCACTAGACAGAAGAGCACTTGTCCCTTAGCCTGTTGTGGACTACCCTAATGGATATCTGACTCGGTGCACAGTCTGCTGTCACAGCTGGCGGCCAGCATCGGGTGCCTCGCAGCCAAGGGCGAGTGCCAGACCTCCTCATAAGGCAGGTATTGGATACTCAGAAGTTTCAACCTAGTCTTTAAAAACTAGAAGCTGTATTAAGTCGCTCCCAATTACGTCCCAAATACATGTTTTCTAGCAGCTGGAACGTGCCTTAGGTAAGATTGTTCATCTGTGTCAAACCAGTGCTGGTAATTGCCAGACTGCTTGTGGATGTTTGTGTGTATGAAACTCTTTCAATCCCTATTCTCAAGCGCCTGCTATTTCAGCTGTGTGCTCATTTACCTTTTCAGTGCAACTACCACTATTCAGCGACCCACTCACACTGCTGACTACTGCCCTCGAACAAAAGTCACGAGGTAAGAGCGAAGAGCAGATTGCACTAAAAATGAGTGAGAACATGGCTTAATAACAAAAAGCACCTTGAGTCCCCTTCCCAATACCTTCTGATTAGGTGTACTACACTGACAGCAAGCTCATGCACACGCGATCCCCTTTGTGTTCAGCCTTAGAAATGCAGTTAGCAAAAGAGCCCATAAAGGGGTTGCCAGTGTGATAGACAGATGCTGGTGTCCTTAATTACGCTATTTTAGTGCTGCCTTTATTCATGCTATTTACCTTACAAGCGAACAGCACACCGAAGTGACGGTATGAACAAGACAGAAGGCAAGAATTAGCTTAACAAGTGCCAAGAATGGGAAATGGAAGAGGAAAGCTAAGAAGATACATCAGCCTTAGCTGACCTGGTTATGGATGCATGGCTTCAAGCCATAAACCCAGGCATATAAACAAGAAGTCTCACAGTTTCTGCAGTTTTCATAATCTTATCATCACGAGGTGAGTAGTTACCCCCAGCACCCCAGCAGCTCTGGAAGGAGGACTTCAAAAGGACATGACAGTGGAACGGACTTTGGGGGAAGGATGAAACTCTTGTCAGCAAGTTTCTCCTTGAGCCCAGTTCTTAAGCGCGCTGGCAACAACGTAGATGTTACCTGTGTTTGCCAAGTCAGTTAACTGCATATTCCCCGTAAGAATTTTGTATCACTCCCACTTATTTATTCTTAGTTTATCGCATTGGAAAGCAAAGATACTAATCTTGCTCTGTGCAAGAGAGCTCACATTTCCTTCTAGGACATTTGAAAGTATTGCTTTTAGTTTAATAACAGATTTTTATTCTCAGCATGTTGCTTCCTCCCTGCCAATATTTCAGCTTCATCACTAATTCATGAACCATCACTCTGTTGAGAATCAGCTCTAAACTGAGAAACAGAATTCCTGCATTTATTTGTCTCTCAGTTTATATCAGGTACTTTTCTCTTCAATAAGAGGGGGCTATATTCTGAAAAATTATCATAAATTAGATTTACATTTGTACAGTCTATACAGAGAATTTGACGCATAAATTACAGACCTAAACTCGGTAAAAGGGTATTATATCACAGGCTTGTTAGTCTTCCTTTACATGCAGGAAAGTCTGCAGTGGGTTTTTCACAGCACCATGGAGAGTACCCAGCATTCACTGACGTCTTGAACTATCTTTAGAAAACATGGCTCTCCGCACAGAGAAATCAGAACAAACTATACCCAAAACCCCCTTCTGTGACAGGAAATGTAATGAGCAAAATAAGGGTAGATAAAGTTATGATCACAACTCAAAGGGAGTTATTTGGGGTGGAGCTGCCTCTTCTTTCCTGCACATATTGCCAGGAGATAGTTGGGATACTTCCACTATGAAATCAAGTGTAATTGTCTCTGGACAGCATTATCTTTCTTTGGTAGAAGCCAGCACTATTCCTTCTGCTCTCTAGTTCTGCAACTGCTGTTTGACAGAACTGGTTTCCTAATGCAGACTCCCCCATTTTGTGCTTTCTGATAAGGTACGAGAGCAATCCTTCCCAGAGCAGAGCTCACCATTCTCTCTCCTTCACAAGCATTCAATAGGAGAGATCTCAGGGCTCCTTCTGACCTTAATATTGCACGTTATTTCTTAAAAAGAATTACAAACACTTTTGAGGGGAAGGAATTACAAAGTAACATGCCCAGCACTCCCAAGTATGAGACTATGACCAGTCAATAAAACAAAAGAAAAATCACTTCTCCTATACTTAACATCCAAAGAGAAAGCTAATTCCAGTGCAAATCCACAAACTAAAGAACATAGCAGTACAATAGCAAGTTAATTGAAAGATCTTTTAAATATGAAACTGCAAAAAAACATGACTACAAATTAAAATCTGCTTCTCTTGAGAGGGTAAGATACCTCTATTGAGTTTAGTTTCCATTCCCCTGCCAGGGTTATTAGTTCCTTTTCTGTTACTTTCAGATGAATCCTGCATGGGAGGAGAATAACACAAAAATTTTATGGGAATTCTGCTATATTCAGAGTTTAGCTCTGCTCCAACCAACATCAGTAGAAGGAAGATCAAGTGTCCACTAACTATAAGACATTAAGATGTTGCTAAAAATCTATCAACTGTGCCACATATCTAAGAAAGTTTCTCCCCAAAACAGCAGTATTTAAGGGGATCTTTATGGAAACTAGAGATGAATGAAAGTAAGTCACGAGAAGAAACTCAGCTTGCGTAAGATGGCTTCACAGCGACTTTGAGCTCGTCAGAGGTTTGTAAAGTTTATCCTACAAAACTGAGCAGACTCAGGAGAAATTTGTGACAAGTCTTCCCGCATTACTGCAGTACATTGCTGCATGAAGATGACTATAACTCATCTGTTAAAGGTAAAACATTTGAGGTTTAGGATTTGAGAAAGCTTTAGATGCTTTGCTACCTACTGCAGCAGTAGATTTAATTATCATGTTACAAAACACAGTAAACTGAATGTGCTGCTCACAGCAAGGTGGTGATGAAGAGTGGGAGAAACTGGCACAAGTAAGGGGAAGAAATAATTTGGATGGAAAAATGAGTAATTGCAAAGCTCCCACACAAAACCACCCCAGATGTGCTGGGGAATTTCAGATCTTTTCATTATGGAAACCAACCTACGATCAGCCAAGGGGAATAGGCTCATTCCCTACAGCACCAGGAGCAGCTGCGGTTTTCCTGGCCACGTGACACTGAAGAGATGGAGGGACACAAGTTTGGTTTGTTTGTTTTGGAGTGGTTTGTTGTGGGGTTTTTTTTTGAGTAGTGGCACACATTTTACCCAACCTCCTGATAGAGTACAGGTTTAACAGATTCCAGGATGATACTGTCTTGAACGAAGACCACAGACTGGTCCTAGAAGGAGGTGGAAAGGTGTGAATGAACAAGGAGGCTTCTGCTACTGGGGAATAATATTATTTCATAGACATCTGAACAGCTGTGGTTCAATCATAGCTACAATAATGACCATATATGAGTGACATGAAAGACACTACAAATCCAAAAAGATAATTAAACTGGTCGCACACCAAAACAGACAACGTGATGTCAGTAGTACAGCTAGCATGTTCCAACCTGGGGAACAGTTACAGGATCAAGCTCTTCCATTTTGACTGCGATGGCATATGAAAAGCGTATGTAAGCTGACTAGAGACAAACAGTTCCACGCACAAGAGCACAATATTCAGAGACTATACAATAAAAGCAACGCCACAATATTGTGGGTTAAACCATGACAATTGNTTTGACTGCGATGGCATATGAAAAGCGTATGTAAGCTGACTAGAGACAAACAGTTCCACGCACAAGAGCACAATATTCAGAGACTATACAATAAAAGCAACGCCACAATATTGCGGGTTAAACCATGACAATTGCAGAGAGAACATCAATGGACCTTGGAACATGCTGAAAGCTGGGACAGTTTACACAATTGCATTATGTCCTGCAACACCTACAGCAGAACCACGTACTCCCAAGTCATTGCTTTCAGGGCGAGTGTGTACGTACCATTTTGCCCCAGTACCCAGATTATTTAGTAAGACTATTACCTTGTTCACACCATCTGCCATTGCTTGCAGTGTTAGCTCTCTAGGCCCATCCACAGTCTTTCCATTATCAGTTGGTCCCCAGCTGGCGCTATATATATCTATGACTTGAGGCATATGACTGATAGAGGAAGCCTCAATAATGTCTGTCATAAACGGCTGGTCGAGCATTCGAATACCTGTAGATTCAATCAACATAAACATAAATTATGCATTACCCAGCCCAAGATGAAATCTCAGCAGCTGGAGAAGTCGCCTAGTATACAGGTATTTTCATTCGCTGGCAGTTTCACCCAGTCAGTAATTCCACATTTGCCATTCACATTTCACCAGAGTGTGCTTACCCAGGAGGATGGCAGCACTCAAAACACTCAGCCACAGCAATGCAGCGCGGCTCAGAAACAGAAAGCACTTTATTGTCAGCTTTCTAATTACATAGTACTTTCCATTGACATCAAATGTTTTCATCCATTCGAAAACACTTCNGGAGGATGGCAGCACTCAAAACACTCAGCCACAGCAATGCAGCGCGGCTCAGAAACAGAAAGCACTTTATTGTCAGCTTTCTAATTACATAGTACTTTCCATCGACATCAAATGTTTTCATTCGAAAACACTTTAAAAACAGTAGTATTCAGCAATCTCCACATTTCATAGCATTTAAATAATACTGTTTAAAATAGTATTTTGTATCAACTAGGGAAAAGGATTCAGGCCCCCCCATCTCTAATTTATACTTAGTGATGCGTTGACACTTCATTAATTTTTCAAGTAATTTTTCTGTTTATTTTGGTTCTTCTCCAGGATTTAATCAGAGAAGGGAAACACACTACACAACAATTTCCTGGAAAAAGTATCATTGTGTCAACATGCAGACGCAATAGAAAAATATGGCCGGTATTTGGAGAAAAAAAAAACAAACTAAAACCTGCTTCCTTTAACCCATACTGCAGTAGAAATTGAGTTAAGAGTTTAAACAATGCATTCCTAGGACATGCAACTTCACAAATCTTCAAAGTGTTGGCCCTAAGCAAGCCAGTGCGACAAAGACAGCAGCGCAAGCCCTCACATCCATCATGCCCCCCACACAGGACAGTTTCACTGACAGCCAACCTCTCTGTATGGGACCTGAGTAATCAGGGACACATTCCGACTCTCATTTGTAGCCTTGAGTTGAAGCTCAGTTTTTCCCAACAGTTTTAGGACACAGATGGGACAGAAATCAGTATCACAGAGCCAAACAGTGTGAAGGGCCGTGAAGAGCCTGATTTAGAAGCCAGTGCCTTTACTGGATTAAATGCAAAATCCATGTGCCAAATGTGAGGCTGAAAAAAGTGGTTTAAATAATAATAAATCTAGTTTCAAATAGAAACCAGACCAAAGCTGGATATTCCTGATCTGCTAATTCAAGCTGGAAATTACGAAGCCAAACTCAATGAGTGAGAAATCCCTTCATATGCTTGTAAAATGCAGATCTCTGCACTGAAACCACAGCATTAATCATTGATCTCAGGGAGATGGGGGAACAACAGGAGGAACCAAGCCATCTGGTTTGACTTTAGCGCAAAAAAGAGGTACAAGAAGCAAAACACGCACTGCCCCAGATCCTTGGCCACCAACTTCCGATTCCACCTGCACACATGGACCCAGAATCATGTCAGCAGCAGACTCTCACTCTGATGAACTTCCACGCTCCCAGTGACCACACAGTGGTGCTACAGGTGCGCGCTGTCCTCAGGAAGGAAAGACTGGCACTTCCAAAAATCTCTGGGGATTTTGCTACCAAGTGGACAAGTATGGAAGATTATTTGTAGGCTGTTGGTCACCAGAAGAGGCCTTCACCTCTTGATTTTTAAGCAACCAGCTTGAAGTTGTAGAGTTATACTAATAATACAGACGAGATCCACTCAAAATCACGTGCCTCAATTCACACACCTCTAAAAGTAGTTGTTGCTAAAACGTAAATATGACATGTCCCATCTCTGGAGGGGACATTACTATTTCTGAAGAAAGGGGACATGCACTAGACCTGCCTGGACAGTCACTAATTCTCAGTGGTATCTCCTGGGGCAACAGCTCAGCAAACACTGCTTGGCATCTTGCTACAGTGGAGATTCAGCTTTCGCTCGTGCAGGTGATAGGTGAAACGCAGCCTTCTCCAGACTCTTGTGACACCACGGTGAAACAAGGACTGGCCAACCAGAGCAGAGCTGCCCATGCACACATACTGTGAACCATTCCCAGGAAGCAACGGGTGCATCCACAATGGAGTTTTAGTGTGGAGTCGGGAATGAAATGAAATTCATCATCACCTGTCTATGCTTGCTGTGTCTTGGTTCTCATCGGGGAAGAGTCTTAGAGTGAGAAAACTGGATTTCTTTAGATTAAACTAAACTGACACGTGCTGTCCAGGAGCCCAACTCACTCCAATCCCTATATTCAGCCTATCTGTGCAGACGAGAGTGAGTTAGAAGTAAAAACACCCAATACACCTGAGGTGTGAATGCTGGGTGCTAGGCACCACCCATTTCAGTCCGTGCTTCTGCTCCTACCACTCTGCATCGCTTGTTAAAATAGAGGAAACCAATGACTACAGAGATTTACAGCACTGCAGTGCCTGCCCTGTGAGAGCCGAAAGAATAAGAGCAGCACAGGATTTGCCTTTTCAAGTACAGTTTCTAAATGCAGCAGGAATTTATATTTTACCTCCTCCAAAATGAGAATTGTCACAAATGATTCTGCAACAACGCAGGGAAGAAGCACTGAAAATCAGTATATGAACAGGAGTTGGCGTAAGAGCCAGCAGAGCTGTTCCTCTGCAATGTTATTAAAGTGACTATATGAGGCCCTCAACTGAAAAGGCAAAGCCATGGAGAAATTCCTCTCCACAGCTACTGCGAAAAGCAATAAACACATGGCCCAGTGCCAACCTGCAGTCCTGTCCTGGGCAACGCTCCCTGTCTCTGCAGAAGTTCTGCCTGAGGCAAAGTGGCGTAAGGACCATTTACACCTTGAATTGCTACCGTACCTGCCACCTTGGAGTTGTATGCAACTCCCACGCCGCAGATGTTGTTGTTGGCAGCAGCAGACACCTCACCCGCACACCTTGTCCCGTGGCTGCAAAAGGGAAGACAGAGATGACATGTGAACCCCAGCTAATGCATGTGCCAAATTGAGCTGGATCACCTCGATCTTGTTTTTGCCTCGGAGTCAACTCCCAGCGCTTCAGAGGAAAACTGTTCCATGGCAAACTGTTGAGTGCTGTATTTGGATAAGCTCACTCCTTCCTGAAGCAGGAGATAATCAGCTTCTCCTCTGCAGTATAAGTGATGCTTGCTCTGAGGTTAACATGCATACTTACATTTCATTTAGTTGTAAAGTTATTCAGACCTTTTCTTTTTAACTCTGTCAAACAGGTTCTGCCTTGTTACCAACTATTAGCAGAAACAGGCCCTTGACAGACCAGTGTAAAAATCAGATCAATATTAATTCCTTTATTTTTGTGACTTCACAGTGTGACACCCATTATTTTGAACCCCACAGAACAAAGTCGGGTTGCCTTTTTGCTGTCCTGATAAACTCTATCAGGAGTTTATCCCTGCCCACAAAAGAAATGCTATGGGAAGAGGTGGGTGCAATATCAAGCTGGAGTGGCAGAAGGGAGCCACAGTGGTCACTGCACTCTTCAGCAGCGGAGCTGTGGCCTGGCTGGACAGGCTCAAAGCTGGCCGGATGTGGGGCACACGCGTCCCTCTCCTCCAGTGCCTAATTCCCAAGTGAGCTGACAATGTGCTCCAGCTGTCAGCTCACGGAGCTACTGCTTTCTGCTCAAGCGGGAAATGTCTCTGTTCTGATAAGGAGGTCCAGGTTCGGGCTGACACATGGCATTTCAAGGACACTTGGCATCTCTGAAGTGCTTTACAGCTCTTAACAGAGATCCTTTAACTGGCAGTGGCTCTGAGGCAGTCCTGCAGGAAGGCAGACTGCATTTTCCTTTCTCCTAATTCATCACAGAAATTAAACCACAGAAGATAAATACGGACAATATAATCTAGTTTTAAAAAAAACAGCAGCAGAGAAACTAGGGAAACCTGTGCTGCGGTCGGGTTTTTTTAAGTTTAAGATGTTGAATCAATATGAATCCATCCTATTGCTCACATCAATCCACTCTGTGCATTAAAACTGGCATTGCTCCTATAGCATGCTAAGGATTCATGCAATTAGCAGTGCTGTATTATAAAGGCTATACGGAGTACCGGGTGAACCTTCCCGGGAGGCAGCAGAACTGCTTTGTTTTAATCATCCTTTTTTTTGTCTCTCTCTCTCTCCCTTTAAGCATCTCTGGCAAAGGTGAGTGTAGCATTAATAAAGGGGTGAGAAGCAACACATTCTTTTTCCTGCTGTACTTGGAACAATATAGTTTTAAAAGCAGCTCCACGAAAGAAAAAGACTGGCCTCAAATGTTCACAGTGTCTTCATCATGAAAAGGTGAAGATCTCAAGCGAGTTCCTTTGACAAAAGGGGCAGAGAGGAGAGCGATACAGATTTCTTATTCAGCTGCTGGAGAAATTTCTTTCAACAATCAAGCAGGTTTTCCCTCATGCCCTTGTTCAAAGAACTGTGAAAAAAAGGTACCGTTGCTAGGCATTCATTATCTAGTCACCTGTGGGCTAGCTGCAAGCCACAGAGCAGAATAAACAGCTTTGTCAAAAAATCGTCTTGACTGATGCTGGGGTGCAAAAAAATCGGTGACGCTGTTAGGTGAGCTCTTTCTCTCACAGAGGGAAAAACTGTATTAAGACCTTCCTGGTGAAAAGATTTTATCAGAAGGTCTTCTTCCCCACCTCACCTCCCCAGGATACCAGCCCACATGACGGGGACTGCAAGCAGACCTGCTCCAGCAGCTCAGGGTTTAGATACTGTGCTGCAGACTGAAGAAAAAAAAATTAAAAAAAGAATCACATGTGAGTTTGTGGAAACACATTTGGTTGAATTATTAATGGCAAACAGCAGACTTTTCCAATTTAGCCCTATTTGCTGTTCATGCACCATTGAGAAACCCACTGCTGTTTCTATGAAGTGACCCATGTCATAGGCACAAATCACAGCTTTTCTCTCCAATGTTCATCTCCACTGTTAATGTTTAAAACAAGGAGATAGAAAACAATTATTTTCACCTACAAACAAGTTACTTCAAAGGTAAACCATATAGCAGCATGCAGAGCAAGCTTTGCATAAACATTAATGCAAACGTTTCACTCTGTCTTTGAAATTTATTTCTATTTCTAAAACCCACTGTCAATGCCATTGTGCATGCCCTTTTATCGACACATTTTTTAAAAAGAGTCAGAGGTGGCACAGATTTCCATTGGGGTTTCTTTTCACCTGCTTCGAAATGCTTCTGCAGACAGCAAAGGACAGGATTCATCCTTCCTAACTTCAGCTGTCCACCGGGGAGGGCTATGCAGAGTTGCAGTCTCCACAGCTGGGATGATCTGTCTATCTTTATTTAGCACTTCAGTTGCTTGCACTGGGAAGCAGTTAAATAAGCAAAGCTCAGAGGGACACTTTTGTGGGGCAAATGCCATCCCCTTTTTACTCACATGACATCGTCAACTTCTAAGCATCTGAGTGTTTGCACAAGGGGAAGCATTCCCCTGCTTTGGGGAACGTGCCACTCTGCCTGCATCCAAACACGCCAAGAACCAGCAGTAGTGCTGTGGCTCCTTCTTGACATGTGTCTCGTAACCCTGCAGGCAGAAAGAGCCAATAAATCTGTTTACACTAATTCTCAGTTATTACATTGTTCCTATTGTATTGACTGAAAAATGAGGGGGGTCCCGGTTGTTTTTACCCTGTTAATGAGCACTGTTTGGAAGCCAAGGGGAGTTCTTTCCTTGACTCAGTGGTATTTTGTTTGGCTTCATAACAAGTACAAGAATTTTTACCTCTGAAGAATATGGGTTTCCAAGACAGTGAGTAATTTTTGGCCAGCTAACTCTTATCTAGGAGAGAGAATATACATAATACAAAATCTACAGGAGTGGAAATAATTATTGGTTACTTCTACCATGGCAGAAAATCATAATCTCAGTGTTCTGAGATGGGGAGCCCTAAGTTGTGCCTTCTGCATGCTCACAACAAGAAATCAGAGGGCTGTACAAAAAGGCCAAGCTATCTCTGACCCCTATGGGGGGATCATGCCAAAATACTGAGTGTGGTTCAGAAGGAGTGGGTGTCAAAAATCACAGGCAGTTCCCAAAGTGGTTCCTAAAAACCATGGAGTGCTGTGCTGATGCCTCTGTTTTTGGGAACAGGGCCTGGTTCAGGTTCCGTCACTGCTCCTCAGGCTCAAACACAGCCCTGCCCCATGTCGTGCCCACTGTCCCCTATTCTGGCTCAGTCCCCAAGCTGTGGGTCCGAAGCCAGTCAAGCAGTCAGCACAGTAAGCACAGGAACAAATCCCTTGGCTGCCCGGTCATCTACATGCATCTGTGTTGCATCCCTGTAACAGCAGCTGAACTGCCCGACTGCAATTCCTTGCCTGAGGCACGACACTGTCCCCTTCCAAAACCCACCCTGCTTGTTTTATAGGCCAGAGGGCTGTTAGATGGAAAGGTCGAAGTGCTTCCAGTAGCCTTAAAAAGCACAAACTGGAAGGCGAATCTGTGCTTACAAGAAAACCAGCTGTGATTAATGAAATACTCCATGCAAAAACCTCTCCCTTTTTTTCTTAAAGTCTAATGATACTTCGCACATGCAGCTGGCGGCTCACAAAAGCCCCTTGGTTCATCTCTTTAAAAAACAGTCCTCTGCTTCTTGTTCCACAAATCACTTGAATTGCTCACACAGAAATGTATTCTTTATGGAAAAAGGGGTATTACGCTACCCTATTTTGAGTCTGATCCTCCCGCATGCATAAAATTCAATAGGAGATACAGCACTGACTGCAAACTGAGCAAACTGGAGCCTTTGTTGCAGGTTTCGCTGAATGGCTTTTCTGCATAACTACTACTCTCAGGCACACCTTTGCAGCTACACATATGGACAGACAGACTGTCATAGGCAGACGGTTGTAACCTACCAGTAATAACAATTCAGGAGTCAGAAGTTATGACAATAGCTTACATATGAGCACATCAGCTTGATGAACAGTACAGCCAAGAAATATGCAGACAAAAATGTAGTCACAACTACTTCTGAACAGCTGGTGTGTTGGTTTGCGTCTTGGCCTAGAAAAAAACATGAAATCTTGCATTTTAAAGTCTTCTTGAATTCTGCAGGCAGGAAAGGGATGCTTTACTGAATGTGTTGCTCCTGTGATTTGCTTTGCAAGGCAGAAAATTCCCTGTCTCACCAAAGAAACCTCAAGGCTCGTGACAAAGAAAGCTATACTTTCTAGGTACAATCTTTTTCTGGAAAGATTAATAAAGTAAATCTTATAATAAAAAATAAAAAATAAAAATAAAGTAAAGCAATTTCTGCATTGCTTTTCTCCTCCTGACTTGCTGACTTGAGCTCCCCATCCCCTCTAGAAAAAAAGGTAATGTTGCAGTTCCCTGAAAACCTGAATTGTGTCATTCTCAGTAATTAGAGATCAGGTCACAGATGACCACGCTGCTCACCCTCGATTCTTCACTTGTGCTCTTGACCTTAGCCAGAGGCACCTGGGGCCAGAAACCATAACCCTTGCCACATTCAAGATGCTTGAGGCCTGTTTGAAGGGACTTTAGGAGGTAACTCTGCCTTGCAGAACATGAGAGGACTGCAAACTGTGCCCCACTATAAAGTATTTGATAGCAGCACAATCAGTGCTAATGGGGCTTGGCAGAACACACTTAGTTTTATGAAGTTCCACATTGAAAACAACAGAAACTACCATTACCCACTAAAGCTAAATTTAATTTTCCTCTGTGCTGCTCCAGAGCTAAGTGCTATCTTTCTCCTACAAAGATCCTTCGCATAAACAAAGCGAGAAAGGCAGCACACCTTCACAAATTAGAGCTCGACTCTTTCTCCAACTTCCCATTCACTAATTGGATTCATGCTAGCTTAAAAGCGTCAGACGTCCTTTCCCAATATGAAGGAGAAATCTCATTGACATCTTGCTTTGGCTGAAAAAATGGCAGGACTACAAAGGAGGACATGACTCCTGAATCTGTTTGATCCGTTTCAGGAAGCCTGTGTCTGAGGTGGAAGCACAGCTGCTCCACATCTTTGTTGTGCCATTCTGGCAGAACTCAAATTGATTTCTTTAGAAATAAAACAAAAAAACCCCATACAAAACTCAGAGGCCATCCATACACCCACACTAAGTTAGAGATGAAAACCACATCAAATAGGCCTAAAATATTTTTTGATAAGCACTAAGACTAAGCCCTGAAACCTTCAGAAGTTTTCAAAACCTCAGTGTTGCTGCTATGTAAACGCTGGCAACATCAATTATATTTACATCTAGAAGACTTCTGAAAATTTCTTTGAAAATATCCTGAAACAATTTCTACAAATTTATAGACCCTGGGGAGTATGCTGCAGAGCTGAAGATGAATGCTGAGATCACCAGGTAATAAGCACACCTTATGGGTGTGCCTTGGACTCTGCACCCTGGATACGTTAAATCTTGCTAGGAGCAGTTGGCCTGACAGAACGGGCTTTTTCATGGGACAGAGGCAGAATCCAGAGCACAGAGGTTTTTTAAAAACTGTCGACACACATTTCTGTTCCATTCTAACAAAAAATGAGTTTTGGGACACAAAGAAGGTCGCACTTCCTCAAATCTGAAGCCTTTCCTTTTGGGCTCTTCTTATTTATACCATACCTTGAGGACCAGACCTTCTCCTGCTGGAAACTGGCTAAGTTCAGAACATACTGAAGGAGGAGTGGGTCTTGGGTAATCATGATTGCTCAGGAGAAGTAACACAACAAGCACAGCTGCACTGTTAATTCCAGTTTATAAACACAACGGAAGAGGTTCCCAGTCAGTGTACGTGGACTTTCATTCTTCCAGCAGCTAGAAATATCTCAGAATCAGCCCTGAAATGCTACCCGTGTACGCTGTCCTTAAATCACTGTGAAAAGACAGATTAGTCAGACTTATGTAAGATTTCATTGTTTTTAAACTGGTCACTACACACCATGCTGCTTTTCTGCCTTCTTAGTCTACAACTGGATGAAAAGGCTTTTTTCTCCCCAAAGCCTTTTCCGGTCTCCAGCTTACTCCCTTTAAAATTAGCTAGCAGTGATAGTGCCTCAGAAAACCAGTCAAAATTGTATTAAGCTTATGTATACGGATTTGGGCTGCTGTGATGTCCTAGGGTAGCTAACAGCATTCAGACAATTCACACATACACTCTTCTGAAGTAGTAACTTCATGCATAAACCATAAAACGGTTGTTCAGCATTATCTAGAGGAAGTCAGAAGTAACCCTAATTTTCAAGCAGTCGTGAGACTGCAGCTTCTGTTTTGGCAACCACAGTATTCACCAGAAAACAGACATTCCACAAGTATCAGCCAATACTTACAACTTCTTCAGCAAACCAAAGTGAAGAGCAGGCTGATCAAACCCCATTTACCTGTTAAACCAGTCATCTGTGTAGCGTGGGTAGGGGTAGGGATCATTACTGCTGAAGTCGTAGCTGGCTTTGGCATTCTGCAAAACACGAAGAGGTTCAGTAAATCAGCAGAAAAATAGATGTGCAGGGGCAAAGTGGAACACAAACCGAGGGAGAGCTGAGAATCGTTAGTAAACTTTGCCCTCTTTGTTCTGTGAGACGCATCTGGATGCAAACTGGTCCCTGTTGTGCTGTGCATTTCCCACACCAGCAAGCCTGGGGAAAGATGCTTTCTGGGGTGCAAAGCCTCCTGCGGACCATTAGTATTTCCAAATAGCATGGCGAGAGCTCAGGCTGCTACTGAGGGACTATTCATCAACACTTAGAAGAGTATTTAGGTGTTAGGCTACTTGGTGTGGCAGGACAAAGGTTAAAGCCTATCTTGCAAGCAGTGGTGAAAATGATCAGACACTTAGGTCTTCCATCATAGCATTATTTTTTAAACACTCATTCGCGGTACCACAACAAACAGTCAAATTTCTAAAAGCATTTCAATGCCTAAGATTGTACGTTTCTCAAAATTAAATCGTGAAAACTGCATTACTGGTCAGCACACGTCTGAAAATACCTTCACGTATTTTTTTTGTCCCTTAGTTGTCTGAACAAATGTGGCTTTCAGGTGCTTTTGAAAAATGTCATCCCATGTCTTTGCTTTTCATGTAAATCTAAATCGTTCCTGATTTTACCCCATCAGCAGAGTTAAGGACACTCAGCAACTTTTTGATGCTGAGAAGCAAATGGAAAGTTTCAGGAAGTCAAGTGCCATCTTCTTTCTTCTCTCTTAATGAGAAAATAAATAAAGGGTGACTGAAAATGAAGCTTTTAAAAATATTTAGAAGCTTCCTCTCAAGCGTGTGTTCACAGATTTTATACTTTAATAAACACCATACTCAAGGAACATAATTATGTTAATTCTTAATTAATGTGTACTTGTATTCTTTTTTCAGATCTGGCTGAGCATGCTATTGAAGATAATTTGAGACTCGTGTATGAATAGCTTTGCTCCTAAAAACATTCCCCTTCAGCAGATTCTCAGCTCCTGGGGTACAGGAATAGACAGTCCATTGGTAGCACCACTGTCTTTGGGTTTTGGATTCAAACCCCCTAACTCTCAAAAACTCTTGTGACAGAACAAAACAGGGACAACACTGTCCTTGATCCTTGGAGGGGAAAACTAAGTATCTTTCAAGCTACTGTACTGTAAATTTCTGGGGTGAACATTTCAGAAAGCCTGGTTACTTATATTCAGCACGGACAATAAATGTTCTGCAGCTTTTGAACGGAGCAGAGATTTGCAGAATGCCTATCATGTGGCTTCATGCTGTTCTCCAGCTCAGACACTGCTGAACCCCTTTGTATCCTGAATACCCTTGTTGATCTCTCCATATTGACCAATCTGATAGCCTTCTATGATGGCATGACTGGCTGGGTGGATGAGGGGAGAGCAGTGGATGTTGTCTACCTTGACTTCAGCAAGGCTTTTGACACCGTCTCCCACAACATCCTCATAGGAAAGCTCAGG
>VZSC01014813.1:425490-436756 GCA_013398225.1 Steatornis caripensis | reverse complement strand
GGATGTCAAGAGGACGGGGTCAGACTCTTCTCAGTGGTGCCCAGGGACAGGACAAGGGGCAATGGGCACAAACTGGAGCACAGGCAGTTCCACCTGAACATGAGGAGGAACTTCTTTACTGTGAGGGTGACAGAGCACTGGAACAGGCTGCCCAGAGAGGGTGTGGAGTCTCCTTCTCTGAAGATATTGAAAACCCGCCGGATGCATTCCTGTGCAACCTGCTCTAGGCTAACCTGCTTTAGCAGGGGGGTTGGACTAGATGATCTCTAGAGGTCCCTTCCAACCCCTACCATTCTATGATTCTATGATTCTAAGACTTCGGGCCTCACCCAGCGTGCCTGGCCAAAGCCATGCAGCACAGATATCCCATTTCAATGCCACAGAGGAAGTTTGGATTCTGCAGTGTCCAGAGGAGGTGTGACAACGATTTGTGCAAGGGGCCAGGTTTCATCCAAGACATGGCGGTAAAAAGAAATGAGCTTGTCAACAGAAGATCCAGTCCTGTTCTTTATTAATGAGTGCAGTATCTCCTCCTAGCAGGACAAGCTAGGAAACCACATCCTATGGTAAAGTCAAAACAGAAACAACGACTAAATAATTTAATTAGCAGATAAAACCTATTCTGCCACAGAGTCCAGCTTGGCAACCTTTGGAAAGAAATGCATTTCAATCACAAATTAAAGAAACTTTCTTACACTACTGTCTTGGACTAGACATGGCCTGGAAACCACGCAGGCTGCAAAGCAGCAGTGATTTCAGATAGTTTCTTTCAGGTAGGTATGGTCTAACTCAGTACTAAATGTAATTAACTCTATACATTGCCAGTTTCTTATTCAGTCAGAACTTCCGTTTTCACTTTAAAAATATTGTACAGATGAGAATTTAAACTCAGTTGTGGTTCATCTGTGGGGTTTTTCCCCCCATCTCGAAGAAAGGCAGTCCTACTTATGTAGACTCTAAGTTCAAAGGAGGTCTGCGAGGCTGATTTTTCAGGACATCATCAGATACGCAAGCATCTCGTGGTAGCTATTAACTGCTCTTGACTCTAGAATTCCCTTGTGCAAAGAATTATGGATGGAAAAGCCCTTCTAGCTGTGCAGATGTCCCGAGTAGTGATAGGCAAAGGGATTCCAGCACAAATGATTCAGTCACCCTACAGCAGACTGCAGCTCTCCTGTATGTCGTATGTAACCAAACACCAGCTTACGGGAAGGTTGCTTTAGGCAGGCTATAAACAAAGTTGTGCAGCACTCTTCCATATCCTGTAGCACTTACTCGCTTGATTTTGGTTCATTGCACTCCAAGGAAAAAGATATCTAATGCAGCAGAAACCATCCACAAAGTGCAAAATTAAAAAGAATTCTTGGAAAGAAAACAACTGCTGACTGCACGATTTATCTTCATTAGGGTCTTTGAGAAAAGTCAGTGAGTTTCAGCTTCATGAGGAATATTCCGCCCACACCATGGAAGCAGTAGAACAGATAATGAAACAGCAGTGACAACTACAAATGGACTGCTTCAATTTCCTAATTTAAAAATCAAATCCCCAAATATCTAAGCCTCAATCTTTTTCAATTTTTTTTTTCTTTAAAGCATATACCAGTGACAAATTAAATCAGTTTCTACACTGGACCAGAAAGGGAACTGCTTCAGTGGATAGCCAAAATGTTTCATCTTGTGTTTTGGGAAGTAAATATTAAAATCTGCGGTCTTCCAGTCTCCTCCCCAGCTGGACTCTCCAGCAGGCAGCAAGAGAGGATTTATTGCTAATGTGGGGATGTTATCAGGGTAGAAACCCGGGAGGTGGCAACCAAAACCAGCACAGATTACAATCCGCAGTAACACACTGAAATGAAAACATTTTGCTTTTCAATACAGATGATTCAGTTCCTAGTTTTAATGCCAAACTAGTCCATCAGCAGTTATTTCTCTTAAACCTGAAGTGTTTAATGTTTGGTTTTCCATAACTGAGGTAGCTGCCTAGTCTTTTCCTACTGTCACTGGAGACAACTCCACGGAGCAACTCAAGCCACCAGTCTTGGGCACTGATCATAGACTGGGGTCTAGACTTAGACTAGTCATTAGGCAAACAGTGTTAGAATGAGATGAATCCTATCCCTCATGTTCAATGAAAACCAATTCCCTGTTGCAAAGCAATTTCAACAGCCACCATCTATACATAATTACTTATAAACAATGTCTATTATGTAACAAAAATGGTTGTTTTATTATCACAGAAAGGAACCGTCTCGTATTTTAAGGCGTACCTCTCTTTTTGCTTTCTAGCATCCTGTACCTCTACCCCAAATAAGATGCTAACAGAAGAGTACTGGATCAGATGATGAGATTCTTTCAATCATTTATTAAGTAATAGTTTGCATACCATAATACGAATAGATTATTTTTGCCTGTGTATAAAATTCTGCTTTCCTTAGAAATAAGCTTAGACTGGCATTTTCCAAAGAACTGCCCTGTACTTTTTAAAATACATGCAATAAAATCTTCTTCTTAAAACATTCATTCTGTAAAGTATGACAATAACAATAAATCAGTTGCCCCATGTGTTGCTCAGATCTGTAATAAAATTATGTACCTTGAATAATGCAGCAAGCCCATAAATTTTTATATGGCTTTAAAAGCCTCTAAAGCCTTGTATACTCATATACTTCTCTTTTCCGCCATAAGTCATGAAATGTGCCTATGCTCACCTGCTAGTCCGGGAGACAAACAATTAAAGACATGTGTCCTGCTGGTCACAGTCTGATTCTGTTCATGATGATAAAGCATTGGTGAATTTAGCCCAGAGATTTGTATCTTTTAAAAGAAGAGAAATATTTTTAACACAGGTGGCATCTGGTCTTATCCTCATCAGGCAACTGTAAATCCTTAGAGATCTGAGGCAGAAAGATACCTTTTGCTTGATTTCTTTACTGATCCGAAGAGCGAGCAAACCCCTGGGCTCAAATTACAACACAGAACATCTCGAAGAAGCTGTACTAAAATAACATCAAATGTCATGCGCTGGAAAAATGAAATTCAGTTTTGTACACACAAGCTTAAGTAAATGGAATATGCTCACGAGGAGGCGAAAAAGGAGGCAACATGACATTTTGCCTAGGAGGGGTGCTATAAGGCTTAAAGGTCATTAACAAAAAACAGAGGCACTGTTGCTAGGTCAGTAATCATACACAGAGCCCCCTCCTCTCTGCCATGGGAAGCACGCTGTTCTATTTTGGTTTGGTTTGTGTTGTTTGTTTGTTTTTTTTTTTTAAATGGAAATTAAAAAACCGTGCAACTTCTTAAATAGCTCGGCCTCTACATGAACTAATTTACACGCCCTATATTACTACCCAGCAAATTCAGAGCTGTATTCAAGACCTTGTCAACACCAAGAATATATCCACAAAGTAATGGGCTACGTTCCAAAATATTAACCTTAAAACCTGAAGTCCCTGCTGGTGAGTATCATCATCTCCCTCCAGAAACATCAGCCTTCTACCCAGCTCTTACAGGTACATCACAGAAGTAAAAACACTCGGCCAGACAATGCCGGCCAGATCTTGAATAATGAATAAGACAGCAGCACACTTTTCTGCCACCCTCCTTTTCAAAACAGTCACAGAATAACACATCAGAGCATCATCTGAAACGGAAGAAGTAGAGAGATGTGCTGGGTCCTGAATAATAGTTGAGGTGCCCGTAAGCGCTCCTGGTAGTCCAGTTTCAGGTATCCATTAAAGGCCCTGCCTGGCCACAGAACAAGCAAGTACAGAGCACACTACAGCGGTGATTTCATTTTCTCATTATCACTGAAAAAGCTCTTATTTCAATTTCCTTAACACTCATGAAGCACCTGGGGTTAGGTCAAAAGAAAAAAACTAGGGGAAATATAGCCAAAAGAAGATAAACTGACTACGAACAACAGGTGACTACTGTTTAATTTCTAACAGTAGAAATATTTGAGGTAACAAGCGGTAACAATTCTAATAATCCAGTTATTAGAATTTATAGGAAGACATGTTCGCTGCCTTACCCCTGATGCACCTCCTTATTTTGCAAAGCTGAAACTTTTCCACTGCTTAGGTTTAAGAAACAAAAAAATGCAGCTGAAAGACATGAGGTCTCCTGTTAACATTTATATTTACCTTCTTTAAGGCAGCATTATTTCTAAAGCAACAGTCATGAAGAAAAATTGCTTCACTGAGATCATCTTACACTGTTTTCTTTTTCCAGATTAGGCAGATTTTCATTGTCAAGTACCTGATGATCTTCTCTACATATCACTTGGCACTACAACGTCACACAACCTCTTATTTTACTCTTTCCCCACTAATTTCTTTCCCATGTCCTCTGCAGACAACATCAGAAAACCAACAGGAGTTACAATGCCAGCTGGTGCTCTTCAGCACACAAGCATCTTCAAAAGGAAGGCTGCAGCCGAACAAACTGTTTCACATGGGGACAAGGCACCTGGGCAGAACAGCAGCGACGTGTAGATCTGAGCAGAAACATTTCCAAGCTTCAAAGACAAGACGGAATTACGAATTCCATTCTTAGGTACTAAAACTGTTGAATGTTTTCCCAGTATAGCAAACCAAATGAAAATCCATCCAGCTAAATGCCATCTAACCCTCTGTGGCTGTTTGCTAATGCTTGGCTCAGAGGTATGCAGTCAAACAGGACCAAAAAAAAGAATCACGGAGACCCACAGAAAATTTAGATTGGGCAGCTTTTTTAAGTAGTAGAGAATTATTCTTTTTTTTTTTTCCTAACAAACTTCTATAAATAAAACTAGCTTATTGAAATATCCCCCATTTTCTCTCCCCGGCATCTTCACCTGACATAGGAAAAAGCGTAAGAAATTGAGGCAGGCATAAGCCTTTATTAAAAAGCAAGCAGCCAAATGAACTTGTGCTTATAACAAAGAGGCTGCTGCACAATTCACCTCTTGGCATTCTTAGCCCACTCCACAATTTTCAGGTTGATATGAAGGAAACCTGAAGCACATCACCGGTTGTTAATTACTCAGAGCCAGAGCTCTGAAGGCAAAAGCAAGTTAATCTACAGAAAAAGGGAACCTATTTCTGCTCAGGCAAACATTCCTTCATTTTCAGAGGGGGTGCACAAGAACCTTTAAGTTATAGCTGCAATATACTGATGGGGTACTGAATGTTCATAAGGAGGAACATTGCTAAGACAATGAATAAATTAAAAATAAATTAAGTAACTAGTTACTGTTAAATATTTTCAGGGCAAGCAGCAAATTTAAAGCTTTAAAGCTTCGGACTATGGAACGAACTCCTCAATTTCTTTAATTCAGGTGGGAAAAAAAGAAAAATTTGGCATCTGAGTGGCTAGAGATATATGAACCATTGAATTATTTTATCATGATAGCAAATACAGAGAGTGCAATGACTTTTACTCAAAAAATACTGTGAACATACACTTCATCAAGCTTTAGTGTTTCATTTTATTAAAAACCTGGCTCACATTCCCTTTCCAATACATGGATTTTTTTCCCTTTTCAGATACTTTGGTTATGTATTAGTGTGATCTACTGAAGTTGAGAAAGTAATAGAGGTATAAAGCTGCCAGCAGAGAAATGAGGTTCAGGTCCGTTATTCTTAGTTATATTCCCGTAAGAAATAACTGACAAGTTTGTCAGTACATTAAATACGTGTTGGGTGCTGAGCTGCAGTAAATGTTGTGTTTGCAGAGTTTTGATGGCAGCCAGCACTTACAGCCTCTTTGAGGGATGAGCTGGAGGACAAGGGGAGCTAAGCCGTCTTGCTCCTCTGAATGAGCCTGATCTAAAGTCTACCAAAAATCTGTCATGGGCTCTCCCACCAAACACAGCAGATAGTATTCAGATTGCACTCAGCATAAAGGTTTCTTAAGCGGCACGTGGTGGATAAGGGACAATTTTTTCCATCAGCGGAAGAAAATCCATAGCTCAGAGTCTGCAGTAGAAACTCAGCAGTCATTCAAACCCAGTTGCTTAGCACGGCATGGTGTGGGTGAAGAGCAGCCACTTGCACTGGGAGAGCAAACACTTCCCTGCTGCTGTGTGAGGCAGAGTTGTTAAAAACTGGTCAGTTACCAGGAATGCTCACAGCAAAGTGCAGGAATACTGGACATGCAGTTATAGTGGCACTCATAAAACAAACTTGGCAGGATATTAAGGGTGACCACTTCGAGGGGTTACAGCAATCATGTTGTTACAAAAAAGGCAAACCGTGGCTTTGCAGAAGAAGGAAATCAAAGTGGCTGAGATAGTTTGGGGAGTTTGCTACAACAGACAGACCTGCTCCATGGCGGTTATGGAGAGGGGATGACAGGGAGAGCTATTCTGGTGATACAGAACAGATGAGACAGAAAACTCGTCGGGTATTTTCCTTCTTCTGAAAGGTTTCTCAGCTGACAAGAGAAGAACCTGTTAACAATTGCTCAACTGGTGTTTCACCTAAATTGCATGAATACGGAAGATGATGAACAGACACACAAAAGTGACACTGCAGGCGAATCAAAAGCAGGTGAACATTTCAGAGAAGAGACTCTCCAAACTATTCTCTGCATTTGTCACAAAAAGCAAACACAGGTTGACTTACATGCCTTAAGAGTTAGAACTCTGTTTTATTCCAGTTGCATGCTGACCTCATTAGCACAGTTTGAGAGCATCCATGGGGAGTATTAATAATGTGACTAGTATCTGTCAAGACATGCTGGGTTCTCAGGGATTTTAATGGCCCCAATTTATATGCTTTTGCATTAATTAAAAAGTTTACATTGTTTGTTCCATATGGAATTAGCAAAATCAACAGACAGCTAAATCCGAAACTTCAGGGAGAGAGGGTGGGATCTTCAGAACAGGCGTTCTCACGTAAATCCACATACACTACATTTTGCAAGCATTTATGCTGTTAAATAGCACATGACAATTCCAGGTTCTTCTCTTAAACATTAGTATATTTGATCATAGCTAATGTTTTCATGGTAATTTACCAGATGTGTAAATTTAAGAGATGTTCTAGATTGCAGTAGCTGACTGAAAGGTTCACAATTACATCAGTCAGACACGGCGTCGCCGTTGACTAATTCTGCAACTAGTTAAGTGCCACTGAACTGAAGCAATTTAGTTTCTCACAAGAAGTAATTCTAAAAAACACGTGCTAGCACTGAAATTATGAAACCCTTGAACATAGCACAGACTTTGTGCTCTCCTTTGTAAATATTCAAAGNTGAACTGAAGCAATTTAGTTTCTCACAAGAAGTAATTCTAAAAAACACGTGCTAGCACTGAAATTATGAAACCCTTGAACATAGCACAGACTTTGTGCTCTCCTTCGTAAATATTCAAAGAGATATTCACCTCCTTTAATAAAACACAAACCACAACCTGCCTGCAGAACGTTTCCAATGATCCCCAATCTACATCAAAGCTTATGAGTAAGGACAGCACTGGGGACGTGTGACCAAGGTATGCACTACCATATTCATTTAACTTTCACCAAACAACAGCTACGCAGCTCTGGAAGTGGCTGAAGTTTCATCAAATACAAGCTCCTGTTCTACAGTAGAACATGTTATCCTGGGCAGTCATGTTTTCACAGCTCTTGGTATCATTATTTGCCCAGTTGAAGCTAGGAAGCTTATGCCTCTTACTGTGATTATGATTAAAAAAAAAAGGAATACACAGTAGAACAAACATTACAAACCTGTTATTTATATGATCTGCCAAATTTCTGATTGCTCTGAACTTAATGGAAAAACTACTAGTGACTTCAACGAGGCCAACATTTTATTAGACATTGTGCACTGCTATTGCGTTCCCCTCTAAGAGATGTTCATTATGCTTATTGCTTCTTTTGGGAATGCAAGTGAAATGAAGAACGTTATATTTAAATTAAAACAATCTGAAATAGAGCAGGCATTTAACAATATCTTATACCACCTACATAGCTACTGAGAAGTAAAATATTAATATGGAGAACATAAATGCATACAACTAAAATCAAACAATGCAAAACAACCATCTCAAGATGAAGTGCCAGGACAGAAAAAAATTTAATTAATTTCAAGTAAACCAAACTAATTTACAGGCACAGTGAAGGAGATGTGTTTAAAGTATCGGAGATCATCTGGCACCTTTACCTACTGTATTTGGGCTACTACGGTTTCACAGAAGAAGCGGACTCCTCATGCCTCCCCGCTCTCCTCTTCTGCAAGTTTGGCTTATCCAAAGGGCTTGGCCAAAACTCTCCCTTTAAAACCAGCTGCATGCCCACTAGCTAACAGTGGGTTTGAGACTCTCCTTGCCAAAATCATCACTGGGCTTGAAAGTCTCTCCCAAACACCTGTCAAATTTTGATGAAACTTTGTGAGGGACTAGTGTTCCCCACACACACCATCTAATTCAGGCTTCCCTAGTGACACCTTGCTAGCCAAAATGTAACTACAGCATGAATTTTAATTAAGTTCCATTTCAATGCTGATGCGTGTTCAGGGAATTCAACACTGGTTAGTATCTTAAACAGTATGAACAGTTAAAATATCTGTTCTTTGAAAAACAGAAAAAAAAAAAACACCTTCCAAATGGAAAAATCTTCCAAAATGTTTTTGCCTTTTTCAACTCAAAATGTGGTATTTTCACTTTGGGGAAAGAGAGGCTCTTTAATTCATTTTGTTGAACTTGGTTTTAAAATTACATGGTGTACACTACCTCCAGGGGACCGTATACCTGATCCTGTTGTCCCAAGTGGACCATGCACCAGAGTGGGATTTTGTTGCTGCTGTTTTAATCCAGCAGCATGTTCTAGAAGTCAAATATTTAAAATTAGGTTGAACTGATCCAAAATCAAAATATTTCACTTTTATTTTCCCATGGACACCTTGATTTTATAAATCACTCATCTTTACTAGCAAAAATATTGTTCTAATGGAAGATTTCTGGCCAGCTCCAAAAGCTAATTGGTCTGCAGAAAGGGAGGTGATAAAAAAAAAAACAAACAAAGTAATGCCAGGTCCCTCCGTGGCAAACAGTGAGGACTAACACCTTTCCTCTACTCTTCTTGCCCAAACAAAAGAAAACATTTCCAAAAAGCTTACTTGGAGAAACCCTGGGGAGAGGCACAAACTGATTTCCAAAGCGCCAGCTAGAACTGATGCAGAAATGTCCTTCTCTGCTCTCTTCCACCCCTGTGCATTTCTCATTTCAACAATCTTAATTTACTTTCCACGGATGATGCCTTAAGTGAAAATTAATACCACTGCTTAATGATTAAA
This sequence comes from Steatornis caripensis, assembly GCA_013398225.1. NCBI lineage: Eukaryota > Metazoa > Chordata > Aves > Caprimulgiformes > Steatornithidae > Steatornis > Steatornis caripensis. The sequence goes on along the minus strand of VZSC01014813.1, from coordinate 427,474 downwards.
GCGATTAGCCACCTTGCACTTTCTCAGTGTGCAGCTGATTAATTAAGCACATTGATTACAGAGAAAAATAAACGCTGCAGACAATGTGTGGTCTTTAGCTTGCAAAGCGAGTGTCTTTGGCACCATCTCAATTGCCTGCACACCAGGCATGCATTTAACTTGAAGATTACCCCTTTCACGTGGTTCTAATGTAGAATAAAGCTGGAAACTTTTTGCAGCATTCATTCCTCTGAAAATAATCTCAGGCAAATGCAACTACAGTATGTTAGTACCTTTCTGATTCCAAGGGAATTGTGCTTTGAGGGTCTTTTATGGCTAGTATAAATCAGTGCATCCCTCTGAAGAGGCCAACATCAGTGGAGCAATGCCAGCTCCAGCTGTACAGATGGTGCCAAGCACCAAGCCCCAGAACTTGCCAAGCATTCAGGGTCCAGATCTCTCATAATGGGCTCCTGCAAAGCAGTTAGCATAACATCTTTCAGTGTGAGAAATTCAGTTTTCAGCTGCAAACACAAATGTTTTGTCACAAATGTGACACAAATCATCTCTCCTTAAGGCAATCACATCTCCTTCGCAAGTTGCAACCTCCTTTGCAGAAAAAGCCTCTTTCTATGCCCTCTGGCCATAAGAAATGATCCAGAGGAGAAACTATCTTCAAATTCTTTTTGCTGTTTCATCTTTTTAATTTAGTTGAAAGCTAGAAAACTTTGATATCATCTATGATTACAAAACATGTTTATCTTTCACAAAGTAAGATGACACTGGCATCTCCTCTACTAAGCACCATGGCTTCTCTCTCCCATTACCAGTGCTCATATTAAGTAGGTAAAAGGCAGAGAAGACAAACTATACAATCATCTTACTTAGGCTGCAGCACACTAGCTCCACTGTAACAAGTACCTGCAAAAACAGTTACTGCCACGAGCAGGGGAGGAGAGGACTGTTTGCGGGACCCCATTATGTTTTCCAAGATGTGAAGCATCTTCTGTATATGGTAAGCCCAGCACAGCCTTCCACATACACGGAGAACCTCATTTGCCTGGCTGATCTTATCAGGAGGCATCACCTCTTTTTCAGCTTTTTGTATGTTCAGAGAAAAAAAAACCCCAGACTGCACAGAACAGACACACGAACCCAGAAGCTTATCCTGCACAGAGTAACAGAAAAAAATACCCAAGTCTGAAACAGACAACTTCATTCTCTTCCCAGTAACTTGTAATTTATGCCAGTGGAACTTCATTGCCTTGCATGTCTTGAATGATCATCCTCTAAATGCTCAAACCAGCCTCCTAGCTGCCAGAAGCTACCTGAGCAGCATAAACAGCCTAACAGAAGGCCATCAGTTTCGGTTGCTAAGGCATCAGTCAGCCTGGCATTTAAACACTTGATGCATCCTTCTATCCTGGCAAAAAAGAGGTTTAATTTTGTCTCAGCAATTTCTTGATGAAATTTCTTCCACAACCTACTTTAACAGCATCCACCAAACAGAGTGCTTACTAGATTATCCGTGTCAGTAGAAGGATGCTTGTGAATATATCCCAGTTTTCAGTTGATAATTTTTAATTGTTATGCTAGAGTTTATTTTAGAAAACCTACTAGCAAAAAAACCCAACCCCAAAGCTACACCAAAAAAAGTCTAAAATCCAATTAGCATTGAAACACCTGAAACAGTTTATTCCATGCCTTATTTTGTGATAATCTAAGTATTATGTCAACATTGCAATTAAAAATAGGTACTAGCATCGATGGCCAGCATGCAGAGGCAATAGGAATCGGGTCTCATAAAGCTACCTGAAATAATTCGCTGACACCACACAAGGTTGGGGGCTGACCTGCTGGAGAGCAGCTCTGCAGAGAAGGACCTGGGAGTGCTGGGGGCAACAGGCTCACCATGAGCCAGCAGTGTGCCCTTGCGGCCAGGAAGGCCAATGGCATCCTAGGGTGCATTAAGAAGAGTGTGGCCAGCAGGTCGAGGGAGGTGATC
>VZSC01014813.1:365417-417019 GCA_013398225.1 Steatornis caripensis | reverse complement strand
ATTCATCAGTTTTCACCTGTTTTGCTTTTGATAGAAGAAAATCAATTAATATTCAGATTTCCATTGGAAAAGAAAAACCTCAACGTTTTCTAGCCAGTGCACTAGAACTTTTTGCTGTAATTCTATAAGAGTATTTTACCTGGCAACAGCTCAAAGACATGATTCATATGCAGTTTTACTGGTCACATCAACACACCAGGAATGCCCACAGGACACCAATACAGTTCTTTTTCAAGCCTTCTAAGGATCTTTCCGTTGACTGAAATGAAATTTAGCTCTTGAAATGTGCTGGGTCTTCCCAGCATAAAAGAAGTACAGTTAAAAACAACAGGACAGAACCTTGGATCCACTCCCAAGTTCTTGTGACATATTTGGAAAGAACTCTTACAAAATACTGCAACAGCACAGAGTGGCTTGAATGCCAATTATTTACTTATGACTACTGCGATTTTCTTTCAAAACTTACCAGGTACCATTGCTTCGTAAATAAAGGATCATTCATGTTGATGTCAATGTCATTGATGTCTCTATAGCCTCGTTTCCTTCTGCTGAAGCCTTCCTGTTGCACAGCTTTCCTGACCTGAAAGGGTTAATTTTTACATCTTTAGCTCAACGTTCTTAAAGACATACACAAAGATTTTTTAGCCTTGTTTTCATGAGAGATAAGGATTATCAAATCACACCATTTGTGTCTGTGTCATTCATTTGCTACTTCCAAACCGGTGACTGATTTCAGTCAAAATTTGCAAAGAGGCAGATCGCTCTGGGACTGCAATGGCTATGGGGGGGAGAGACACCCAGAAGTGTCCTATCTGGAAGAAAGCCACAACTTGAGTATGTTTCAGACACCCAATAACCTGCATAAGAAAGAGCATCTCTCCAGGCATCATTATTATCATGGACCTTCTTGCCATACTTTTCTTTTTCATTGCTACCAAAATCCAAATATCGTTCTTATTAGAAGTGAAAATTATTTAACTAATTCTCAATATGTCACTGTTCCAAAGCTGCAGGCATATGATAAAATGAGGATGCAGGTCTCAATCACTCTTAATTTTTCAGATTTTTCTCCAGGTCATTTTCAGAGTATTAGATAGCCTTTCTTGTCAAGGAGATTTTCTGGGAGAAAAAAATGTGGTGGTGTGTGCTTTCATCATACTCCTGAGGTTCTCAGAAACACGTCTTCTATAGCAATCTACTTTCAAGCATTACCCTTGCAATAAATAAGTGATAAATGAATACACTGGCAAGAAAAACTAAATGGTAAAAAAGCCACTAAAACTGACCACACTGACCAAAGCGTAAGATACGAAAATACTGGTTATGAAACATAAGGAGCCATAGTTTTATAGAGATCCTCTCTATGAACAGCAAATCCACAAAAACATTTAAGTAAGCACTGTAGAAAATAAGAAAAGTTAGACACACAAATATCTTTGGAGGTAAGAACTAAAAATTTCAGACCATAATCATCTTATTTGTACCCATGTAAAAGTGCACTCCTAAAGGAGATGACTGAATGGTTTAACTAGGAGTTATAATCCGTGCTAACATATTCCCAGTCCTTGCAGAAGTGCTTTCAAGTTTGGCATTCTCTTTTTGTACTCTTTAGCCTAACACCTGGAACCAAGATGGCATGAAAAGTCTCAGCATTTAATTTTTTTTATATATATATATATTTTAAACATCTAGCCTTCTTGATCAAAGAGGAATGCTTAAAATTATAAACTGAGTATGCCCTGATGTGCGGCAAGAAGGCAGTAAGACCCCTAACATTTCCTTAGGCATTTTCTTGAAAAAACCCGCATGGTTAAATAAATCTAATAACTCAGAGAATCACTTTTGTGTGTGCGGCTTTTGGCATTTCTGATTAAGGATACGGATGCAGGAGTTACACCGCTGTGTCGCAGTAACTCATATATTGTCAGTCAAAATCAACAGAGGAGAAATTCATCCAAAGGCTAAATTAGATCTTAGGTCAGTTGAGTCATTCTTGGAGGTGTCCTTCTGTCTCCGTTAATTAAAGCAGGAGCCTCAAAACACAGTGCTCAGTGAGGTGCCTAAGGCTGAGATGAAACTGAGATTGTGGGGGCTAAAAGCTATTTTCCTCACAGCTATATTGCTTCATTATAACCTTGAAAACCTAATAACAATTCATAGTGAGCAGGATGGGGCAGCGTGCCCTGAAAAGCACCAAACATTTCTAAACTCGGACTTGTATGAGTTCTAACTCCTCAACTAAAGGTACCAAATAATAAAATTCTGAATTCGTAGGTGCTTTCATTTACACATGTGTTTTCCATTACTTGTGCAGGTTCATTAAAAGCGGAGGAGACCAAAAAAGAAAAAAAAATACCTAACATAAATCAAGCTGGAAAGAGGACAGTGATTAAGCAGGACCCATACTAGGTGTACTTAGTGGTGCAAGGTATCTGTACAGAGTAAAGAAAGGTATAAGCAGACTGTTTGATACCTCTAAGATAAGGCTCAGTGATGCCATGGAGACAACAGAGCAATCACCTGTCATTATGCCTTCCTCCGTTACCACCCCTGCTTCTCTGCTTGCGACTGCAAACCCCGAGCTGCCACCACAGAAAATAATTGGGAACAGAAGCCAACCCCCACTTAGAGGGATGCCAGAGAAAAAGATTTCACGCGTTTGTGCTCCCACGCAAGCTTGCTGGCTCTGCAGGACCTGCTGCGTTAAGGCACTGAATTAGGACTTAGTACAAAAGGATTTCTACTAATTAAAAAGCAATGCTTCGGAGCCCTGGCTTTTCTTTAAGACAACCTGGAGGAAGTGGGGGAGCAATTTGCAGAAATAGCACAGGCTGGTTTCCCTCTTCAGGATCATCTCATTTGTCTGATTTGTTCCATCTTCACAGAAAAATATAATTTGGGTTTTTTTTGTATTGTATTCTATTACATTATATTATGATTTCCTGAGACCAGAAAATATACCCCTCAATGAGGTATAACCTCCTCTGAACTAAAACCACTCTGTTTCTGTTTCCTGGCTGTTTTCTGAACATTCCATGTGAAGAAAAGGTGGCATAGAGGTTGTCACTATTCATGGATGTAACAGTCTCAGAAATCGAGGCCCCCTTTCCACTCCATGAACAAGGGTTTTTTCCTCACGTTCACTAACGATCATAACTCATACAATCACATCCAGAAAACATTAGGCATTTCTGTCATTAAACCAGTTGAAAGGTTTGGGTAAGGCCTTGGTAGCTTCCTACTTACATCAGCTACAAATTACCTCATTTACAATCACCTTGTGCAAGGATCTTACCCTGCACAAGGATCTTACCCTGCACTTGCCTTTCTCCTGATGAAAATGTATCTAAAAAGCAATGAGTCCAAGATCAGAGAACATCCATATATTCCAGAAAAAAAAAATCCCTAGTAGAACAAACTTATTGGAAAAGGATGTTGAAAAAAAAATTGAGTGGAGAACTGCCCGGTTAAGGGCTGCAGACAACTGAGTTGGGAGAATCCTACTCTTCTTGCCAACTGGGTACCTACATCAGAAAAATGGTGTTTTACCAGATCTGGAAACTTGTGCTTTCATATCCATTCTAGATCAGGAGAGGGACCATATCTGATTCTGCTTCTATCTTATGGTTTTGTTCTTAAAGAAGAGCAGGTCTCCTTATGACATCAGTAACATATCAATATCATGTACACAGGTAATACGTTTCAAAAACACATATGAGAGAATATTTTTGCAAGTGCAACGGTAGAAAATCATTGAAAAACATTCTGATCTTATAACAACCATAACCCCATGCACTTGTATCAAGTTCAGACCTGGAATCCAGCCCTCAACCCAAGCCACAATGCAAGCTCATGTCATCCTTCAAACACTTTTTTCTCTAACCAAAGCAGGAAAACCAGTGTTGGTAAGACTCAGGCTTCCAATAATAGCATCTCTGAATGATTTGAGCCTGTGAAGCATGATACTTATTGGAAACTAGTGAAGGAGTGAGATTTTTGTACTAAAATAGCATGGATTTTACTGTCTCAAAATTTGGCTTATTTGTCAGCAATAAAAGCCTTTTGTTTATTTCATTCTTAATTCATGTAATTCTTCTTCATTAGGATATCAGATTAAGTAGAGAGCAAAATCTGAGCATCTACTTTATTAGCATGACTAAATCATGCAAAAGTTCCTAGCTGTGTTGTAATCAGAATGAAGGTCACGTATCAAAGAAGGTAGTCCATGGATGATAAGATCCTTACAAGGAAAAAAAGTTCAAGTATTGATTTTTAATATACTTGTACTTATGCACGGTGCATAAAGTCACTTGGATGATAATAAACCAGCAGGATACTGATGCAGAACAAATTAACAAAATAATCAATTGACTGCAATACTGCTCCGGGAGGGCCAGAAACCACAGCACTCTAACTGTGCTCTATGCTCCTGTGAATGCCAAGATAATCAGCTCCTCGTTTTGACAGAACAGGGTTAATTGTGCTGGTGAGCTCCTGCAGTTAAATGACTCTGTTATATTGAGCATAAATGACAGATTTACTAAATTATACCAGCGGGTGCACAAAAGTGGAACAGTACACACAACCCCAACCTCAAGAACCAAGAACATCAGAACAGGAGAATTTGGGCCAAATTCCAGAGGAAAAAAGACAAACCCAGTGATGACATCTAGTAGGCAAGGCTTTTTAAAAAAAAAACGTAGTGGTGCAATGATCAACCTAAATAATGGTTCTTTTTTTCTGTAAAGCCTCAGGGTCAACACAGGTCTGCTCCCGGAAGGTGAAGTAAGAAGCTGGAAACTGACAGCCTGTATTTTTGAAGAAGTCAGGCTGATGGTTGGACTTTGGCCCTATGAATCATACTGAAGATCAGTCCCCTGTGAATGTGGTTTGGAACAACGTGCCCAGATGCAGGAAGGCATCGTCAAGCAACCACCTTCAACTAGTGGAAAGCTGTCCGGACTGTTGCAATCATTAATTTCTGGTATCTAAAGAAACACGGTAGCAACAAAAGATGGCAGGCAGAAAAGTTCAAGTGAGCCAGAGTGACTTGCACACCTAACCCTGTTTAAAAAGTAACTAGAATGGGATACCACGCACCTACAGCAGCTTTTCAGGGTCTTATCCACAAATGACAGTCCCTCTGCTCCCAAACTCCGTACAAAGTTATGAGTGAGTGCCTTTTTCACCCCGATTTCTGTCTAAGCAAACACAACGACATTTAATTTTACTACCTCTCCATCCATATAATGTAAGAGATATGTCTACTAGGGAAATACTGATCCCGTTCACTAAGTACACACTCACCACCTGTATGGTCTGACAGCTACTTGCTGGTAAGAAGCTCTGAAGATATCAGAGGAGCACCCATTTCACATTCCTGTACATTTTTGTTAAAGCCCCAAAGTAACAAAGTTTTGTGTGACTCTCCACTACAAAATAAAAGGAATAACGATGACCCTCCTCGCTAGCACAACAAAAATACAGACCTACTTGAACTGTAACTAAAGTCAGATGAACCAAACAAAACTGAATCCCTTTTAAATGGCAATGGGGACAGCTCATTTCTGCTACTGAGTCGATAACCTGAGGTAGTGAGGCTGTTAGACTCCATCCAGCCACAGCAACGTAGAAAATGGATGCCTTTGATTTGGCATCGCTGGATCCATCTGCTTGACGTCAAACTTTCTGAGCCTGTTTCAGGGCCCAGAAAGAATGCGCACGGACATCAGAGGGCTCGTGAGCGTCACTGACTATCCAATACTTAATAATCAAACGACAACCACTCCTCTTGAGCAAGCTAGTAACTTTCAAAGGTTCTCATGGATCTTTCCATACACAGCAATGAGTCCCTGATGTTAACCGTAGGTGTCTCTGGTGGATTATTAATAACAGAGTCTCCAGGTGCCTTCTCTACCTGTACACATTACACTCCGGGGGAGTTTTCTGTACCTGGAATGTTTCCCCAAGCTATTCTGCCACTCCTTGGAAGGTGCAGTTAGAGCCGCTATGGCAAAGATATAGCACCTGTGGAAGCACAAGGCCTCTGAAACATAAAAGCTTATCAACAGAACCTTCCCTGCCATTTCTAAGCAAACGACACACAAAGAAAACTGTTCTCAATTTGAAAGATTGCATGGAAGTAGAACTGCACCTCTTTCCGTTACTTGTGTATTACAAGAGTGATACTTGCACCACTCATTTTATACATTTTTTATACATTTTTGTTCTATACAATTTATACAATTTTGTTTTAAACATTTTTAAATGGCTATTTTCATAATGACACGCATAGACAGCATGAGGGTTGCTTTGATTTCTAGGAAAAGTCATGTCCACTGTAAAATTTGTCCATTTTTCATTGTTCTTAGCCACCCCTCTACATTGCCGTTTCTTTTTTGTTTTGCTACTAGTTCATACAGTGTCATTGGATATCAAGGACCTGCTGCTTTTTTCCACTTATTACCCTTACATGTTCTTGACCAGTTCTAATTTTCCACTCTCTCCAACCAGTCCCATCTGCCTCCACAACACTACTAAGTTTACACAGACGACCAGCAGATACTAAAGCCTCTGGATACTCACGCTGTCCCCAATCATCACTCCTGGGACGTCTTCTCGGTTTTCCCTGACTCCAGCTTGTGCTCTTTGAATGTCCTTCCCCTTTCTCTGGATACGATACTGCAAAAATGCCATGCTCTCGGGTAGAATAAACCAGGGTCAAAATACTGCCATCATTAAACTTTGACTGTTACCGACTGCCTTGCACAGCAAAACCCAGCATAGCTGGGGCTGCTCACTAAGTTCTCTGCAAAAATCACAGAAAATCATGACACCAGCGGTGCAGTCCTTTAGGAAACCACCCCAGAAGTTCAGCATCAATCAGACAGTAGTAAAATACGAAGGTGAACACCCTGAACTCAAAGGTTCTGCTCAGGCAATTAACCTTTCTTGATGGAAACACAATTTAAAGAACTCATGTTTCAACCAAGTTCATATTTTTTAAAAAAATATGCAAGAACTGACTCGCTTCTGCCTTATTTTGTGACCTTTCGTTTTCCTAGTATTACTTCAGTGCTTGGTAAATAAGGAGCTTTCAAAAATAAAAGAAGGGGAAAAGAAATCAATATTCTTGTCCATTTAGCAGGCCTCTCACAGTTCAGTGACATTCAGGAAGCAGTGAGTAAAGAGACAAGGAATCAATGTGTAAGAGGAGGCTGCAGATCATATTCAACCTGCTCAGCTAAGCAATCAATAGCGCTCCTCTAGCTTCTACTTTGAAATGCAAGTGAGTTGTTTAGGCTGCAATGTAAAATGAATGTTGAGTATGGATGGTCTGCAATAGAAAACGCCAATTTGGTAAAACAGAAATTTTCAAAGGATCATGCCCTCTTTGACAAAGTTTTTTTGCTCTAGGATGGCATTTATTAAGGGGAAAGACTGAGACAGAGGCCTGGATATCTCAATATGCAGCGCACTGCCTCAAGAACAAGCCAACTGCTTCACACCTCTGCTCTCTCCTCAGTTTGACATGAGTGCCATAGCAGGATCTACACTATCACAGGTGCTGGCTATTCTAGGAACTCCGTTGTTATTTCCAATTTTTTCACTGCTTAGACAAGCCAACCAGAGAGAAGGAGCATTTCTGGAATCTTAAGAAGTTTCCAAAGGAATAAAAAACTGCTTCATATTCAACACTGAGAAGCTGACGTTACACTTTATGGTATATAATGACAGAAAAGTCAAAGTAATTTATATTTCAATGTCTTATTGCAAGACAGTCACTTCAGTTACAAAATCCAAGATCTCTGTAAGAAAGAAATTCCCCAGAGATGGGCTATTACTGCATGCATTAGTCTCTCCAGTGGGTCTGAAGATACTGCAAACCACAGGGACATCTGATCAGCAGCTTGTGGGTAAATTTTGCACTTCGCTGTCTCACCAGTTACATCGGGCCACAGAAATGATCAGCCCCTCCAAATCAATCAGAATAACCACTTCTCAGTGCGGGTGTAAACAGCAGCATGCCTGGTGACAGAAAAGAAAATCAGACCCCATGCATGTAGGGCACTATCAACTGCAGGTCATCCCTTCTTAGCTGCAGAATTAGTTGCTACAAGTCACAGTTTTCCCTTCTCTTACATCCCTTTGCCAAGTACCACAGATACATACCTTTCTTAAAACATCATGCTTGGGAATAAAAAAAACAACCTACCTTGTTGTTCTTCCTCAACAGTAAAAGTCTATTCACAGAGTTATTTTCATTCATTACAAAGGCTACCATCAACCTTTGAGGTGATACCTAAAGTAGATCTAAGTTATATTTGCAACCTCTCTGCGGTACAAAAGAGTTTTAGTTTAAATGGGAATCAGGCCTGGTTCATNAAAAAACAACCTACCTTGTTGTTCTTCCTCAACAGTAAAAGTCTATTCACAGAGTTATTTTCATTCATTACAAAGGCTACCATCAACCTTTGAGGTGATACCTAAAGTAGATCTAAGTTATATTTGCAACCTCTCTGCGGTACAAAAGAGTTTTAGTTTAAATGGGAATCAGGCCCGGTTCATCTTTAAGATTGCAAACCTTTTGGCATCGAGACTAGCTTTTCGATATATCTATGCAGTACAAAGAAGAGAGGTGCTCACATGATGCTGAATCTTCTAATTTAGTAATTCTCTCCTTGTTTTTGTTTGTTCATTTATAACTTTGGATCACTTCTTATGCTCCTGGGCAGTCTTCCAGCAAAGGACTTTCCTCCGGCTCCACAACAGCTCACTGGTCCTACAAGGAGAGAAGTACTACAGAGGCCCCTTTTACATAACCTCCTTTTTAAAGATTCCATTAGAATGGCTGCTGCTTCCACACAAGCGATGAATATCTGATACATCCCAAGAGAACGGAAGTGCTCATAGGCTAAAGATTCCTCTAACTCTGTTGATTTGAAGTTAATTTATTTCATGAAGCAAGTCTCCCGGTAAGTCAGGACTGTGAGAAAATATAACTTGGAGAAAAATCTGCTCAGTTTGGTTTGTATGGGAAGACTCAACGCACAGGTAAAATTGCTCTCTTTGTCGAGGCGTTCCTTTGACCCACCCTGACACAGAAGAGACTTCTTGTAAACATGTGAACATTTATGCTAATGCCCAAACACGTTTCCAGTCATAAAAAGCATCATTTGTAGCAGCTTTACCTCTAACGATGCATTTTATTTCTGACTATGCCAATCTGCTTTACAGACCGTTTAAGCGTGCTGCATGTATACAGACTGGAAGAGCCTTGCAATATGCCTGTGTAGGTATGCATCATCATTAGGGAAACTGAGTAAGCAGAGGGTGAGACCTTAAAGTAACTCTGCAGCATGCACTGAAAATAAATCCCCTAGTCTCCACAGTGATTCTGCACTTAAAAGCTGGCTTCTGACCTGTGCTATAACTCGTCATACAGCCACTTCATTCTCCACAGCCTCATTCCCACTCAAATTTCACCTAACAGCTCTTCATGGGCCTTGAAACATCTGCTTGGAAAAATACAATTCACATTGTCTCTCATGGAATTACTGGCACAGATTAGCCCCTTCCCACATTACTGTTAAATGCGGCATAATGTCACACTCATCGAAGAACTGCATGTTGCCCCATCCTTCATGTGATTTATTTTGCTTTTCGTGTGTACTCCTTTTCTAGACAACCTCTAAGCCAAAAAAAAAAAAAACCAAAACCATTTTTATATAGCTGCCCCTCCAGCCCACTGACAGTGTTCAGTCACAGTAGTAGCGGTGGAAGCTGTTTGAGGTTCCTTTCTCATGCAGTGGGGCTTAGAGTAAAAGTTTACTTCAGCTTCCTCTGGCATTTATGGCCCTTCCAAGCAGATGGTCCCCGCTGGATCCAGTGGCAATGAAAAACTTTCACACAAAAGTTTTGCCAGAATTCTCAGCTGAAGAGCAACTTCCCAGAATAAAATTGCTATCACGGCACCAGGAGGGAAGGCAGGCAGAGTAACGTCACTGTTGTTGTCCTACCTACAGAGCATGAACCAATATGAAAATCAATGACTTAAATTCACTTAAGAAAGTCTGAATTAAAAGTTACTTAAAACTAGCTGTGGGTCTTCAAAACCTAGACTTCTTGGGGCGACAGTAAAGAAAAGGCTGGCTCCATCATGCAGAATCCAGCCTTTCCCAAACCCAGGCTCAGAAAGGGCACAAGTGCCTTGATTTCTTCCTCCTGACTGCAACACTGTGCCCTACAGAACACAATCCTCCTTTTTTGTAACCTATTCTGCACTGTCATTGTTCAAAAGGATTTTTCCTTTCCCTATTTCTTCTGCTCTGTGAGCAAACGATGGAATTTGAATTTGGGGAGAACACCTCCTGGAGAGGCATCACTTTCAGCCAATGCGGAAGGGAGTGCTCCTGCGCAGACAGAGGAGGCCATCGCAAATAGCCGCTTACTCTTCTTGCGGCATCTCCTGCCGTCTCTGTTCTGACTCAGCTCCCCACTGCACCACGCAGGCAGGCTGTCAGCACTGGTTACTGCCCACTACTGTCAACACCTCCCCAGCCAGGTGGTAATGACATCTGGGAAGGCCCATTTAGCTTTAATAAAAAACAAAGCCTATTTTTACAAAGCTGCCTGCCTGGAGTGATATAGCAACAACTGCCAAAAAGTCTAAGCTTATTCTAGTATTTCAAACCTGCAATACTTAAACTTCAAGGTTCACATGAGCAGTAGTGATATATTAGCGAGCCTTTCTTGTCCATTTTTAACACCTTCAGAGTTCTGTTGTTATCTCAGTGGAGATGAGATATAGAATTGCAAACCACTGATCTTCCTAAAGTGCTGCCTGGTGGGAATTACAAGGGCTGTACAATGTCTTCTCTCAGGAAATTTCATAACTAGAAGCCAGACACGAAACAGAAGCCAATCTTGTGACAGAGGGAAAACCGCAATTATGCTGCTGCTCGCATTCACGTATCTGCTCAATCACCCAACAGCAGAGTGGTTGTTTATAGCACAGCTACTTCTTTATTCTATTACCATAAATACACTGGACAGAGAAGACAAGGGAGCAAGCTCCCATGCATGCCTTTTCCAGTCCAGGAGGAAGCGACTGATGATTTGTATCGATCGGGCTGTACACCAGAAAGGTTGCAATTGCACTTCTTCAGCTCCTAGATTCAGAGGTTTATGGATGCCCATCACAAAGCACGTTAATAAAATCAGCAAAGGTTTATGTATCACTGCTGTACAGCATTGGGTTAGCAGCGTATAGCTGCCAGGGACAGGCCATCTGCCACAGAGGAAGCATCAAAACAGAACAGTTTCTACAGAACGATTTCTGTATCAAGAGGAAAGGTACAAAAAGCCAGGAAATAAGGGATTGGTTTACAAAAAGGAAAGAAACAGTCCACGGCCTATAATTCTGCCATTTACCCAAATCAGTTTTTAATTCAATACTTCCAAAGGACTGACCTCGATCCTTGTCATGACACGCTGTACATCAGAATCCTTTCTTTTAATCTTCAAATGTTCTCCTTCAATTCCCGCTACAGAGCCTGCGGAAAGCACAGTTGCAGAGCTCCCTGGTGCCCAGCACCGTGGGAGAGAGAGCAAGGCCAAGGAAGAAAGATCTTTTCCCACCTCATCCCAGAATCTGGCTGCCACAAAGTGGCAGAAAACCAGCCTTCTGCCCTGAACCGCCTAGTGGCCGGCTTAAGCAGCGCATCGAACCTGCCCCAACATTCCCCCAGGGCAAAGTCTGCAATTCTTTCCTTGACAAGAAAATTACAATGACACCAGCGATTTGGCAAAAGGGATCATATCCAGCGTGAGATTGGGGGCAGGAGACCTAACACAGAGCAGTGGTGGGGTCAGCAAAGTGGGGAAGAGATGCGGAAGAGAGCAGGGAAGAGGCACAGAGCTGGCCCCGATGCTAATAGAGCACGCAGAGAATTAACAGAAAATGGAAGAATCTGTGAAAGTGAGATGAGGATTAATACGCTCAGAGTTTATCCCAGCTGAAACTCTCCTTAGCTCATCATGGAAACAGCAGTACAAGACACAGAAGTGTGGTCTGAATATTCTTTATGGGTTTTCTGCACAACCCCCTTAGCATCACTGCCCATGTTCTCCAGCAGCCCATCCTGCTGGCCAAGCCTCTCTCCAAAGCACGTCTGCACAATTAAAATTATTTTCAAAAATCTTAGAAAGAAAAGGGGTTCTGCCTTGATTTCAAGGAGCCAGATCTGACTGGTTCAGATTTGTCACAGGCCCCTCTATTTATCCAGTGCCTAGAGCAATGAAAACTGGCCCCCAAAGACTACAAAACTCATTATTAACTGGAGTTGCATGTGCACTAGCAGGGATTTTGGTGCCAGAATTTTCCCTTGTCCCCACAGGGTCAGAGACCAGGCTGGTTTAAATGAAGTGATAAAACGATCATCCTGCTGCAAATTCTTTGAACTATTGCTGCTTTTTTTGGCCAAGAATGAGGGAGTATCTTCTCTGTTATTAGCATAAAATAATTAGACTTTGGAGTATATTTTCCTCCCAGTGCACATACATAATTTGCATCAGTATTAAAAGGGACCTCTCTATTCACGCTCATCGAAAGGAGGCTCTACCCCAAGAGACTGAGAAAGACTAAACCCTAAATATGCTTTTGCCTATCACCAAAGATTTCCATATGCTCCCGTAAACTGCTATCCTCATTATATACTTCTTGCTCCTCCTAGTTTATTTCCATTGAGACAAATGTTTAGCAAATCATGGAAGAAAATCATTTGCTGAGGCTTCACACAGTAGGCAATCAAAAATGATGCATGCGAATTCTATGGAAATCGCTCTTTGTGTCCAAACTTTGAGACCCAATTCACGCTACGGTTTCCACAGAACAAGAATTTAATAGAAAAGCTTCCTTGATGAAATTGCACTTCTTTGGTATGAAAAGCGATGAATCCCTGGTTAATACTAACAGCGCCTGCTGCACGCACGTTTAGGGACTCTTCATAGTTCCAAACAGCCAGCATTAACCTGTGTTATAGCAAGCACTGAAGCAGCGGCTTGAGACTGACAGTACTTCACAGGGTAACAAAAGTGAGGTCTGGGGAAATAAAACTGCTACAGCAGGAGGGTTGACTTTATGGCAGTTTGAACAGATGCCTACATTGGGATATAAAGTCTCGCGTGTCTTGGCCCACTGCAGCCTGAAGAAGCATAAAACATTCAGTACTAATGCTAAATGACAGAATCGTGGGCTTGGCAAGGTGTTGGCAACACTGTGATGTCTGAGATGATGTCCTTTGTTCTGGGCCTTTCCTTTAAGTGCGAGGTGAGCTGTACCTATGAATGACCATCACGGAAGGAAAATGACGAACAATGAAGTGCTGCCAAAGATAGAGCACAATTATGTAAGGGACGAAACCGGCAAAGTCTCAGCGCAAAATGTCATTTTATGAGACCGAGGGTAACAACAGTATCCTGCAAAACAGGGAAACCTCAACAAACAATAGAAAAAAACCCTGACATCCCTGAGAAGGACTGAAAATTACCATCCTCTCTACTGGGTAGAGCCCCTCATCGTTCCTCACTCCCCTTTCAGGAAGGGCCAACCCAGTTTAAGTGATTCCCTCTCGTTTCATCTCACCACCACTCACCCTGGACTGAACTGCAAATGAGATCAGGGAAATGCTCTAGCTTAGAAACGATAATTTTCTTTGCCTGGTATTTTTTAATACGCAATCACGCTCCCCATCCCAACACCCGCTACAAGAAAAGCAGGAATGGTGTCAGAAGGAACAAACGGTGAGGAGAGAGGAGGTAGGAATATCTAAACTCAGGTACATCACTGAGAAAGACATCAGGTGAAACCACCACAATGGAACAACAGTGCACATTTGTTATTAGCTTCTTGGCTGAGATCCAGTTCTCCAGAATTGTAAGGACCCAGGTTTCACCTCCGGTTGCCCAAGGGTAAACGCAGACTCATTTCATTCATTTCAGTGAAATTACTTCAGATTTTCACTGCTGCAAATTGCAGAAATGTCTGTCTTTTGTGTTTAGCACCATCCCTATGAGGAGAAAAACTGTTAGAAGCCTCCCTCCAGTTGAACTCAAGTTCAAACTTGCTGGCTGAACTTGTGAGGACAAATTACTATTCTTTGCTTCAGGGGAGAATGCCTTTTTCCAAAGAAGTAACTGAATCAGAATATGCAACCCACTGCTGAGGAAAAGATACTGAGATATTGATGGGGAATGAGCAAGCTGGGGTGCCCAGAGTAGGTGCACACTATGAAGCTGGAGCCAGCATGCAGAGCCTCGTGAATCGGTACGTTTGGGCTTTGCAAGCAGCAATGGCACATGCACATGGCCTGGAGATCTCCTAATGTAGGTGTGCTGCTGGTGCACCTTGTAAGTGGTGGCTTACACGTGTCTCCTCTCCAGCACTTCCATCTTGGAGCTTGTAGCAGGGTCAACACAAGTGCCTGTGTCGAGTTGCACAGAAATAGCACAAAAAAAATCCCAGTGTGACCCTCACCTGAGGCATGTGTTGTTCCTCATGTGCTTTTCGCCCCTCCCATTTAAGACAGGTACGCTTTTCCTCCACAGGTGCCTACAGGCGATGAAAGCTGTCCATGGGGAATTCATTTCTTTTTAACAAAACTCGCAATGCAGACAACTTTTAGAGAGGAAGAAAGGGCAAGTTCCCCGTATCTTACACAAGCGCGTAACCGAGATCATGGTTTGGTCTGGGATGAAGGAACCAGATGGTTGTTTTGTTTGGTTTTCCCTGAGATCTGTAATGAAAACAGAGCCCTAGAAAGCTATTGTCTTGTCCAGTAAGAAGTCTTCTGAGGTCCTTATAGAAAATATGGTCAAAAAGATCCCTTTCCTGTTGTCAACCTTCACCACAAAAAACTAAGGTATAACTGAGAAAAGTTCTCTCCTATTCCTCCCTCATATGCTACCTCTCAATTTAACTCAGAACTTGATTTAAAAAACAAACCCACATGAATCTCAAGGAAATAATTCACCATGTCTTTCATCAAAATCACCACCAGTTCCTCTAGTCAGGGTGGGTAGAAGGCTGCAGTTTCAATCAGGCAAAACATATTAAAAGAGGTTTCGAATCACCTCACAAAGGGGACAAAACCTATTTATCATTTCATTCCATATCTCCATCTGAGGTAAATATGCTCAAAGAAGACAGCGCCTTGGCCTGGAGGCAGTGATGCAGTTTGGGATCAGTGCTAAAGAGATGCCTTGTCCTGGTGTTATACTGGAGAACTCAAAGGAGCTAAATGTCAGCTTCCAAACTGCAGAGACCTAAGAGAGTTCCAATTTCCATGAGCAAAATATTATAATAAAGCCCATGCAACACCTACGCAACCCCAATTGTTAAGAAATCACTGATACATCTCTCTGACAAACCATACCTTCCCCGGCTGATCAACACACATTTGCGGTCAGTAGCACAGTCTAAAGTAGGCGCAAAGTAATTCTAAGGTAGCACAAAGACACACAATTCCCTGACCTTCCTGCTTCTTTCCATCTGAAAATGCAAAGGCAGGCGGGTGTTGGATTTTACCTTCAGGGAAACACCACGCTGTATGTTTTAAATGCGTAAACTGCAGCATGTTCGGTCAAATAACTTGTGCCTAGTTTATGCAAAAAAAATTTTTGCTTACTGGACAGCAGAGGACGAAATGGTAAATGAAAATATGTTACTTAGGTTATAGTCTCCTGAGCAAAAACCTCTATTAACGCTACAGAGGTAAATGTGTTTCTCCATCTGCTGCTGCTGTTACCCAGGACGAGGAAGCACCACCCCGGGAAAAACTGGAAAGAGCCACAGGGAAGCAAGGACAGGAGCAGAGGCAGGATCACTAGTACTGGATTATACCCAGGGACAAATGCCTCCGTACAATTCTGTTATTATTTTACGCTTAGATAGCCTGTAGCACAGTAATTTCCCCTGAGCCTCCAGATCATGCATGTGGAAACACTAAATGACAACAGTAATTACAGTTTAAGGTTACTGTCCTTTGCCTAAGTCTTTTGGGCTTCAGAGGATCTGCACTAATCTCTCGGGTTTTATTTTTTCCCCACTGTTCTCATCTCAATTTTCTTATTGCCCAGGTGCTGTAAAGACCACAAATGGCTCCAATCCAACCTCTTGTGATTTTGGTTTTGTTTCCCGCCCCAGAACAGGAGATTTGGCATCTGAAATCTACTCCTACTTTTGCTTTGCTTCGTTGTATGACCTTTTGCAAAATTTAAATCCCCCCTCTGTTTATTTCCAGCATTTGTGAAATGGGCATGACCCATATTTGAAACCTGTAGTTACAAGATTATTTCATTATGTACTGTAAAAGATGACAAATTATTTCAGATGGACAGACAGATCATTTCAGTGGGAGATCTGCAAGTATTAAACGTCCAAAGCAGGCCCTTTCTCACTGTCGTCCATTTTGTAGGCACACAGAAAGTATTTGGGAAGATTTATTTGACTTTCTGGCTTACGCTGAATTATTCATCGTTTGCAAGTCAGGTAGGTAATTCACCTTGCACACACTTCTCAAGTACAGTGCTAATAAGAAAACCACGATGGGCAGATTCTTCTGACAAGCAACATTCTCAATAAACAGCTGTCTTTACTGAAATACGTCCTTCCTCTACGCAAAATCATTTATTCCACAGCGAATGGCAGGACATCAGTAGACAACAGTTTGACTTGTACTCCTAAAAGCAATGCCCTTTTTCATACCTTCCAGTCTCAAGCTGGAATTTGCATTTCTTTCATACACTCAAAGTTGCTTCCAAGCCTCACTGACACAGGAAAGTGAAAACATTTCATAATTAAACTCCAAATTCCACTGAGACTGCACATGGCAACACTGAAATTAAACAAAAAACATTTTTTTGCTACGGTAAGTTGCTCACTGCAGAAAACGTTTTTTCCTTAGCGATAACTAACCAAAACCAATCATTTGTATCCCCTTTTCCAGCTTTTTCTCCAACTAGCTTCTTAGAAGTAAAAAAAAAGACAATATATGTATATTCATACCTTGTCTTCTGTGTGTCTCAAGTTAACTACTGGGGTTTTTTTGCTTTTCAGTGAATTACAGCCTATGAGTAACAAACGCTTCCTCCTTTGGAGGACTGCGCCACTCAGGTCCTATTACCTCCTCAGAACAGGGTTTAAGAAGCCACTAAGTATGCTCTGACTGAGGGAAATCTCAGCCTCTCAGATGTTTTCAGAAAAGGCGGGGTGAGCTGAGCAACCCAGGATTTGTTTGTGATAAACCCTTCAGGCAGTTTCAGATAACAATGGCTTCCAAGACTAACAACCAAAGGAGACAAAAAAAAACTTTTGATGCAGATGTTCGGCAAATTAGCCATAGAAACAGTTAGCTTGTGCCAAGCCCCTTTGCTTCAATTTTGAAAAAAAAAAAAGCAATGGACCAAAGGCCCAGTGGAGGTTTACTAGATTTAACTGGCATCGGAGAGCGAGGGGTCTGCATAGCTGTGAGAAGCTGTAGCACTCACAGTGGCACTGCTGCCTGCAAGTTTATTCTTACCCATTTAAATTCTAAGAGCAGCAGTGAAGTGAGTGGCGAGTTACCTCTAAGAGCAAGAGAAGGCTGTAGTCCCAGCCAATAATCAGATATTTGTTTCAGAGGTTGTCTCCCACCAGCTACTTTTCCTCGCATGAAACGTACTTTTTGCATCATTGTGGAAAATGGAGTCAGACCTATGGATGTCTGGAAACAGGATGTTCATGTGGAAAAAAATAATGAAACTAAAGAGAAACAGTCAAAAACGATCATGAAACAAAATCTTAGAAAGGTTCCAATGAGAAACGTTGGAGCAAAATTAAACTCTTTTTTTTTTGCTAAATAAAATCGTTGGGTGCAATAAAATACTTTTGCCCTGATTTAGTATTTCAAACATGAAAAGGCAGATTCTGTCTCTGTTACTTCGTGATTGCACTATCAAAAACAAAATGAGTTGAAGTCTTAAAAATTATATTTTTCATTAGGAAAATAATCATTTTAGTTAGTTAATAGTCCAATGGAAAAATTTTCATAATTTTCATTTCTTATAACATGCCCTGCACAACTTGGGAAAGGACTGTTGAGATTTATGAGACACGACTACGGCTAGATCTGGAAACAAGGAAATAGAAGCTTAACATGAAGGTTTTCCCTTTCTCTTTTCGGAAAATAAGTAGTCCAAATTGAAATCTTCTTCCTACAGCAATCAAGGGAATTATTCCAAGAAAAGCTCATGTTCCAAAACAAATAAAATGGATTCCCATGAACGTTTTCCCAGGAGAGCATCACAGTTGAGAAAAGAAAATAAAGCAAGCACTGTTCAACTACATCAGTGTCTCCCAGCCTAAAAGAATCAGCATTTTTGTCCAAACTCTGCCAGAGATTGCTTGTTGCCCCACAGTATCAGATCCATTAAACGTGTGAGGCAGGCTATTACAAGAAGGGTTCATCTTGTTCTGTGCTGGAAAAAACAGCAATTGTAATGGTACCCATAAGGTTTACAAAAGGTATCTCATATTTTTAAGACACTCTGCAGACACTGACTAGAACGTGGCTTCTTCCAAGAGCAGAGGGGCTGGGATAGCAGCTGACAGCTCCTGGTTTCACCGGCAGAAAATGCCTCCAGGCACAACAGCAGTGACTTCGGTGGAACCACACCTAGGACAAAAGTGATCCAGAAGCTCTGCAGGGAAAGGCTGGCTGAGCGCCAGGGAAACCAGTGGCCTAACACAAAAGATGGGCTCAGACTGGGTTTATCATATTTGCCAGACGACAAAGCCAAGTTAGAACAAACAAATCTAATCAATCGCTCAGCCTCAGACTCCAAGACAAAACACAGGGCATCTCCTTGCTCCAGTGGCTTATTTTATTTCTCAGGTTCTTGCTGAGGATACAACCAATGCATCTGGACTTCCTCCAGAGAAAAGGAATAGGAGAAAGCGCGCAGAGGTGGCGAGGAAGAAGAGAACGAGCTATTAATTCTGAGCATAGTACTGCAGTGTTACATAAGCTAGAGCCCAGCAGTAATCAGCTTACTGATACTGCTGCGAGACCAGGAGTATAAAAATAATAATTAGATCTGGCAACCCTGGTTCTTCTGTAAAGACTTCACATTTGCAAACTCATGGATCCCTTACTGTGTATTCTTCCGTATGAAAGAATAATGCTTGGAATCAATAAAGCCAAAATTGATGGAAACTGACTGTTCACATTTATGAAATATTAAGTCTGTACACATAGTAACAGCATATTTCTTTTCAGCACTCGCACAGTAGACAGGTATCAATATAAAACATAAAACAGCATCTTCACAAAAATTCAGCTACCACCTCATACAAGCCAAGTTGCAATACTGACCGGAGTTCAGATATGATAGTATGGAGCTGATATTACACAACTAACTAGAAAAAATACTTAACATGGAGATGTTAAGGTATTTCTTAGTTTTTCCACAATGTTTTATTCTACCCAGTCCTGTTCTCTCCCTCAGTATGGAAGCTGACAAGTGCAAGAAACGTTATTCAACTTCAGCAACCCATGACATACATATTAGCATTTTAATTACTAGTGGCTATTATCAGCTGTTAGAGGCACCCATTTTGCTGAAAAGCCTTGTTCCAATGCAGCATCAAATAATTACTGCAGAAAACTGTTCAGAAACTATTTAAATCTAAACCTTTAATTAATTTCCATTGTATATCCAGATACTGCTATCAACTTACTCTGACCTTTGTAAACCCCTTTTTGTATTCAAGGAAGGCATCATGCACACAAGCAATGATTTCACAGATGTATTTATAACTCCTTGTTGGCTTCTGGGCCATTGAGTTGGTGGCAAAAAAGTTAGTATTATACTTAAGACACTGCACACACACTTCGAAGATCTGGAAACACAGAATGCTTATAGCAACAGCGTTTTGGAACAGATTGCAATAAACCAAGAGACCTAAATGCTGTTCACAAAGAAAACACTCATCAAATTTTAAACAACAGTAAAGCATGTCAAATGGCATAAGTGGATGCACTACATAATACATTTATTGTGTGATATAGTAACATATGCCATTACATCGATTCTTTTAGCTTCAGCTTCTTAGTAGAAACGGGTGGTTTGGTTTTTTTAACATCACAGCCCTGTGACACAAGCCCTGGCACGGCATGCTCAGATATCCCAGAAAACTACACCAAAAAATGCTCTAGCCTTATCTTACTGATTTAACCGGACATCCTTAGCTGCACTGCCTTTTATTTATTACCCGTGTCATATACAGTAATGGTTCTCATCATCTAATTGTACACGCAAGAAACTCAGTCACTGGTTTAACGGTTGATTTTCTGAAGTCAAGAAATAACAGAAATAAACCGTTACAAATCTGTTTTGTTTCATTCTGAGTCCACCATGTTACAGACTAAAATACACTGGCATTATATATTGTCAAGTACAATATTTTAACTAATTCTATAGTCTTCCCAAAGTATATGTCAACCAATATATTCCCGGTCTTTCAAAAAGGTTTAACTCAAAGGCAGATTGCCAGGCTCCAACATGCCAAATTTTCTGTTAGCCTTAGAGATTTGCCAAAAGAAAACAGACTCCAATTCAATCCAAAACTTCGCATTGTTCCTGGGGAAGTGTTCTGAGCATATGTTTTACTCATCTTGAAAACAAGGAAGTATAGCTGAATACACACAGATTCTAAACTGAAAGTGAAGTGAACTCTGAAGATGGGCTTACACATGCCAGTCTGGATTCTGTTGTAATTGTAATGTTGGCGACTTAGGAAGGGAGAGCACTTTTGAAGCCCCACATTTTGTGCCATCATCAAGCATAAGTGCTTCTGGGCCATGACTGACTCTTCCAAGTCACCACCGGCTGTCCTGGACTGAGCCCTGGCAAGAGGAAGGAAAAGGGTCACCATACAGGGTCAGGAAATGCTGGTACAATGACAGCCCAGAGAATGCAAAGCCAACCAGTGGCTGCTTTCCTTCATCTCACCAACACAGGCTGCAGCTGGCCTGAGCTTCCAGATGCTCACAACCTCCAGCAACTGGTAGCTCAGCACATCAGAGCGCTACTTTTCTCATCTGAAACCAAACCAAACTAAACTTGGCCCAAACCAAAGCAAACTTGTGCAGCACACTAGGTTCTGCGTTAATCCAACGTCAGTGGCCCACCCTGTGCATTCTTCTCAACAACCTACTAACAAAAAACCCTAAACCATATAGTCTCACCACTGACACTGCTTGTATTGTAATATTAAACAGACCCCACTGACGATTCCAAGGCTGGAAACTGCACAGGCAAATAACAAAGGCAAGGCCTGCTCCATGAAGCAGAGACTATTCATCAAGCAGGAAACAAGAGGGAGACAGGAAAAAGCAGGAGGAGACTGGGGAGCAAAGCTGCAGTCAAGAGAACAGACATCAACAATAAAGCAGAAACTTAACTAATGCCGGTTCAGCCATTTACAGGCAGCAGAGCGGAGGCTGAATGTGGTAAACTGTCTCAACAGGTTTTTGTAAAATTATACATGGTTACAAGTATTTCAGAGGGATAAAGCTCATTTTATTGCCTTACCCCACTTTATCCCAAGTAGCATGTTCAGCAATATGAAAATTATACAGTATGTGACTTGAAGCAACTTCAAGAAGTCATCTGAACCATCCCAGGGCCCTGGGGAGGAATCAGCAACACCCAAATCAGTTATGATCACTGTCTAACCTCGTCTTAAAACCACTGACTCCACAGCCTCCAGTGGCACCAGGACTGCAGCGTGTCAGTACTTTCATTTTTAGAAAATTCTATGTGAATCTGCACCGCATCGTCTTCACTTATCAGTCTATTATCTCGCAGTACATTCCTTTACTTTTTTCCCCTAATGGAAATATTTTTAGCTTACTCTGTAATTTTAGTTATACACTAGTTCTATAGAAGACATATGTATGTATGTTTGATGACATTTTGATAGTCTGTTATTTCATTATGTGCAGCTAATGGTGCTTTTTTATATAATATGGCTATACAAGATTTCCAACATTCTTTAATGTTGATGTTGATGGATTGGGGTTTTTTCTCCCTGTAGCTGTCTTTCTAGTTACAAACAGAAATAATAGATTAACTCAGCCTAGCTTTTACATCACGCTGGATATAACTGCATTTGCTCCACCAGCAAACTGAAGCATCTTCCATACTCAATAATGCTGTGATATTTCACGTTAGAACCGTATTGCACATTGCAAATACAATACACAAACACAGCCCAAACACGAGCCAGCAATGCTACACCTAACATCAGGAATCCAAACTTGGGAACTGGAAAATTCTTCAGTGAGTATGCTTAACATACTCACTCTGCAGTGAAAGGGACTACTGTGTCAACCTAACTGACAGCTTAAGTCTCTGAGCGACTCTAGGCCTCATTATTTTTTATATTAGAGAGTTGTTTTTATTCTTATTATAGAAACTGACTCCTATGCAATAATCCTGATATGTCAATTAAAGAGCAGCTAAGTGCTTTGCAGTTGGAGTCACTGTTGGTCAACCATGCAAAACCCAGCTGAACGGGGCTTTCTGTGAGCGGTTAATCTCCATCAACCCTCAGCATGCACGTACAGAGTCTGCAAAGGCCTTGGACAACAAGAAAAAGGAATCCCTCAGATTCAGTTCTCAAAAAGCAATCGCAGGCAATTTAGCAATCATTTGCAGTGACAACAGCCAGGCCACTATACGATGTACAGTAGAGCCATGAACCAAACTTGCTACTTCACTTAATTTCCAACATTTTTCTTTTGATATTATCACAGACACAAACAATTTCGTGCCCTATAGACTAGTTTATCCTCTGCACTCTGGAGGCACAACAGTAGCCCCTTCCTTCTGTCAGCAGCGCAAGAGGGGCAAAGTAGCAGGAAAACTTTTTGCCTCATTTATTGGACACCTAAATCTCCTCTCTGCAGCCCTGTTGATTTCTTGTTTGGAAGGACAAAGATCATACAACACATGTAGTGTATTTTCTACAATTACTCATCTTTGTGCTACTGGCTGTATGACCCTTTCCACATCTGTGCTGCAGGTTGAATCCCACCTTCCCATAAACAACCAACTGTAACTGCATCTGACCTTTTGTTTAAACACTCTGCTGTAATCTCTGCTGCTTCTTCCTTTTCATCTTCTCAGATAACCCCCACTCACAAACCTGTATATTTAAATAACAATCCACCAACATCTGCAAAGGATCTAAACATCATAAAAGCAAAATGCTTGATTTAAATATTAAATTCTCACAGTAATAAGATATACACCAGATCAATTATCAGATTATCTAGTGCACAGAGTGCACTACAGTTTCCTCAAGAAAATAGGTTTGTTGTTTTCTTATAATGCTTGCCAACTGGCTTCATTACAAACCAGAAATACGAAATCTTTGAAAAGGCTCCTGAGCTGTATGGGAAAGCAAAACAAATATAGTTCAAGATGCTGTTGAGTTGAAAAAGTTATTAATACAAGAACAGGCCTCCCTCTGTGAACCGGAACAGATTCTTGAGACCCCTTCCTCAAACACACTGGATAAAACCAGAAACAGATGAACGAGGGATCTACTAGAGGAAAAAAATGCCTGTTTTCTGCACAATATGCTTCATTCTGTCAGGATGATTGAAAAAAAAAATGTCTTCAGTTCTTGTTTGGTGAATAAGCTGTCAATGCAGCTTAAACCAACAATGTGTAGGTTTGAGGGCGGCTGGGTTTTTTTCAGCATTGGAAAGAAGACATTTCCTCTAATGAGTTTTCCTTGGCTGTTCAATATTTATTACAGGTACTTAAACAGAGCTTTTATTACTTAATGTTCCATTTCCTTCCAAAAGGATAACACCGATGCTCGTGTAATGCTGCTCTATAGTCTCATAAAATTGATGGCAGCTCCAAACTTTTCCTGGGCATAATCCTACCAGCATCCAGCCCCATGATAGCATATATTAGGGCAAAACTCTAAATAGGCTCCACTGGAAAGTCTGTCACCACTACCACCTGCAGCATGAATTTACATAAAAGAGCTGAAAACATGAAGTGCTTTATAACCTGCCATTTTCACCCGTGTCTCTATCCCGATGTGTATATCCATACCTCCCTGCATGGCAGAGAACTGGCTGCGGGGCCTGAAGCCTCCCCCCAAGATCTGAGACTGGGTAGCAAGTCTTGGGCATTAGGTTCACTTTATAGAATGTTTATCGCCACAGAGGTTGAAAGTTTTGTATAGATCTGGGGTCACTGCTGTGGTGAACTGCATGGAAATTAATCCCTCTACCCGCTAAGGGAGTCTGTAGCAGGATTACAACAGCGCACAGGTCAAGTGCTGGCCCTTTCCTATGGGACGGATTTTGCTATTGCTGTCCCTTTGCTTTCAGGAGCAAGCCATCTTTCTTCTCAGATGGAGGAAACATCTTGGGGTATCTTCCAAGCTCTGTCTGATCAGAAACTTAGCAGGGAATGAAAATCACTAGCACTGGTCAGGAAGCTAAGAAATCGAGATGTGGGGCATGGAGCTGAAGTAAAGATGCCAAATATAACCATTTTAATAAAGATAACTGTAAATTGCTCTTATTGCTACATTCCAGGGACACAATTGCCTGTCTCCAGTACCAGAAGGCTAGAGAAACAGGTTACACCTCCACAGCAATTACAGAGATCTGACCAAATCTGCAAGGAAAGCTACAATGGGTCCTACCCCTTGCATCCCCAGGTCACTGCGCTCTACAGTCGCTGGAGAACTGGGGAAAACTGAGTTCTCCTGATCTTATCAGGAAGATTTTCATTTTTGCAAAGGGAAAGATCTGTGCTGGCATCTAAGCGAGTGAGGCAAAAGGCTCCACCTTTACCCCCTCTCAAGCTTGTCATCAATGTTGCCAGAAATGACACTTAAAGGCGACTTACACTGCACTGCCATTGCTAAGGGCTGCTGCTTGCTAAGAAGTGGTGCTTTTCCCAAGGTGCCGTCCCTCTTTCCCCAGGTTAAAGGTGACCGTGGATGAAACATCCAGCTCTGGTGGCACTTGGCAATGCCCCGCCTGGAATCACAGGGAACTTCTGCCTTCAGAGGTTGCAATGGTCCAACCAGAAGCCAGTCAAGTTAAGGGGGCATGGGAGGGATCTGAGGTGAGGAAGGATATGGAAGATTTTTATTTATTTAATTAAAAGCTTAGATCCTCTGCACTTACACCTTCCTTTTCTTCCCTTGTCCCATGACACAAGCAGTTTGGGAGTACTGTTAGCCACAGGCACCTAGAGACTACATGTTGAAGAAGCTGCACACCTGCCCTCCCCGGATTCCTGTACCAGCACAGGTATCAGCCAAGGCTCCCTTGCTGGTCTCTTTCTGCAACAAAACAATTGCCATCACTGGGATATTTATTTCCAAGGAAGTCATCGCCTATGTGCCAAACGCACTCTCAGTGGAAGAATTTCATTTCACCTTCCCCCTTCCACACATATATATTTATTCTCCCAACACCAACACAGATGCACTCGCATACAGATATCAGCAATGGGACTCAGCTCTTCTCTGTATATTAAATCCGCTTTCTTGAGTGGGATTAATCTTGGCAGCTGTCTGACAGGAGAGACTGCGTGGGAGGAAAACGGTTTTATCTAAAACTTGAGAGAAAGCAAAATAATCCTTGAAAGAACAAACTGTGTTTCAACTCTTGCTACTTCAGCAGAAGACTATTTACTAACAGAAAATACCCAACAACAGCAAAAATACAAAAGTATTGCTCTGAAAGGTAATGCAACAACCGTGCGTTTTTTCTTTCCTTTTACTTATGTGGCCACTCTTCAAAACATTTATTAATAATACAACTGAGTCTCTCCATAGGAGGCCAGAATCCAAGTCACTTTTGAAAATCAAAATGAAGCAAATCCCATGGTTTTCTTTTAGCTATGCTGGAGCAGGAAAGGTGTCAGCTTCCCATCCTGCCTCTATTGCACTTTCAGAGACGGGAAACCTAACAAGACAGTATAAAGTATCTCCGTATTTCTGATTTACTTTTCCAGAACAACCACATTGACGAAACACACCACTGTTCCTCATAATCAAAAACGAAGTTTGCTCTTACAGAAGCTGCATTTCCCTCCACTCACAGGAAAGTCTCCCTTGGGAATGGTCACCTAGCTGTAAAGGTTGCATTGTGACCTGCACTCGGGAGGCTGCGTGCTTTGATGTCAACACGGACACCCTGTTTCCAGTCTCTCCAGTCTATCCCTGTGCTTCTCCATGTCCTCCTCAGCTCATGGGCTGGCTCCACACCCAAATCGCTCAAGCTTTTTTCCTGACTGGGCTCTTGCCGCAGCCTGTCCCACTTATTCTCTCCTCACCTTCACGCCGATGTCCGGTCCCATCCTATTCAGACTCTTTACAGGCTTTCTGTCGCTCGGGGCCCTTGCTCCCTGCTGTCACCCTGCTGTTCCCTCCTCCCAGCCCATGGGTCACGGCAAGGACTGCCTCCCTGCCTGCAGTTCAGGGCAAAGTACAACAGCTACTTCAGCGAAGCCTTCCAAGGCAAACCAAGCCCAACAACTGACCTTTCAGTCTGAGAAATTTCAGCTGAAACAATTAACAGATAAAGGCAGATGAAAATGCAATTTCGCACGGAGAATGCTGGCTATCTTGCTGCTGTGTCTTATCGCACTAAAAATCCCAGCTTTAACAAGCAAAAATGTTAAAGAGACTTTTCTCCCCAGCCGAAATCTATTTGGCCACAAAGGTACATATGGTAAAGTAACAAAATACAAGTGCACCTGGAAATCATGGAAATTTGCAACTGACGCAGAAGAGTTGTTTCTGAGCAAATCTCTCCTGGAAAGTTCTCTGTACCTCAGTGAATGTAATTTAAATAACTAAACAGTCTCCATTTGAAGCAGTTCACTTCACTGTGGCATTTGCTATCCTGACAGTGAGGATCCCCGAGAGGACTGTACCGACAGCAAAAGCCACCGTGCATGATGCGCCTGCACTTTTTTCTTCAACAGTTCAATAGCACAAAACACTATATGACACTATTGCATATGTCTTCACTTGCTGCCGGTACTGTCTCAGGCTTCAGCAGCACTAATGCATTAAATAACGTTGAATCAATTGTACTTGAGGCTGCTCCTCAGAACAAAGATTCAGTTCTTGCCGGACTTCTAGAAAGGCATCTTAATAATGTTCCGTTCCCACCCCCTTGACAGCAATGCTGTTTGTCACACAATCACTGTATATATGTTTAGCATATCTCCAAATTATTTTGGTAAAAAACATACAGTAAATTTTACACAACAAAGCTTTTTTGAGCATTTTAAAAGAGGTGCAGAGCATCAAAATGGCGAGGTAACTTGTTTGCGTAGTGCTCTGCCATCTATCTCCCCAGACTCTTGAAAAACTGACATGGTTCCTCAAGGGACTTACTTGATTAAAGAACATTAATTAATTGAATGAACATCTGTGCTGTTGTTCAACTAATAATTAAAATTGGCTAGGAATTGTAATCTCCTCAAAAGTGAAAAGTACACAGAATAACTGCAGCCCACTTTCTCACAACATTTGGGTAGGGCTAAGCATCTACAGCATTTACCATAATGGTTCCTGAGAGATTCGTAAGGCCCTGTGGTGGAAGTTTGCTTCCTGGCTAGCCTGACAACAGGAACATTTTATTCTTGGCTTCATGCGTTAACATATTAACCATGACAATGCTGACATTTGTTGCTAAGAAAAATTGAATGTAAATGGTCTAGAAAGCTGCCATTAAATTTAGAAATTATTTTTGGAGTTTGAAATTAAGTACTGTCAACACAACTCATGTTTCCACTTAAACGCAAATATGACAGGAATTTTAATGACTTCTCTGAACTCCACGTATAAAAGAAAGAAGGGAAGTAAGAGTAACGGTTTTAATTGCTCTAAAACTGTATTACAAAAAGCAGCCAACCTATATGGTATGGACAGAACAAGAAGGAGGGCTAGATAAGAAAATGTCATGTTACACGTGGAAATGAAATCCATTCCTCTTCCACCCTTCAGTGTAACCCAGGAGGTCAGGATACACCCAGTATCATCCTTTTCCTCACATGGGAGATATTCTTAGTTATTTAAACACAGAGACTTACTCCCTGAGATCAAAGGAAGGAGCTAAGGAGAGCCCAGCCACTGGTATGCAGCACCACGAAGAAGTGGAGATTAACAGCAAAAACGAGATTTCATTGCAGTGACAGAAGGCAACTAAGGGTCTAGAGACCGCGAATATCAGATGACTGCAAAAGAGAACATCTCTGAACAAGAAGGTAGATTCATTTAAGCTGTTCTTAATAGCACTGCAGACACTTAGTCTAGAGCAAGTCTCAAATTAGTATGGGAGCACTCAGCCATGCAATACTGAGGCTGCAATGAGAATTGGTGGATTCATACAAATTTCATAGTTATTTGTAAACTTTTCAGAGGCTTACAGAAATATTTAATGCCACTACAGAGCCACACACACAACGACTACCCAGTCAACAGTTTGCAACATGCTCACTCAGTTGCATGCTTTTTCTGAAAGGGCTTTTACCAAGTTGGGGTGGTTCAGGGAAATGAAAGACACCTCTCTTGGGACATTTGCTTAGCATCCACTAATCGTAGATGGTTTCTGAACTGTTTACTTTCTGATCCCTGCTTGGTAAACAAAACAAGGGAAGCCTGAGAATTTCTATTCAGGGCAGGTTGAATGGGTCTCTTCCTCACAGCCCCTCACCTGTACCTGGTACCAGTTTTAGGGAAGGGGGACAGGAATAGGTACCTTAGAGCACTGGAAAACCAGCAGCAGCCCCAGAGAACGTGCCAGCACTCAGCACCTCAGGACAAAGTGACATGGGCAGGCAGTGCCTAGAACCTGTGTGGTTCACTCACATGGCTCCCAGCTGCAGGAGGGACCAGCCATGTGCATCCCAGTTGGATTCAGGCCCAGAACCACTTGAAATTTCTGCAGAAGTAGGAAGAGCTGGGGAATTCATCAGACCTTGCTTGCTCTGATGTCACAACAACAATTACAATCTTATTTAACCTATTTTTCTTTTCTTCCTACTCAGTTTTTCATTTTCGTAGGTGTTCCAATACCATATAGTATCTGGCAATAAAATTCTGTCTGGAATAAAACTGTTCGACATTCTTTTTTTGCTCACAGTGCAGAGAGTTTAAAGCCTACTGAAGAATTAAAAAATAATCTGTTTGCTGTCATGATACCATTCCTCCAGCTTATCCACTTTCTTTGGGCAGCAAACATATTTTTTGTGCTACCCGGCCCCACTCCAGCCCAGTATTATACTGGTGTAAAAACTCTAAAGAAAAGAAAAAAGAATTTGCTGGTGCCAGCTCGCAGCCTTCTGCAAAAAGGGTCTTTCCCTCCTGAGGGGTTTACGCTTATGAAAACCGAGCCCACCATTTGCAGACTGGAAGCAAGAGCCTCTAAAAGAAATACTGACATTTGACAGCATACACTCTCTTAGAATCTGGGGTCTATACCGTTCCCTGAGCAAGAGTCCCAGTGTGACTGCAGAGAAAATGCCACCATTCACACCACAAGGAATTCTGGGCTGGATGCCCCACAGACTAGCAGGATGCATGGAGGGGGGGGCTTGGGTTGGGGGCTGTGAGATGTACCCTGGATGACTCCTCCCCACAGTACAGAGACAGAGCGCACTGATGTCCTGGAGACTGCAGCATCGCTGAGTCTTGCTGGAGAGAGGACAGATCTCAGAGAATGTAGGAGTATTTGTAGTACTGAAATAGCAGCTGTTGGGGAGGTGTGTGCATATGGCAGTCACCAAGCTTGAAACAAGCACTGGGGAAAAAAAACTTAGTCGTAACCACAGATTTGATCGTCGCTCTGATCTCATAAAAAATAGCCTGTGTCACAAAGAAAACATGATAGGTGCGCATAATAATGAAACACTTACCCTGGAATCCTTTTCCAGATGAAGCTTGTGTTGAAGACTGCGTCTCCTCCTGGCCTTGGCAATGCCATTGTGATAAAACAAGTATCCAGTATCTAAAAAGGGGAGCTGAGGAAGAGAGAGAGGAAAAAACATCATGGAACTATTGGCTACAAATAAGGATGACACAGAAAACTTTCACGTGTGAAGTGACTCAGGAATCTACAACAAGACTTTTGAAGAGTTACGCCACAGGGCTCAGATCACTCTTGAGAATGTCACTTCTACGTTACTTTTGAAAAGTATGCCCAGCAGCATTGAAGTTATTTGCTACAGATTTACAATGTGTAACTTCACTTGTTTACACTTGGTACTATATTCACCTTGTGTTTAAGGTCAACAGTGCCAATTTTTCTGAAAGGCTTCCCAAATCACATCAGGATTATTGCCTATTTCCTTAAAAAGCCAGAAGAACAATATTAACTGCAAAAGATTTGAAGCTACCACAAACCATCCTTCAGCAACAAGGAGTTACACAAATGCTTTTCAGAGCCATCATAACGCATCCGAGCGGATGCTGTAAGCAGTAAGCAGAGTGATTTCCACTCTCCGAAAAATACGGTATTCAGAATTTCTTCTGAACATCAGGAAACGGAACATAAGACGAGAAAACAGACAGCTCACACCGTCCAGGTGGGAACAGTCTTGTAGAGCTTTACCGTCTAAGACAGGCAGCAAGCAAACACCTCCCGAGCGCTTTCCAGCCCCACCTAAGGCAAGGGCCATGGACCGGAGATGCATGTCTTATTAAATGCATCTCTCTCCACGGGACTGGCAGAGAGTGACTGGAAGGCTAGCAGACATTTACCTTTGAGAAGGTCAAAAGACATGGTATGTTAGGAGAACGGCTTCCCAGTAGCCCAGAAAGCTCCATTTGCATCTCAAATTCTACAGCTTTTTCCCCCCCATTCCAACTTAATAGGGAGATTCTGGTTGAATATTTAAATCTAAGCAAGTAACCATGTTTTTTTAAACTAAGCCTCTCCTTGTAAAAGTTGAAAAAAATGGGCTCTTGTTCTGAAGTTAGATGTTAATGCTGTGAACATTTCAACTTCAAAGTTTAGACTACCCTGCATGTAAAATAACTACTTAAAAGAGATATTCCGGAACAGCTGTGACAGCTCTGTTCCTCTCCTTTTTATTATCTATACTTCATGATAACGTAAACCTCTTAGCAGGAGTTCAAAGTTCTTTACTGAAAAACTGAGACTGACATCTAGATAGAATATTTATTCTGAAAACCTGGGCTGAATAAGGGTAGCTGGATCTTGCTGCCGTAAAACAGATTCTGTTCCTGTATACAGGTATATACTCTTCACAAATGTAATTTTCCTTCTGTGAAATTATCTCTCGTTTCATTAAATGTATCACTATATCTGGTGCAGTTCTGCAAATTATTTTGGCATACATGTGGAGTGGTGTGGGAATGGAAGATTCACACTGAATTCTTAAAGTTTAAAACTTGGTCACATTCCAAAAATGGGCATGTGATGCTTATTTTTTTCCTACAAAGTACTTTATGTTAATTGAAACATCTAATAT
This sequence comes from Steatornis caripensis, assembly GCA_013398225.1. NCBI lineage: Eukaryota > Metazoa > Chordata > Aves > Caprimulgiformes > Steatornithidae > Steatornis > Steatornis caripensis. Next base: position 385,423 of record VZSC01014813.1, on the reverse strand, counting down.
CAATGAAATTAAAGCATTTAATTTTCACTTTTAAAATTCCATTGTATATGACACAACACAAACACTAACTTTAAAAAAAAAATCAAAGCATCTGTTCTGACAAAAAGACCTCTTCTTAAGTGGATATAAAAGGTTAAGGAGATTTCATCAAAACTATTATGGTCCCTTAGAGCTGATTTTCAGGGCTGACTGGAGAGCTTTTCTGGGCAAATAATCAGAATATTTTGCATCAGCTCCATACACATGGGAAGAACAAAACAGCTCAGGCAGAAGGAGAAAGGAGGCTATGAAAGCTCATGGCAGTGGCCACAGAAGTCTCCTATGCTTCACATCCATCCTCAGAGCTGCAGCTCTTAAACCCCAAATTCCGTCTGGGTTTAGGTCATTTTTTACAAAGCAGATTTATGTTTAAAAAGTCTAAACTTGCTTCCTTTACCAACTGGGTAATAAGGTATCTCCATAACCTAGAGTTTGGCAACAGATTCGACTGTTCAGGAAACAGCCCGTCCCTCACGCTGGATGCATTGCTCTATGCCTCAAAAATATGCAAGGGAAAAAAAAAAATCTAAATAGCCAGATCAGTTACAGCTTGAAATTCATCTCGCAGTGCTAACCATTACCATCCATCGCAAGCTGTGGCCCAATTACCCTTCTAATTGTCTCAGTGAAATCAGGCTATTTTCCTTCTTTCTATCTCAGTATCAACCATTCAAATCAATTCCAGTCAAATATTGATCTTGATGTTCTTCCATTAAGGAAGACTCTCAGCAATTTTGAGGGTATCTGGGAACATACAACACATATTCACTGTTCATTTTCTGTGCAGGGCTAGTTTCTAGTGCCACTTAGAACGAAGCAGTATCGTAAACTTTTAAAGCCAGAGTACTCCAGTCTGACCACGAGCAAAAGCAGTTACAGTTAGTACAACAATGACCAGATTTATAGGCAAAATCACTACTCCATTCTTTCCCCAGATATCCCTGTAATCTCTGACGTAATCATGTATTTTACAGTTCACATGGTTTTCACACTCGTTCAATAAAACTGGGGGGGATAGACAGGGAGGCAGCTAAGTAAGGCACTACCCGAAATATGACATGATCAAATGCCCCAGATTGTGAATAATTAATAGCAGAAACCAAGCAATTTGCAGAAAGAATATAAACTATTCAGCAAATCCTTAAAATGAATGAATGTACACACAGGAGAAGTCAGACGCTAGTAAGGGGCCTAAAATGTCACACACTTTGATGAGGATTTTGCACTGGGATCTGTGAATACCACAAGCAACCCCTGAAGTGCTTCATTTTTGATGAACTCCTGCTACCGAGCCAGTAACTTCTCCGCAGCAACCAAACGGCAGGATGCAGGTAGCTCCCAGCAGGGTTTACAGTCCCGCTATTAGCTTCTCCAGGAGGTCGACTCTGATTCGGAGCTAGAGCAAAATAGCAAATAGCAAAATGAACAGTGCATGTAATGAAGTGAAATGAAAACAGAAGGGCTCCTGTACATAAAAACCTCCAAAGTGTCACCATCAGTAGCTACCCTGTAATATTCTCATTGTAAAGCTGGAATTGTATTTGAGTAAAATTCCCATTTCAGCAGCAGCAGGCTCTGCATGTAACACAGAAGAATAACGTACTCAGCCTGGTGGCTCAGGTTCTTTCTGTAAGACAGAAGAAAAGCTTCCTGTCCTCAGAGAAAAATTAGCAATTATGTAAGATAACTAATTACTGGGAAGCACTTGAATACTTAAGTGAGCAGGATCAGTTAGAGTTAGAAAAGGGTCTACTATTGCCTTGATGTATAAATGTGGTCCGATACAAAGTAGGACTCTAACAATCTCAGGAATTACAGGCACTTCATTACTTGAGGTATTCATATAAAATTACTGGTGAAAAATACATACAAGCAAAACCAGAATCACAAATAAAACACGACAAATAGAGCTAAACGTCATACATCCATGTGTCTCCTCCTTCTGTTCAGATTTGCAGCCTCCTTGTGGTTATTAACACCATCTAAAGATGAAATCCTGTTTAACCTCCTTCCTGAGAAGGATGTGGCCCTGACAGTAATTTCTAAAAATTCAGCATTCAACTAAACGGAGGAAAGAAAAACTCTTTAAATGGGAGAGCCTTATCTAGAAAGCAAAATGGCTAGGATGGACTGTTCGGTATAGAAGGAATCAGGAAAGACTTCAAATAGTGCACAGTTTTAGCACCGATACCTCTGAGGTATCTTGGCTATTCTCAGCCTACTGCTCCACCAGGGAAGTCCAGGAGTAATTATTACTAAAATAAAAATAAGTTAAATTCATGGTTCCCAGCCTTTCTGCACTCTCCTGCTTACATGTGACAATCTCTCCCCAGGAAGAAAAGAGACCAAGAAACTTACTCTGTGCTGCTCTAGATGCCACCCCTGGGAAGAAGGACTGTAAATAGGCAGCTACAATTGTCCCCTGCCAGGCATTGCTTCTGGGCAGTCATTCTCCAGAATCAAAATGGAGAAGCTGGGGGGGGAAAAAAAAAACAAACCCAGAGTCCACTGCTGAGCCCTCAGCTACTGATCTGCTCCAAGAAGGAAAAATCAGGTACAAGGCAGCCTGTTCCTCACAGGCACCTGATCTAGGATGGGGCAGCACACATGGCACCCTCGGAGCTGATGGCTCCCATCCCATTTTGTTTACTTGACAAACTGCCCTTCTTTTTTGGTCTTGCCTTGGACAACATACACGGTGGCACCAGATGTAGTTTTGCCTGTCTGAAAGCAAAGGGCATCAATATCAGCCACAAAGTGGTGGAGGGGTTTAAAGAAAAGAAGCCACAGAAGGACTGAAGTCAGACATTCTCCTCATTCAGACAGATTCATTCTGGAACAGCAGCACTGAGGCCACCTTGGGCAGAGCTAACATTGAAAACTATAAAAGCATCAGCGCCATCTGACCAGAAGAGCCTATGTGTAGCAAAGGTATTATGAAGCTGAAATAAATGCTAAAATTAAAAAGAAATAAAATTTTTAAAATTATGAAAAAATATGTTGAATAAAGCTGCCAGTGGCATCAGTACTTTACCTGGCTCTCAGTGAAAAGTCCAGCATCACAGCCTGTCACTAGTTTTAAGAGGTGACAAATACAACACTAAAATAGAGGAACCTCAGTTCCCAGGCTTATCTTTAACATTAAATTTAATGACTCGCTTCAGGGCTGTATCTGTTCTACACACCTCTCACAAGCCAATTAAGGTGCCCACGGAAAGCTTAAGAACAGCTCGGATGGCCCCCCTCCTATTTTAATGGGACTGAACTCTGCCCAGCCTTTCATGCTGTATCACATAATTCAGCCTCCCTACTCCCACTGTTGGCTTTCTGCATCGTTTCCAACGATTTCTCCCTAAAACCAGCTTACTCAAACCTACTTGTTAAGGTTCCTCTCCCAAGTTACCAACGGAGACAGTAACAACTGTCTGTAACAACTTTCTTTTGGGCAAAACCATTTAAAAATACAAGCAAAGGATGATTTGTAACAAGTTACCCCAGGGCTGCCTTCTTTGACCATCACCAAAATCAACATAAATGGATCCACCATCGAACGCGATTCACAGAAAGCCCTCATCCAGCCAGGCCGACAAAGACCCTCCCACAGGGCTCCTTGACTGCCTTAGCATGAATACGTGGCCAGGCACGCAAGGGTTCAAACACTGGTGCTAAAGAAACTCTTTGTCTGCTCTGAGGAAAAAAACAATACACATACCCCAAATTAAAAAAAAAACAAACCAAACACTATTTTGTTTTAAGTATTACACAAAGCATCTCTCCCCTCCAGAGCCCAAGCACAGCTCCTGACTTTAAAAGGGGCCATAAATCTGCACAGGTGAGCTCTTTCATCCCATTACTGCTCAGTAATTACACCAACGGAAAATACGACCTAAACCTGGCACGAGTAAATGTATTTTGGAGACTTCACAGGTCCCACAAGCCTCACTCCTTCAGCTGCCATTATAGCGGAAGCACAACAAATTGCCTCCCAGCAGAAATTAGAAAACCTTTTAGAAACCTTTTCATCCCAGTTTCACCAACTGCACTGAAGATGCTTATAAATATTCAATATGAATTTTTAAACTCTCTTTCTCTCATTTCCCCTCACCCCAATTAGCATTAGAAATCGTTTCACTTTTAAATACACAGATGGGAGCCGAGTCTGAAGTCAAAGGCACTCACTCACTATAGCGACGAGGGCCACGTAAGAGCAGAGCCAGCTAGAAACACAGGCAGCCCCAGGCATCGAAATAACACAGAACAAAGCATGAACAAGAAAGGATTAATTCAGATGTTGGTGGAGAAATGTGAAATCGCATAGAGGACTGAAGCTGTGCCAGAGCTTACCCAACACAAAATCCAGTCCTCTGTGTCCCCACAGCCCCAGGCACGGATTTCACACTTTCTCATTAGTGTGCTATAATTACTCTGAAGGCTCAGCATAAGGATCTCAGGTGGAGCCAGGGATCTGCACAAGCTCCAAATGGCCCTGAAGACTGGCACAGTCAGGCCCAGGTCTAAGTGTTATGACTCAGTCTTCCTGGCTCATTTCTCATTGCACCTGCGTCTTATTTAGCTGCCTCCACCAAAGCTTCATCTGCTTCTCTTGGCAAATCTGGCAGGTGGAGGTGTTAGCCATAGCTTTAACACTCCCAAAATGTAAATGTCGTATTAATACATCATCATCAGATGATGATGATGATCCTTGTGAAATCAACTGGTGAACACACAATACAACATTTCTCTGACAAAATAATTCAGAGCTGCCTGTCTTAAATACTTCCATGTGTTTTCAGCTCTGTTTCACATGCGTATCTAACCACCCCTTAAGGGAACCAGCAACAGGTGGTGGTAATGAGAAAGGACTGTGACTACTTGGTTGAGAGATCATTCGCCTGTTTGTTCTTCCTTTTTTACAGAAGCCAATAGAAATATTGTAATATGCACAGCAACAAGGCTACCTGTCATTGTAATTTGGGATATTGGTTATCCTGTAAGAGCATCGCAACCTTGCTTTAAAAGTTCTATTAAGTCTTTCTCGAGCCAGTAGAAGTAGTTTCCAATGGTCTCTGAAAGGTTCCCTCAGCCCCACAGTGAAATGTCTTTTCCTCTAGAAACAGTGTGAAGTCAAATGTGATATCCAAAGACTCTGCAGAATATATGCCTTTGGGTTTTATTTTATCCAAAAGGATAAAACAAAGCCTTTTGTTTAGTCCCTCTTGCGTGCAGCAACCACAAGGTTAAGCAGTCTTCCCAACAGTTGGACGTGAGGGGTTTAGTAAATACAGGGAAGTAAATAGAAGAAATGGAACAAGTTGTGGACTGCTATTACGCTTACGTGTGCGGTCTGTCCACGTGGAATTCATCTGAGCTTCCCATACAATTCACAGCAATGAAAAGAGAGGCGCTTTCAGAGCATGATTCATCTGACCTATTTGAGGCGGCCATGTTAAAATGAGCAGAGCTGAGCCCCAGGAGCACCTCTCCTGCTCCAGAGACTGTAAGAGGAGCACAGCTGTCCACATTCAGGTAGATGAATTCTCATGTTAAATGTCCAGTTCTCATTTTCTCATCAGTTTTGCTCTTACGTTATCACACATAGTGCTTCCAAGCACTTAGAAAACACTGCTCCGTTGGTTTGGTTTCAAGTTTGCAATATTTGAAATTTGATTTGAAATCTGAATGAATCATAGAGGTTTAACGTTTTACTGTATTTATATCACTGTTAAGTTTGTCACTGAGGAGCTTAATCCTGCAAGCACATAACAGTCATATAAGTCATCAGTAACAAGACTGTGGATTTGCTGATAGTTTTATCAGTGAATTGGAGAAGCCATTTGATGCTTTTAAAAGAGTTATTCTAGTTTATGTGAATGGATCTGTGCATTTTAGAGAGTTTTATCCGTTACTCCCCAGTAACCATAAAACACATTATCGATTCTACCACTGCTTTCAAGCAGGATACCTTCCAGATTTGGAGGAGGAGTGTTCTTGCTTATATACCAGCACTTGCATTGGACTGTCTGGATTTATCCAAATCGTCATTACCTGGAGCAGGTGACTGTAACTGGCTGACACCCTGAAGTGAAGGCTTAGCAATCATCATGATGTCCTCCTCTTACATAGACATAGAGGATCCTGCAAGAAGAGCACCTCAGCCAAGGCCCTGGGCACCAGGAAGAATCCTGGAGCTCAGCACCCAGAAAAGCTGCTGTGAGCATCTAACAGTTGTGCTGTCATTTTTAGCAGCAACAAATGGCTACTCGGAAAATGAGACAGCCCTCTCTAATCATTCATCTGCACAGCTCCGTAACAACCACACACACAACAGATAAACACATACATCATTTAGAACAACAAAGTAAATAAAATTCCATCAGAAGTTGAATCAGTTAATTTTCTCAAAACTGGTACCAGTAGCACAAAATGAAATTTTTCCATCATTTGGGAGTTTTACTCATCCTGTTAAAAAAAAAAAGGCAAAAAAAACCCTCCTCCAAAAGCCCCCCAAAAAAACAGAAAAAATACAAATATAAATTAGACTCCAGACATTGTTTAGGGGCACTTGTCCCTAGACTTAACTTTCCTAACTTGCTCATGTTAGTTGTGACTTCAAGGAACTGCTCCTCAGCCGCGCAGTGTAAATGACATCACAGCTGGAAAGTTAATTTAACTGTAGTTCATTTAGCCTGTGACAGTCAATGCTTTAACAATACAGAGAAAAAAAGGATGGTATCCCAAAAGTGTTTGTGCCAGTTCTACATTTTATCACCAAAGGCAAAAAAAAGGTTTGCTGTAAGTGTCTGTCTCCTGCTTGGAGCAGCAGGGCTCCTCTGGGTATCCTGCCACACTTTCAAGGCTTTTTCATGTTTTCAAAGCATCTCTCAAGGTGACAATATTCTGTGAAAGTTTTCACACCTCAAATAACCTTCTCGCCAAGCTCATTCTATCCAGGACCGTTGCATTTTCTTTTTCCCCTCTCTGCTGTTGCTTCATATGGTAGGACTCTGCTAAAGGACAGAGCCAGGACTAAAATTCACAAAACATGAGTTTCAGCATCTTCAGAGATGCTGAGTAACCTAATATTACTACTAATATTAGGAGAATCTCAGGCAATTACAGCTGTAACATTCCTGTTTCAGTTGCCTTGCGTGTAAAATGGCATAGTCTAATAAGTACTTGTTTACTTATTTTATTTATAGGATTCATTTAATTAATGTTTGCACAGCACTATAGACTGTGCTATAAAACTATAACTATAAAACGCCAAGTGCCATTGTCAACATATATTAATGGGTATATCCACACATATAATATACGTGTATGTAAACAGGTACCTCTTCAGCAACAGATATTTGGTAAATATTTTAATATGTTTAAATAACACATGATGGAAATTTCTTCTTCGTATATCTGCCTTAGGGAAAACCCATATTATAAGAAATAGCTTGATTTAGTTATAGTCTGCAAATGGAAATGACCATGGTACGTTTCTAACCCAGCTGGATCAATACTGCTAACAGCAATTAGCACTGCTAACAAAAGCCGCTTTGCCTCATTCCTGATCTACAACACAGCTCTCCTTTTAAGCACGTAACCAAACAGGTTGACTACTATTGTCACACTGGAACCTGGTGTCAGATCGGCTCTAAAAACACTGAGACAAAAGCCATGAGGTAAAGTTTGCTATTTTTAAAACAGCATTAAGACGTAATGTGCCCCAGCCAAAAATTACTGGTACTCGTATACTAAGGATGGAGAGGGGGCAAGACATGGCTACTCACTGACATTTCAGCAGAGCACTTCGGCATTATTTTTAAATCTACCTCTATGCAGCAAAGTGTGTAGGACATACACATGTGTGCAAGCGCTCCGCTGATGTAGCGCCTAAAAGCAACGTCATGAACTCAAGCTCTAATGAAGTAGTGCTATAAAAGCAGCTCAGACCAAAATGAGTTGGTTACTGACAAGAGCTACTCAAGAAAGCACAGAAAAGGTGAATTGCACTAATGCAAAGATGCCTGCCCTTAACAACACTTAAGGAAGATTTGTAGCTCTCTTCTATTCAAAACCTTCAGTCTTAACTTTTTTCTCCATGTCTATTTAATGCTAGGCTGCCAAGCAATAGCCAATTGACAGAAAGTGCTTCACAGGGGGGCTTCTGTTGTTAGACCACACTGAACAAGTCTTCCAGTTCCCAGAGCAGCAGTCAATTCCTGGAGAAAAATATGTGCTTTATGGGAGAGAAGCTGATGGGTAACAAGTAGAAACAAAACTATGACCTTACAGTACGGAGAGGGCACAGTGTTGCTTTTTTTTTTTTTGCCTTTTTTTTTTCAGTGGAGACAAAGAAAAGAAGTTTTGGGACACTGCCATTTGTTTATTTTTGTAAAGTTGCTTGACTCTGCTAAAAGACAGTCATGGACGTTAGTCCCCACTATTATAAGACTAGGTCAGAGGCAAATTCTTCCATTACTTACGCCATCATGAACTGGAGACAGCTCCTCTCGGCTGTACTACACAACAGTACGATCGCCACTTCACCACAGAGACTAACTGCTCTGAGTGGGTTCAAGAGCTCTGTATTAGACAGAAGAAAAAGGATGACCCAAATCTGCCTCGATGCTAGCAATAACAGTGAGAAAGGAAAGAAAACAGCACCACCGCCTCTTCCTCTTCCTCCCAGGACCAACCTCATTGACCTTTCAGGCACCTGTGAAATAACTCTTTTTACTGTTTGTTACTACTAATTAATAAATGACAGAAGTTTATTGACAGGAGAAATTGTGGTCAAACCAGTGTGTGCTGGTATGTTATCTTGCTTTTATTACATCAGCCAAGCAAGGCAAATGTAGGTTCTTAACTAATCACTCAGCATGTGTATTGGGTTTGCATGGCCAGGTTTTGGTAGCGNACCAGGTGAACAGAGTGTATTGGGTTTGCATGGCCAGGCTTTGGTAGCCGGGGTGGCTTCTGTGAGAAGCTGCTAGAAGCTTCCCCTATGTCTGTCAGAGCCAATGCCAGCCGGCTCCAAGACGGACCCGCCGCTGGCCAAGCCCAAGCCCAAGCCCATCAGCCACGGTGGTAGCACCTCTGGGATAACGTATTTAAGAAGAGGAAAAGTTGCTGCACAACAGCAACTGCAGCCAGAGAGAGGAGTGAGAATGTGTGAGAGAAAAACTCTGTGGGCACCCAGATCGGTGAGGAAGGAGGGGCAGGAGGTGCCCCAGGAGCCAGAGCAGAGATTTCCCGCAGCCCGTGGTGAGGCAGGCTGTGCTCCTGCAGCCCGTGGAGGGCCATGGCAGAGCAGATCTCCACCTGCAGCCCCTGGAGGAGCCCAGTAATTGGTGAGTGATCTCTCCCCGTCCTTATCTCGACCCACGAGCCTTTAGTCATATTTCCTCTCCCCTGCCCAGCTGAGGAGGTGAGTGACAGAGCGGCTTTGGTGGCACCTGGCCTCCAGCCAGGGCCAACCCGCCCCAGTATGTTTCAGCCTTTAGAGCCTGGAATACTGGTTTACCTACCAAGGCACAATACATCTTACATGAATAAAATNGGAAGGAGCGGCAGGGACAGCGTGTGATGAACTGACTGCAACGCCCATTCCCTGTGACCCTGTGCCACTGGAGGGGCAGAGAGAGAGAAAATCGGGAGTAAATTAAGCCTGGGAAGAAGGGAGGGGTGGGGGGAGAGTGTTTTTAAGATCTAGTTTTTATTTCTCATTATCCTACTCCAATTTGATTGGTAATCAATTAAACTAATTTCCCCAAGTCGAGTCTGTTTTGCCTATGACGGTAATTGGTGAGTGATCTCTCCCCGTCCTTATCTCGACCCACGAGCCTTTAGTCATATTTCCTCTCCCCTGCCCAGCTGAGGAGGTGAGTGACAGAGCGGCTTTGGTGGCACCTGGCCTCCAGCCAGGGCCAACCCGCCCCAGTATGTTTCAGCCTTTAGAGCCTGGAATACTGGTTTACCTACCAAGGCACAATACATCTTACATGAATAAAATATGTTCAAAGGGGAAAAAAGGGATTTTACAGAATGAAATTGAGTGGTTTAATTCCCATCAGAAGAAAGAGGAAAAAAAAATCCACTTGCTGTTCTGTCTGGGTTTTACTCTGAACTATACCTGAACTGTAGGAGAAATGGAATGGTTTTACAGTTAAGAGAAGAAAAGTACATTTGCCTGTGAAGTTCTGGGATTTAAATGGTAATGTAAAAGTTAATGGACTGAAATGCTGCAAAGACCAAAATTCAGTGGATGTCCTGATTCACACCTGTCATTCCACCAACGCTAACAACCCAATTTTCCAAACCTGCAAATATGCCCAGGTTCAGATTTTACACCCAAACTCAGAAGCGACAGTTCTGCTTTACAGTTGGTTCAGAGTAACTTCTAAATTACTAAATTTAGTTGACGCACATTTCTAAGATTAACTGACAGAGGGAAGCACAAGGTCCCTGGGGGCCCAATGGGAATCCACCAGTCACGGTTATCGCTAATTTGCCAGATCTCAGCTGCAGCAAAAATCCTTAAACAGAAGCTTCCAGTGCACTCGGTTCAGCACAGTACGTGACAAAGACCAGCGCTCACCCATAGAGCAGATTTCAAAATCACACCCCTTCATTTGACTGGTGTTTCATAAGTCAGCAGGCAGGCAGGAGGATCCTCAGTCATCAGGAGAGGGGAGGCTATATCCCACCTCTTTTACTACCCATACAAGGAAGAGATGCACCTGCTTGGCTCCAGCTTGATAGCCAACACCTGTCTGATAATAGTACCAGCTTCTCTACTTAATAATAATAATAAAATATGCATTTGTTGGGTGTCAGGCTTTCACACTTTGGTTCTATACTCTAGGAGAAAGCAGCTCTGACATATTACCCCTTCACTCATGAGGTAAACAAATAATCTAGTTCAGTCACGAGTATCTGGGACACGCTTGCCCACTAGTTTGATGTAAACACTGAGGTCACTATTTCCATTTCCTTTTTGTGGACAAAGAAGTTAAGAATGTAACATTTACACAGAAGTTTTGTTTGAGAAGGTAGGTAATACATGATCAAGAACATTATGGCCCAGTTCAGTCCTTCAGTGAGTAAACTAGAGCTATTGCTACCTAAATTTACTTGTTTCCAGTCCCAGTGTATAAACGGTAAGCCTGGGCTAGCTTGCAATCTGCTATTTTAGGTCCAAGCTCCCACTACTTGCTGGACACAGCCAGCGTTCAGCTGAGTCAGACTTCTGAGCTACTGCCATAAATCCACGATCAAATTGGATTTCACGCTGGCTGATAAACTGTGTGTGGTGGCCATGCAGAATTTCACACAACACAACACCAAATTCAGCTCTCTCTGGGACAGCGCTCTCTGTCCCAAAGCACTGAGCTGAAATTAGATCTCAATCTCAATAGTATAGGGTTAGCTTTTTTCAGTGAACTTATGAGACTTAAATGTAAAGCTCGTGTTGATTTAGAACAAGAGCAGCACACCAGACTGCTTCAGGTTACTCAGAGAAATCCTGTCTTTGACAAATAGTAGAGCAGTTTGGCTTCTTCCCACCAGAGGCCGGTGATGGATGGAAGCACTGGGCTGCTCACTGCAATATTTATAGCCACCATGCAGCCGGCATCCTGTGGAGACCTGACCCATTTAATTATTTGAAAAAGTTGAAAGAAAAAACAAAAAGCGAACAGGGCTTCTGATGACTAGGGCAGCATTACAAGACAGAGGTAAATTTTAGATCCATTAACTACAGGGCTGAGCTTGTTACTACAGCTCTCACAGAAACTAGCCACCCATGCTACAGACTGGAATCGCACAGGAGGGTTTCCCACATACAATATTTCAGTAAGGGCTGGCAGAATTTATAATTCATTTTAACGCTTTGGCTTGATTTCCAGCTCATAGAATCTTCCGTGAGCACAGACATTTCTCAGGACTTACTAATTGAAACTACCTACCAAATAAATTCTACATACATTTCAGCAACTACATTCTAAATGTTTTATTACAAGCATTTGAAACTTGAGTTGCATGGATTCATTTTAATTGAATAATTCCAGATACGGATGAGGGAAAGGGTCACATGCAAACTTCTACTTAGCTACACTGTAAAGTATTACCAGTACAACTATTCCAGGAAGACTGATTTTTTTTTTTTTCCTCTTTGCTGTTGGTTTGGTTTTGGTTTGTTGGGGGTTTTTTGTTTGTTTTTGTTTTTTTTTTAAATCAACATGGACTTACTGGTAAAAGCTCTAGTTTAAATGAAATTTCTGCTAATATTGTTCTGATGTGGAATGAGTTAAAGATGTTAGCACTCCTACAGTGCTAGTAACAGAGCCGCAACTGGGTTTGTTTTCCCATTTTAACTATGTCATTGCAGTTGCAGCAGTAAAAGTTTTCTGAGAGTGGGTAGGGTGTTACGTCTTGTCACCTGTCATATTTTGTGAAAAGGATAGAAGGCTATCTTCCACCTTCACACAAAGGTTGGTTCTTCTAAGAGATAACAAATTCAAGCACCGCGCAATACACCTCGGTGCTTTTCTGAAGGAGCCAAGTCCAGCAGTCCAGTCAGTCTCTGGGACCACTTGCCTGCTAATAAACAAATGCTAAGGATGCCACAGGTTCTCAGATGGAAGCACTTTGAGCTGTGAGTGAAATGACAATTTATTTTGGTCTAGAGTTTTGATCTGGATTTCAATTCCCAAGCTAGAAACAAAACACTCTAACTTATTCACAGTAACCTAAACCATCTGTGTCTGGTTGTAGGCAGGGCAATAGGATCTGTCCATCTGGCCTGATACCAAAATCCAAGCCTCCGAGACAGGGTACTGTTACAAAAACAGTTATCCTTTTGCTCTACAGCTCTGCAACCTCAGGTCCGGGGACAAATTCAACTTTGGTGTATGTAATAGCAACAGATACCCATACTGGCTCTTAGAAATAGCTCTCAGACTGCGCTCAACACATGAACAACCTTCCCAGAGGAATGAGAGCTTCAAGCAGGGCCCCAGACAGAGCCACAGCATACGGGATCCCAAAGTTCAAACACAAACAGGCAATTAATATATCCGTATGTTGCAGAGTCCAGAAACAGCCTGAAAGTCATCTGCAAAAAGCTATCTGGGCAGAAGGAAGGAGATCCCAGGCCTTCAGCAGGACAGTGATACCAGACTAATGATCTTTGCTTATCTAGAGTTGGTATTAAAATAAAACCTTTGACTATAAATTCCATAGCGCAGGTCCAAGACAGCTAAGGAACTGGCAGACTTGAAGTGAAGGAAACACAGACAGAGATTTGTTTCCTGTGTATCGATCCTGTCTCTCCTGGTGCAAATCCTGGACCTCGGTGGCACAGCACAGAAATCTCCACACACCACGATTCTTCCACACAGGAGCATACAAAGAAGAGAAACAACCTGGGGAGCTGAAGTCCCTACAGGCAATACTTTGAAGGGATTTCACAAAACTAGGAAAAGGAGCATCACCAGGGCTAGGAGATACAGTATAGGGCAGCAAGCTGTTTTCCGCCACAAAACATCACCAAAGAACTCATGGCCGCTTCACCAGTGAGTTCCCCACCCCACGAATATTCTCTGGAGCGCGGGCTCTAGAAAACAAGCCAGGGGCCGTCGACAGCATCTGGTTTCCACGGTGCCACATGACCGCTGGCCTGGAAGGCTGGCTAGGTCTGGTAGTGTGCAGGCAGCCTCTGGCAGACAGGAGCCTGGGTGAGCTGCTCCTGCTCCACCAGCTTTGGCAAGGTAGGGAAAGGAGCAGGTGGCACCCCCCAGCATCCATGCTTTGAGCGCTGATGCTCCTCAGCTGCTTAAGCCCCCCAGCCCTGGAGCTACTTCTTGAAGCATAAAGCTGTCCCTGGTGCCTTCACAACCACATTGCAAGTAGCTTTCATGAGGCAGGCACTTGGTGCTACACTGCAGGAGACAGGCTAGTACACACCGCGTTCAGCTCTGGTGTGCTGTGATCACAGCATCCTGGAAATGCTGTTCACTTCTTCCTATGTTTTCTATTTCCCTCTATGACACAGGCAAAACTAAATATAATTTAAATGAAAACAAATTAACTGCACATCCCCAGTTGGGCTGCATCATCAAAAAAACCCAGTGAAAGAGGAATTACTCGCAGCACATTTCCTGGGTCTCTACCACATGTTTCATTTTGCCAACGAGTTCAAGCAATATGGGATAAACAAAATTATAAATGCAGGAAGCTTTATAAATGGCTAGAATTTTGTATCTTTGTGTTTACTGAGCTATATCTCAGTAAACAAAACAAAACTTATCTGTAAAGACAAGGTTTAATGTGCATGTTTTGCCAAGAAACAGAACTACGCCATGTATTCAAAACAGTAATAGAGCAATTACAGCAGGAATCTATAGTAGGGGAGTCTGACCTTCTTGTTTTACAGTCAAATAATAAATGCTATGAAAATCTGACAAGGTAATTATTTTATACCTGAAACAGAACACTCGACACCAACAAGCAGTCGGTTTGAGTCTCTGGTAGAAAAGGAGCTCTGCAGAAACTGGGTTAGCAATGTACTTTACCCTGTGGTTTACATTCTTGTTGTTGATAGTTTACAGCTCTCAGATGCATAAGGAAGTACATTTAAGAAGTGGGGGACTTTTTTTTTTCTTCTGAGTTAGCCAGTTATAGTGTTTGCTCCTGGGGCTGTTTCTGCATCCAAGGCAGAATGCAAAATAAAATTTTAAAAAAGCCCAAATCAAAAAAGCATAGTTTTGAAAGAAATACAGTATTTTCACATAGAAGGCAAACTCTACTACTGCAGGAAAACTCTGATTTAATTCCATCAACGTTTCTCTTGAGTGTAAATAGCAGCAAAAGGGACTTCCCAGCCTGTGCCCAGCGATACGCCTGGACTCTACCCATGACAAGCAGACGAGGATCCTTCCAAACGCAGGTGGTTGCTCTCTCTGTCTCCCCGATTACTTTCTTCCAGGGCTTTTCTGGAAAAGGGAGCTCTCCATCACCACCCAGCAGCGTGCCTTCACACACAGCAGGATCAAACTTTTCCTGCTAGTTAATTGCTTCTTCCCCCTAATTTAAACACATCAGTTCAGACTCTCTTTTGGAAACTGAAGCATTCACTGCTATGGTGAGATGACCTATAGAAATCTCAGTAGTTGAACAATTAGGCATTTGCATGGAATTTACTTTTTCTTACCTTATTAATACAAAATTGCAACAGAGAAATACAGGAAATTAAAGCTCTTTGTGTCTTCAAAAAATTTACATCGTACCTTCAATTTCTAAGAGGTTTTTCTGTTTCCGTAATAAAGGATTACTTTTGCAAACAAACATCCGTTCCTCTAGGCCAGCATAAAGCACAAAGCTAATTAATTATTAAACACGTGTTAGCGCACAGAAACACTGCAGTCTGAGGCTTGATCTTAAGTCCTTGGACTCCAGCGGGCCCATGTGGGGAGGCCTGGGCTCTGCCTCTTTTTTGCATGGGATGCTACATCGCTTCAGCATCTGTTTCCACACTGAAGCATGTCTGCACCCTACGTGCTGCCTTCACTGAGCCAGACCTAACACTTCCACAAGTGCTTGGGTCAGCAGCACATGGGAAGGCAATACAGACATGTAAAGTATGGACCACCATGTAAGTGCGCAAATTAGCTGGTTAACATATATGCACACAGGGTCAGCCAGGAGTCTGGCTAAGAAATCACCCTTCTTTCCTCCATGCACAGGTATTAGGGGAAAAGGAACAAGAAACATATCTATGTGCATAAACACACATACCTCTGTATCTATAAATACACATACAGGCACACATTCGCAGTCAGCATTTTTTACATGCACAGAATCCCATTCCGACCATCACAGTGTGTTCTGCGCGTGCAGCAGCATAGCCTGGCGCCTTAAATATCATGCTAGGCAAACATTTCTCTCTCCAGATTGAGGGGCTGATCTATACAAGAAGGGATTTTCAGGGCTTCAGTGTGTGGACCCCAGGATGAAGGAGGAGATCCCTGCAAAGAGCTCCCAAGGCTGCAAACCCATTATTCTGCCTCCTGGTCTGCCTTCCATACCACATCAACTCGCATCTCATAGGCTCCCAGCCTACACACAGAGAAGTTGGCTGCTGCAGCAAGAAATAAACCTTCTTTATCTGCTAGGTTTTGCTTCCAGTAAGTCTGTATTTATGCAATGTAAAAAACCCCAAAGCTCCCAACGTTTCATCCAGAAAACCCCGGCCAGCTCCAGAAAGCTGGGTCCTGAGCCAGCAGCCTCCTGAGCAAAAATGGGATGCAGAAAAGTCACAGCTGTGAGAGGGACCTTGGGTTTTAAAAGACTTACAGAGAGAGGTAATACATCAAGGGAAAAACACACCAACTTTGAGGCACGTAAAATTCTCCATGTTTTGAAATCCTTGTTTGGTTCTTATTTTAAAATCTGAAGCCACTGAATGCCAACTGTTTAAAACTCTTCACGTCAACGCTACCAGAAGCGGAATATTTAGCTATGGTGGCATTTTCTAGATTACCTTGGTGTTGTTCATGAAATGGAAAAAGACATCTAAACCTTGATCACCAATTAGGAGACCTTTCCAAATGCTTCTTCCAACTCCCCTTGTTAGAAATGAATTAAGAATTGCAAGGCAAGGTCGGAAAGCAGCTTTTTTCAGCCTGCATTAAGAAATGTATTCTGGTGGCAACCATGCCAGGAGGCAAAAAAAAAAATGAAGAGTGGGGAAAAAAACCAAAAAAGTTGTTCCTTTTGCAGTTCTCACAATTCAACAAGTAGCTATTAGGAGGAAATCCTTGTGATTCCTGAATGCTCCAAGATGGTAAGGCTAACCACGTTAAGAATATGCTTTAACACAAGAATCTTTTTCACCAGGAATATATAGAATCAATTTTGTCAGATACGAATGGACTGAAATATGGCAAACATTTAAAAAAAATGAAAGAGCACAAAGTTGCACAGAGGTCTGTATTCAGAATTAATTCAGGGAAGGTTAAAGAAAACATTTACCAGTGTTTCTGAGATTCTGTCTCATGTTCGCATCCTAGATCTAAACACAGGCACCTGTTTACATAAGTACCAAGCCCTTCTCAATCAATTCATCAAGCACTGAATATAAAGTACACATTTTAGCCCACCTGAAGTCTCGTAGTGGTTTCAGAATGATGGTAAGAAGCACGGCCAAAGAACCAATTAGAAAGTGCATCACACAGTTCATACCATTAATCTACAAGGCAGTATTTTCTCTTGTATTTCTGCAGAAATCTGCTGTTAAGTAAGTGTCATATGCACTTGCTCAGAGATTGTTACTAGGAAAAAACTGTGTGCACTAAAAACATGCAATGTAAAAATCAGCTCCCGTAAAGTCTTGTTAAAAGGGGTCTGTGACACACAGAATGCATAAAAGAAATCTCTCTCACACATGTCTTAAATCCACACACAGGAAAAAAAAAAAGCTGAATCTGCCCTTGTGCTCCTACTGGGAAAGTACCTGCACTGAAATAAAGGCGATGATTTTCAGACAACGGCTCTTCTTCAACATGGGCAAAGGTAACCGGGTTTGGTTTAAGTCAATAACTCATTATATTATCCAAACAGTATATGTGGTTGAAGTATGCAAAGATTGTTTCTCATTGTGGTATATTTTGGGGTTTTTTGGAATATTTCATTAGACAGCATAACTCCACATGGTACTTTCCCCCGAGAGCTTACCACTAACACCTCTGTTTCCATACACACACGGCCACGTTCAACTTTCTGCACTGTTGTTATTGCCATGAAAGCTGAGTCTGCAGACTGTAAGCAGAGATGCTAGACAAGCCTGATGATAACAAAACAGATTACGAGACTCTTCAGTTCAGCAATACTGAAGAGACACTGGAGTAGATGGCGCAAGCTTTTATTGATGCTCAACTATTGCCACCCGAGCCCCATTACAGAATTCCCATGCAGAACAGCGATTGCTATCAGCCTCTTGTGGATTATGTTCCAACACGGCTACGTGCCAAACCCTATGAACTTTTCCTATTCCCTAAAATTACTGCCTTGCAGATAGTAGGGCGCTATTTTCTCTTGCATTTCAGGAAGAGGAGTGGGAGGCTCACTATCTTTTCAGGGATTGGGATGATGTAACCTAGAAACCTCTTGGGACAGCATGTGCTCTGTAGAGGAGCCACTGCCACCATCTGCCCCCCCACGCCCTGCAAGTACACACGCATAACGCCATGGCTCTGCTAGGCTTCGTTCCTAAAGACATCCGCGTCCATGCGCAACAGCCCCCCCCGCAGCGCGTACTGGAAAGCGGGTACTCTCCTCGCGCACACCCAAGGGACTTCCCTCCGGCGCTCTCTGCCAAGATGAGCTACAAGATTGATTTCCATGAAGAATCTGCATGCCTCCTAATGTGCCCGAGGCACCCTGGGGAGAGGCACGGTAGAGGGGAGAGGATTGTAACCGCCCAAACGCTGCACTTCTTCATCCTACAAAACCCCCTCTCTCCCTGTCTCTTCCCCACGTGGGTCACAGGATAATCGGAAAGCATCTAGCAAAAGTAGTAAGAAATTCAGTTCTGCACAAAGATACCCTTCCCTCCCCCTAAGGCCTTATCAGTGAGATATCCCCAGAACAGGAGAAAGGGAGTGCAAACAGGAAGGGAATATTAAGGGAAAACTGTTCACCAAAGAGAGATATCCAAGTTTCACATAGCAAGACCTAAACCCCACAACAGAACCTCTCCCAAGGGCATTGGCAGCCTAGCTCCGTCACTATCAGGACAAGGCTGTGAGCCCAAAACAAAACCATCTTAGCAGCAGCAGCAGTTGCCTGTGGTCAAAGCAACAACGATCTTGTCCTGGTTTTTCTAACCAGCCCCCACTGGAGTTGACACAAGGCAGCTCAAGGGAGGGAGTCTCACTTCGTATGCCTTTTTCTTTTTTTTTTTTTTTTAAATCAAGTTCTTAAACTATTTCACTCATTCAAGTTCAGGGTACCACTGTCATTCATTTCCTTGGAAGTAGGATCTGGCTCTCGTTGCATAACTACTGGGAAAGAAAAACAACCCAAAGAAGCAGCAGCAGCAACGCTCACACAGCTCGCTTTCCCTCCACGCTCCTCCAAGCCGAGTGCTGCCTGGGCATCAAGTCTGCCAGGAACTGTACTGACCAGGGCACTCTGTTGGCCTCTCTCTGTGTTCACCCCAGATCTGACTGTACCCTAAAACATTTAGAGGTCTAATTATTATTTGAATAGAGGAGATTTCTAGTGGAGCTGGGAACAGATTCCCTGCCACTGAGGCTATCTCAGGTTTCCTGGGACCTCAGGAGAGGAAAAAAAACCCCTCCAACAGCACTTGAAGTTTCCCGACTTACATTCGTTAACGGTAAGCAGGAGTCGCTTACCACGCTTCTCCAGCCTGGGAGCACCCTGTTTCTCTGTGAGAATAACGGGGATAACGAGAAGCCACCTGCCTCGCAAACTTGAGTGTCAAAACCCCTGCGAAATCTTCCACTTAAATTCCGTGCAAGCTTCTCCATGGAGATGCAGCTTTAATTATTTTGCGAGCGCTCCGGCTGCAGCCGCGCACAGGAAGCCCTGGGCGGCCCCCGCCGCTCCTGCGCCCAGCCCCGACGACCGCGCCGCGCAGGATGGGCGCTCCACCGGAGGATGTTTACACAGCGAAGTCAAAAGGCACCGAGCTACCATGTGGGAAACTCCTCTGCTTCCCAGTCCCAGAGAATAACCCTTGAGGGCCGCTGCTGAGGAGCACTCGCGGTGGCTCTCGGCACCGCTACTCCGAAAGCCCCCTCAAAAAGCGCGGGATTAACGCGGGGACGCGCCCCGCTCCGTCCCGTCTCCCCAGGTCAGCCGCGGGCAGGACCGCGCCGCGCCCGCCGGGATGCTGACGGGAGGGCGCCGCATGCCCTCAGCCCAACGTGAAGGGCACGGCACGGCAC
>VZSC01014813.1:344942-364841 GCA_013398225.1 Steatornis caripensis | reverse complement strand
CGGGCGGGCGGGCGAGCGAGGCGAGCAGAGGAAGCGCCCAAAAGATGGGAGGCGGGGGACGAAATAAATTAAAATTTAAAAAAAATTTAAAGCGGCGGAGGCAGGAAGGGAGCGGGGCGGCGGGGACCGGCCGGGCTGCGGGGGGCTGCTCCCGGGGTTGTGCGAGCGAGAGCGGGCGTGTGCGCGCTGCCAGCTCCGCATTCCCAGCCGCTCCTGGGCTCTAATTCAGCGGCGGCCGGAGGGAAAGCACCAGCCGGGAGGGGAGATCGCCGCGCTGCCAATCATGGGCGAGGAGGATCGCCCCTGCCCCCCCCGGCACGCAGCTCCCACACGCACACACCCGGCACGGCCCTCGCACCACCCCGCTGACGCCTCCCCTACCCCTCCCGAAATTACACCCGTACACCACCCACCAGCCCCGGTGCAGCACCCGCAGCAGCCCCCCCCAGCCTGGCCCTGGCCCTGCCCCAGTCCCTCCAGCTGTACTTCCCGTGGGTCTGGGGCGGGGGGAAGCTGAGCCAGACGCCCCAGAGCAGGAGCCCATACACAGGTGGGTGTAGGGTCAGAGGGCTAAACACCTCGGCAGAACCCCCACAGCCAAGACCAGCACCTGGCTTCTCTTCTGAGCCCAGGGAACACAGACTGTCTGGAAGCGGCCCCCGCACACCCTGCCCTAGCCCGCACCCCACACCCACTGCTCAGNGTGTAGGGTCAGAGGGCTAAACACCTCGGCAGAACCCCCACAGCCAGGACCAGCACCTGGCTTCTCTTCTGAGCCCAGGGAACACAGACTGTCTGGAAGCGGCCCCCGCACACCCTGCCCTAGCCCGCACCCCACGCCCACTGCTCAGGGGGCCATGGGCAACGCATTCCCCCCCCCCCTTTTTGCAGGAGCAAAGGCCCGTGGAGGCAGGCAGGCCAGCCTAGCGGAAAGCCTCAGGCCCCAATGCCCCCCACCCTGCTCTGCCCTGCCCCGCAGCTCAGCTGTGCAGGGACACACTGGGCTCCCTTAGCAATCCCCACCTGAGATTGAGGGGAAATCACTGGCAAGAAAGCACCTGGGCATTCCCTGTGATGAGGCAGCCAGGGATGGAGAGCTGGTGGGATTTCAGAGAGGTGGCAGCACCTAAGGGGATGGGAACATGCTTCTGTAAAAAATAATGTGCCATTTGCAGAACTCCAAATGGAAAAGAATGGTATGGAATATGCAAGCTTATGTCAAGGTATAGTTTAGCTTGTTCCTGCAGCTATGTTTGTTAATTTGTCATGAGAAAGGTTAATCGTTTGATGGATCCCCGAATGGTCCCCTGGGAAAGACTCAGGGCACAGAAAGCAGGGAAAGTTAGTACTGCCTTTAAAACAAACAAAATTATAGATTTACTGTAATCTGTTCTACAAATGGCATACAGAACTTAAATCAATCTGGGAAAACAAAGGAAAACAGCAAAGATCACAGCTGAGACTCTTCTTCCGTTGTCCTAAAATGCTTTAGAAAATGACACAAGACCTCACTGCATGATTGGGAAGCCAAATGAGCATTGGTTTGTCATGACAAATTATTGATTTCTTTCTTCTGGATAAAAGAAAATCCCTATTCAAATAGAAGGGAAATGGTAACTTGGAGCCTGATCCAAAGCCCATTTAAATCAACAGCAGTGCTGTAAATGAATGACTGATGTTGAAAAAAAATCAAACACATGGGAAAGGTAAAACATTAGAAATGGCACAGTAGAGAAGGAAAACATCTTTGCAGCCTCATTAAGAGACTATGTCAATAGAATTCAGCCTTTAGGTGCCTGCTCTAAGCGTAGACAGTCGTTAAAAACAACTTTATTTGTTATTTCTTTAAGCCAAGTTGTTCGTTTTCATCAATATTCAGCAACACCTCTCCTTACAAAGTCTTCCCCAGAATTAAAGCAGATCCTGCTGCATGATGTGTTTCCAGGTGACACGAGGCACGAGAGACTCTCGGGTCAGCAATACCTGCTAGCGACTGCTCGACAGCCAATGGAGGCCCTGACTGGGTTCCATCCACAGCTGTTCCTTGGGATCAGAAACTGAAGGGAAATAAAAAAGCAGCAGGGGAAAGTGATTTTCTCTACTTTAAATTCCTCTCTGTGAAAATATATAAGCCTTTCTTCCCCAGAGGTCTTCCTGCAGTTGACATGCCTCTGAGGAACACCAATAACAAAGGCAATGGAGCAGCCCTCCTGGCTCCCTCAAATCAGCAAGACAAGATCCTGCACGCATTCAGAAAACAGGACCGTACTACAGGTCCAGGTGAGGACTACGACTTCACTGCGCATCTTCCGACGTCCCCGACTGGTAGCTGACAGTACCACTCTGTGAGCTGGTGCTGCTGAGGAGCTATATGGCAGGGACACTGCAATGCTGAGGAAATAGCACCCACTGGCTCTAGCTCGTAAACCCCACAACATCAAGCTTTGATGGTTTTTGCCTATGCAATCATGTCAAAAATGAAAAAGAGAGATTAGGTTAGGAAAGACTAGGTTTAAAAGTCAGATCTGAATAACACAAAGAAGAGAAAATTCAGTTCAAAGAGGCCATTTAAAGAAAAATCATCATTATGAGTTGATGACTATAGAAGTATAAGAACAGGACCCCTGGGCTTTCTAACCTAGTGCTTTATGTAAACTGTAGGGCTTATCTGTATTAGTTCTTGCTTCTGGTCTGTAGTCCCTTTCTGCTTAATGTACCAACCTGGAGTCAAAAAAATCAAGACTGATCTATTACAGCCATTGTGGAAATGTTCCAATGATTGCTTACAGCCATTTGTAACAAGTTGTAACTCTGCCTCCCTTTAAAATAGTGATTGGCCCTGCATTGAGTTCTAGTTGTTGTTTTTATTATGAATTTGTCCATGGAACTACTGAACTTCTATGGAACTTTTCCTCCCCAGATGGTAGTTTTAAGGTTATGATGATCAAGACATTGAGACAGCACTCCCTGAGTCTCTTTACGTAAGGGGTGTTTTCCATCCCTTCGACCATTCCCACTAAATCTTACTCCTTGAATTGCAAACCATAGCTGCATCAGATATTTCCTCAGCAGAGGTCAGGCCAATACTAAATGGATGTTACATCACATTTCTACTCTTACTAGGCACCCAGTGTTTCACCAGCCAAGGATTTCATTCAGGCTCCTTACCAGCGAGCCTCCCTGATGTGCAGCAGAGTACGCCCGCTGACTCGTACGCCTCTCATCTCCCTCAACCCTCTTCAGGACTGTCGCTCGCGCGAACAGGTTATTATATCCAGCATGGCCAATGATCTTTGTTCCTAGATATGTATTACCCTACTTTATTGAAATACACATCATTTACTTGCATGCAGCTTTCCAAACAATCCAGATCACTCAGTACTCCCCTCTTTCAGAGTTTACGACTTCCTCCTTTAACCTGCTAACTTTATCAGTAGTGAATTGGCATTGATGTACTGGATTTAGCAAGATCTTAGAGATCATTTCTTGGCCCCAGTCCTCTGCAACCTCTCCAGAAACAAATCGGCTTCAGCAATGATTCCCACTTTGTAATTATACTTAAAACCTAGCATTTAATCAGGTTTTAGTCTGTTTCATAAAGGCCATTTTGATTTTGTATCCAAATTATTCACTGACATGGCATGGGGTATCGAGGGTCTCCCAGACACAAGCAATGACGTAGACATGATGGACCAAAAACCCTGTTTGTTTGGGTTGGGTTTTTTTTTTTTTTGAGCTTCATCAGTTGGTCCAGTAAGAGAGACTAAGGTTCCCCATAAGTTTTGGCTCATCTAACAGAAGGCGAATAAACCACACTGCTAGTTTTATCACTCAAAACTACAATAGTGTTTAAAAGTGATACAAAATTAGTTTTACATTTCCATTTCCCAAATGGATTGCTGACTACATCTTTAAACAACCATTAAATTACTACGATTATTTTACAACAAGTAGTTGGCATTCAGCATGAGGTCAACAAAGTACTAACATTTACAGGAGGTGTTTCTTTCCCTGGGGACTGCAAAGGATTGTACCATGCCAAAAGAGACCAGTATGTCAGATGAAGCTGTAAGAACTCATTTCCTCACTGTGGAAGTCAACCGAGTCCTAAGTACAAGCAATCAAATTTCAGATGTTATGAGAGAGCGAAACACATGAGCATCCTTTTGCACAGATCTGAGTCTCCTTTAAACCTGTTCTTTCTGAAGCGAGCATACCACCATGCTTTAAGTGGACTCTGAGCAGGCTGAAACATAACATCTACATTTGGAGCAACAGAAACGGGACTCAAAAGGCACGAGAAGAGATTTCAAAAGGAACAAACTGGATGCATAGTTAAAAAGCCCATGATTGAAAGAAGCGGAACAGTATTGGTAATCTTGTTCAGAAGTTACTAGGACAGGGAATGAACAGACCTATTTGAAGAAAAGCCAGAGCTAGAGCCTTACATTCTCTGCGTATCAAGAACACCAGAAAACCTGAATAACTGAATGTACAGTATGAAATGAATAGAACTAAATGCTATCGGGAACTGCCACGGCAGCTCAGTGGACCAACTCACTACTATGAGTTGGCCCACTTCAGCTACAGGATAAAAGTCACTTCGGAAAGGTTCCAGAACAAGCACTCTAAACATACATCTATTTATCGGCCTTGCTGTGGATCATCTTATGACAGTGTACAAGAACAAACTTTAAACTGGTTTGGTTTGATACTGAGCAGCACAGGTATGAGGAAAGCAAAGCAGAAACCACAGTAAATGAGTTCACAGAGAGCACAGCTACTACTGCTCCACTTTGGGCTGACTGCCAAATCAGCCATGACTGTCTTTAAGAGAGTTTTCATAAAACACATCTGGGCCATTTGAGCACAATGATGAAAAGATGGATATATGAGTTACCGTGGCAAACTGCTGAAGCCGAGCAAAACCAGTGTTTCTGAGCAGAGGTTCTAGATTAAAGACCTTGGGATACAGTTATCTTGGATTACTTCAAGATCATTTGCCCTATTTAAAAATATCCACCTGAAGATTTTTATTGCTTTATACTATTGAAATACTTTATTACTGTTCAAAATGCATTAACAATAGCAGCATTGTTTACAGGCATACAGCTCCAGATCTGCTGTATGTTTTGTTAAATGCTGTTAGTGAAAAGAGAGGGCTACAGCAGGCACCACACTGTTTCTAAGATCTGTGAACCCAGGAAGGCTGGCAGGTACCAGGCGCAGGAATTAAGGTTAAATAGTTCATGCCATCACTGCATGGGACTGCACAGACCTTTCAAGCTTAAAGGATGCTTGAAGACTGAAAGCCTAATCCACAGTTTCTAGTTACTCAGACTTCAAGTTGCAGGCAGAATCCTCTCAACACACATACAAATGTTTCACTGCTAAGCCTCAGAGCAAAGAAGAACTGTATGTACTAATTCAGTGACATGATAATCTAAATAGTAAAGAAGAGAATAAAAATTGGTTTTCAGTGTCCACTGACTGCAGGCCAGCTGGGCCAAGCAAAGAGGACAGGAGAGGGAAAGGTGTAGTTTCCTCCTCAAGCAGTTTTGGTTTTCTTTCATTTATTACCTCCAGACATAAGAAACAACAGAGGGACTGGTAAGCAACATGGTGTCTGACAGGCAGAAGGTGAAAACTGTCGAGACAACCAGTGAAAGCAATCTCCCGTGCTTACTTTGAGTTCACAATCTAAAATGAACAGAAATAAACAGCTTGCGTGTCAAATCCATGTTCACAAAACAAAAAATAAAGTCTTTGAAAGAAGAGAGTGTCTAACTGAGCATTTGAATATGCTTAAGCTTAGGCCCATGCTCAAAGCCTCACGGATTTCGCTGGGACTACAGCATGTACGTGTCTGTTTGCTAAATGGCAATGTGATTACCCATGTGCTGAAGTCGTTTCCTGAATCTGACTCTTAGCCACTGCTTAATATCCACATAGACAAATGTTCAGCTTAGGCAGCCATGGCAGAGAGGTACTAAAAGTAATGAAAATACGTGGTTCATTTATATTAAAAGGATATGCTTGTCACATTTACCAGGCTTGTTTGGGTTTTATGCTACTGAGTTTTTTGCTCAAGACCAAGTCTGTCTGGAAATGTGGTCTGTGCAAATGATAATAGAGAACTAGAATTGCTCAGCAGAGTCCGTTTGGAGCAGATGGTCTCAGTGACATTTTAGAAGAGAACAATGGGTGAAAAAAAGCTCCTAAGTGAGACCTGGAAATACTAGCGTAAAAAAAACCCAAAACCAACAATAGCAGCAGACTTAAGGGAAAAGGGCAGAAGAAAGTCAAGGTCAAAAGACGACTGTGAACGATGGGGATGACTGGGCCAAAGGAAAATGGCTGGACAGGTGGAGTTAGGGACAGAGACCACGCATGAGAAGAAAGACAAAGTGGAACTCAAAAGGGAACATCAAAGGTCCAGCAAAATGGTCTCCAAGGAATCCACCCACATGGGTGATAAAACTTTCATGAATTACTAACAAATCTCTCTGCCTTGGGAAGCTCCCAGCTGTGTCCCAGACAAATTACAGAAAGGCACAGGGAAGGTGAGGGAGAGAGCGCAGTGACTGCAGCTCATTCAACTTTCTGAGCACCTGTAATTGTTCATGTCTTTGATGAAGAGAAACTGCTGACAACATACAGGTGTGGCATAACTAGTAACAAGCTCCCCAACTTCAGGAGAGCTGAGACACACGACAAGGAGGCTGTCCACAAAATGCAGTTTATTGTAATCAAAACCCATATGTGGGGCTGACAGCTTCCATGACAATTTTGTTGGGTAAAACACAGGTGTTTGATTCACAATTAAACAATGTTGAAAAATTTGGGGGTTACTGTTGTCCATTTCATTTTAGATTTTGTTCGTTCAAACATATTATGCTCCCCATAGCATGTTTAATATTTTTTATCTCAGTAGTTAGCAATCATCAGTATGAAACAAAGACATGTTTTCCGAATCTTTTTTAAATTTCCATGTATTAAAGTTTCAGGCTCTGTTTCCAATCAAGAACAAAAGCTAATTAGAAAAGCCATGATTGTTTGGTTGGTTTGTTTTTTTTTAACTTGAGTGCTAAAAAAAAGAGGTATGATCACAGAAAAATAATTTATAAAGGCAAGACTGAAAAGAAAAGAGGTTGCTCCTGTCTGAGCTGAAAGCTCTCTATGGGCAGATTTAAGTTTGCTTCCATAAATTAGAGATGTGGCACCATATATTCAGATAAATGTATGTTTCTTTCAAGTTTATCTTTGAGATTCCAAGTTTCTAAAATTAAACTCTTCCACTACTAACTTTGTTCTCCTTGTTGACAGGAAAGTAAACATTTCAAGACTTCATTGTATAAGTATCCTTTTGATAGAACTTACAAAATTCCTGTATTTTCCATTGCAAATTAAAGCCTTGCAGCCCATTGAAAAGCAGAGGCAAAGATAGGAAAAAAAAGATCTCCATCATCTCTGCTGGGCTGCTTCGACCACTTTTCTTATAATTCAGCTACCAAGTACCAGGCAAAGATAGGAAAAAAAAGATCTCCATCATCTCTGCTGGGCTGCTTCGACCACTTTTCTTATAATTCAGCTACCAAGTACCAGGCAAAGATAGGAAAAAAAAGATCTCCATCATCTCTGCTGGGCTGCTTCGACCACTTTTCTTATAATTCAGCTACCAAGTACCAGGCAAAGATAGGAAAAAAAAGATCTCCATCATCTCTGCTGGGCTGCTTCGACCACTTTTCTTATAATTCAGCTACCAAGTACCAGGCAAAGATAGGAAAAAAAAGATCTCCATCATCTCTGCTGGGCTGCTTCGACCACTTTTCTTATAATTCAGCTACCAAGTACCAGGCAAAGATAGGAAAAAAAAGATCTCCATCATCTCTGCTGGGCTGCTTCGACCACTTTTCTTATAATTCAGCTACCAAGTACCAGGCAAAGATAGGAAAAAAAAGATCTCCATCATCTCTGCTGGGCTGCTTCGACCACTTTTCTTATAATTCAGCTACCAAGTACCAGGCAAAGATAGGAAAAAAAAGATCTCCATCATCTCTGCTGGGCTGCTTCGACCACTTTTCTTATAATTCAGCTACCAAGTACCAGGCAAAGATAGGAAAAAAAAGATCTCCATCATCTCTGCTGGGCTGCTTCGACCACTTTTCTTATAATTCAGCTACCAAGTACCGCCAGTGTTAACTAGCTTGGTACATGACTGAGGTGAATTTGTCTGTGCTCTTTCTTGTACCAGTTTCACACACCTGCAGTTTACCTTCCTCCTTGGAAAAGGCTGCAGACCAGAAGTTTTTCCTTTGTGTCATAATGGATTTTAAAAAGTCTTAATCATTACAATATAAAAAAAAAAAGAAAATCCTCTCCCCAAAAAGGTTAAAAGCATCATGCCAGAATAACAGTTCTCAGTTGATAGCTATTTACCCACGTTAAGGCTCATTTCCTTCAGGATCTCTGGATAGCCACCTTTAGATTTTGTCACATTCAGCTGTCTCATTCCCAAGACCTGCCTAAAAACCTTGCCCCTTGCAACCAGTGACCTTCTTGCACTCCTGGTCCAGAGGCGCTGGAGCTGGGATGTTGGCACAGGATAAAAACTGGGGCACAAAGCTCAGAGGATGCAGCAGTTTTCCGCAGATAGCATCTTGGGCAACGGGAGGGTCAGTGTGTGCCACATCCTGACGCAAACAGGTGTTTGCTAGAGGCCACAGCTGGTGCAGAGGAGACAGGTTAGCAATGGGAGCGGCATAGCTAGAAATGAAAACTTGAATCTTTCCCTCCACCTCACGTGCACCTCAATGATTACTAAGACCGTTCACACAATGAAACCTTATTCCTCTCTGAGGTTCAGAAGCGCTGTGGTGTAGATAACAATAAACAGCCTTTTGTAAAGAAAAATGGAGGATTTTCCAAAAGGCATGCGATGCAAAGCCTACTGAAATTCAGTGGGAGATGGATGACAAAGCCTATATGCTCTTTGAAATTTTCCCTTGGCAGAAATAATTTTGTCTGTATTTTTGGCATGAAAACAAACGCATCTATTCCTACACCTTCTTTTCTGTAGTGCTGTCCCTTTCCAAATCATTATGAAGTGTATATACACATATTGTCACACTAAGCAGTATCATGGCTTCCCAAACAATTCACCAAAAAGCCACTGCACATTAATAATTGAAAAAGAAAAAGTCTATTCTGACAGCGTAAGAAGGAAAAAATATGAGCAAATTAATCATTGGGAAAAACATGTTGTCCCCTAAACTGCTCTCATACCGTCTTTCTCTTCATAAAGAAATGCATTACCTGTTATTACTTCTGCTGTGAGATAACTATAATGAACAACACAAAAGTGTGTGCAGGCTCTGCTCAAGAGCTCACTTCTAAATCACTGCAAAAACCTAGCGTTTGGCTACATCTTGATTTACTTGTAGAAAATAAAGAAGCCATGAGGAGCAGACGAGGGTTCGAGTCTCCAATAAACATCTTGCTATGGCAAAATTCAAGTTTAAGTTTATTTTGGGTTTTGTTTTGGATCTAATTTTGGTTTTGTTTTTACTTCTCTACACAATCAGATTTTAAGGAGTGAGAACCGATTTTCCATCAGAACTACCATGCTGGCTTCAAGGCGGGGGGGCAGCCCTTCAAGAGGCTTCTCAAGAATTTGTTAGCACTTTGCAGCCTTTACCTCAATGGGAGCAGAGCTGCATCAGCATCCAAAGGGAGGACTTGGGATTCAGCAAATTTTCCATTTGAATTTCACTTCAGGGAAGAAGTACAACACTACCAAAGAAAGAGGAGAGGCTGACACTTCATTTGAAGTCACCAGTTTCAAATTCAAGACAAAGGAAGTTAGATGGGAAAGAAAACAAAAGGTCTGGTCTTTACCACAGGTTTCCCTTGTCTCACCTAATATACATAAGAGAAGATACTAGGTTTGGTGGAGTCATGGATCACTATTTTAAAGACATCAAGAAAAAAAAAAAAGCACCTGGCTCCCCAAATGTGCATTACTGTTTTGCCCAAAGGTTTGTTTTGGCAGGTTCTTTTAGCCACCCCCTGTTCAGGTTACTTTCAGGAGCCATCCCTTTGAATCATGGTGATACCTCACATGAGGAAATTAAGCAACAGGATCACCAACATCATGAAGGGCATCACAAGACAAAAATGATCTCAGTGGGAAATGTATCAATACAATCTTCTTATGGAAGCACGTAATATAGAACAGTCCAAATAATTTTGGCTATTAAAGTGTCACAGTAGCACGTTGTAGATGTTTAATAACTGTTTGCATTTCCAGGAAATACAATAATGAAAAGAAATATGAAAGCCAGAAAAAAATTATCACTGGAAAAGGGAAAGAAAAGCCTGCAGTGTTCTATTTGCAATGCAACAATCGTGGATCTTACCAAATCACACTATTGTATCTTTGTATAGACTCCTCTGTGTGATTATTGCTGAAATGTGGGACAAAGTACACCCTATATTCAATTGATATAGGCTGCAGAACATTACACCCCGAATAAAGGATTTTTTTTTTTTTTTAATAAGGAACAGATGGTCATCTCATTCAAGCAGCTGTTGGGGTGGGGGGGAATGATTCACTATCAGGCATCAAAGGCTAAAAATGGTCAGATTCAGATGCACTCCCTCCTGCTAAGTAGTGGTATCAGCATTCAGCCACTGACTGGTATAAGACAGGAGAAAAGAAGTGAGGCGAGAGGGCTCCTCCTGGTCAGCTCTGCCTGCTGCTCTCGGTGGGATATGAGCTACACCTACAAATCTAAGCTGGTGCTGAGCAAAAGCTTTAAGTATGCCTAGAAGCCTTTTTGATGTCCAAGTCCAATGCCAACAAGTGGAATTGCCAAAGAGTGCCGTAAAGGAATAAGAATCTTAAAGCCCTTAAAATTAAAATCGAGTTATTTCAGGAGATTATATTTTATCATTAGGTGGCATTGCTCTAAATCATCTTTCAGTGTCTCTCTTCTGAGCGCTTTTCTGTATGGGTAATATTCTAACAGCTGGTGAAACACACAGGTTTCACTGAGGTGGCGCCAGCCATGCCGCTCAAAATATGTGTACACCACTTCAGTGAATCTGTATGGCAGGAAATTTTATTCTAACTTTGGACTCAACTCATCTGTTTACTGCTATAGAAATAAACAGAGTCCACAACCAGATGTTCAATTATTCCAACCGAAAGCCTCAGCCTACTCAGAAGCATTTATAAAACAACCCCAGCCCCCTCTCATGGCTACCCCCTTCCACGATTCACCTTCACAAATCTTCCCACCAGGGACAGCACAGTTGGTTACAGCTCATGTTCACGTGTTGTACAACAGCTGTAAAGCCAAGGCTTTTTGCCAATTCACTGCACCCCTGGGCTGACTCATTGGCCTGTGGAATTTGAAAAATAACATTAAAAAGTTATTTTCAAATATTTTTTTTTACTTGAACTGTTGAATTGTCTGTGAAAGCCGTTAATGAAAAAGTCTGACAGCATGAAATAGAGGCATAAAAAAGCAGGAACATTTGTATTATCGCCAAACCTGAATAAAGTTTTCAACACCATAGAAGTGATACAAGAACTCAAACCTCCATTTTGAAACAACCTTAGCAAAATGTATGTCCAATTCAATTTTGGAACCTACTGAAATCTCGTTCTGACTCCACTAACTAAATCCTATGTATTGTATCTAAGGCTAAGACCCCATGTGCAATGGTACCATATCCCAAAGAGGGTTTTTAAAGCTTCAAGAAGGTAAAGTTTAGCCATGTCCAGAAATGCAATCCTGAAATTCCCTAGGCTGTAATTACCTAATGCACAGTCATGGCAAAAAGACTGTTTATGCACTTGATATTCAGGAGTCGGTGAATAAGAAATATTGCGAGGCATTGGAAAAGGGAATAAAGCCTAGAACTCCTCACTCTTAGCTGAGGACCCCAGGCACCAGCTAAAAAATCATGATCCTTCCACACCTACGTTTGAGAGAGAACAAGTGGGGACATCCAGCCTCTCATGCAGAAATCCCTGCATGTTTACTATCTGAATAGCTACAGCCTCAGTTTTGTGGCTAAATTTTTTCTTCCTTTCTAAGACAGACCCTTTAATAAAATGTACTCTATGGTCTGGATGGCACTGTCAGCTTTACTGATTTGACAAGCTGATTTGTATTTGCTTCTGTTTCAACAAATCAACTTCATTAAGTCTGCAGCAATGACACTTCCATTTTCCTGAGCTCAGATCAACGCCGAGAGGTCAGAACAGCTCTACGATCAGCAGTGCTCGTGTTCAAAAGGTTTTATCCTAGGAACGAGACTATTTGTAACGGTCACATCGCTCACTCTTAGGACAAGTACATGGCCATTCCAGCTCCTTTTAAATCACTTCAAGGCAAAGATACAGTGCTTTTCAGTAGAGGAAATCAAACAACAATACAGTTATTTTCACTTCCACTACAACACAGTTAATTTCCAAAAGTGCAAGAATTGTTATGAAACAGCCTTTATTTCCCTTACACTCCTCCTTATATGCTCTCTCACTCTGATAAACGTACACACGACCATCCTCCAGCACTGAGAAGCAAGAGACAGCCTCACAGAAGTGGGTCAAGGAAGCTTTCCTTGATCTCTGAGCCCATACAGCCTGAGTTTCATTCACGAGGTTCTCCAACAACTGCTTCGAGTCTTTGTAATTGGGCTGTGTAACTGTGTAACTGTTCAATCAGATTAATAACACTTACTCATCCTTGCAAAGCATTTGAGCTCTAGGGAACGAAGCAGCTTAGCGCTAATGGTAAGTATTGTCTTTAACCTACAAAGGCCTTGAATACATGCTGGGGAAACTAATAATAGGAAAAAAGTTTTAGCAGTTTAACTGAATCAGTTTAGAAACAGTTTAGATAAAATCAGTGAACCTCCCCTTATGCTGGCTCTCAAGAAAACATCTGTAAGTCAGTTTCTGAACAATTTTGTGGGAGAGTTAGGAAGAGTTGCGTACTGTGCTCTTAGCCCAAGGTGCATGGCGCAATGCTGGTGTGCTTCTTGCCCGCGAGACACCACTGATGTCCTAATACAACAACTCTCCCTTCTTTTCTGAAACAAAGTCCCTGACAGATACAGCCAGAAAGCAGCCCCTCGTTCCTGAAGGGTCCGGGAACTTTTGTTTGTTTTTTCTCTTTCATCCAATCCAGCAAATGCCAGCTACTGATTAACATCTCATTTCCACTCCTGCTGCCTTGCAAGTACCATTTCTTCCTGAAACAGCCCGGTGCACATGGACCAATATAATTTATTTGTACAGACTTTGAAAAAATCGTATTTTGAATCACCCTGGTTAACAGGTGACAAAGCTTGACACCGCTGTATAGGCATGGGCTGAGTGTACCCATTATGCCGCTGAGGAATACGTAGTCTGTTAATAATCTTAATAACGAACAGCGATTACTATTAATATATTAGTCACCTTAGTCAAACTACCCACACATACATGATAGATGATGCTGCTGACAATAGGATTTAAAAAGGAAAACCTGCGTGATGATAGCATGCCCTCAAAGGGAAGTGAGCTCCGTGGTTCAAATACGTGAATTCAGAGACTCAAGGAGCTTCTCAAGAACAGATAATTCTTAGTGTCATTTATCCCTCCCCAGCTGCCTGTTTAAGGTCTGGTATTTCTCTGCTCAAGAAGCGATTCCATCCATTCCTGTAGCATCTCTCATGAGTCTCAACAGGGCTGAGCACTGAAACAAAAGGTCATCAGAAAAATCAAAGCAGGAATGGGCTGTGAGCTGGCACTCTCGACAGCAGGGGAGAAGGATGGTGCCGTGGCTACAAGGCACACGGACTAATTGCAGTTTTCTTGACCTCTGAGGATTTTGCTAAGATGTCAGACCTGAGTTTCTTTTATTGAACATACAAAGTCAAGTCAGACAAATGCTAGAAGGGAGAATGCTGTCTGGAAAGAAGACATA
Organism: Steatornis caripensis; assembly: GCA_013398225.1. Taxonomy (NCBI): domain Eukaryota; kingdom Metazoa; phylum Chordata; class Aves; order Caprimulgiformes; family Steatornithidae; genus Steatornis; species Steatornis caripensis. The sequence goes on along the minus strand of VZSC01014813.1, from coordinate 350,859 downwards.
ATTATAACATCATAGGAACTACTCATGCATATCTAAAGGAAATTGTATCTTAAAATCAGTATTTGCTGCAAGGTTAAACTGTAAGAGCATCTGAGATGGAAGCATTTATTAGCTATCTTTCTGCTGATAGTCATTGGTAATTATTAGTTACCTAACATTTCTGCTTTAGTCAAGAATTTGATGAGCTGCACTGGGAATATTTGGAATAATGCGAACAATTCTGGTCACTCAGATTCAAGAAAGACTGAAACTGCTGCAGGTGCTTAAAAAACACAGTGAGGACAGTCATAGGAATCAAGAGCCAGCCCAAAGGTTGCAAAGTCCAGCTGGGTTTTTTCAACCAAAGCAACAGAAGAGAAGGGATAGGGCTGCTCTGAAAATCAGTTACAGAATCACGGAAAACACATCTAGCACTGACAAGGAAAGGACACTTAAGACCAGGTGCAGTATTGTTATAAGAAATGCATATTAATAATCCATTCCAAGGCATGATTACACTGAAAATTAAAAGATTAAGCATTAAAAGAAAAGCATTAAAGAAGTGAGGTATTGCAGCTGGAAAACTAGTTTTAAGATACAGCTTGCTAAGCTTATGGAAAAGAAACTCAGCAAAAAGGGGTTGGAATTGTTACCCTGGTAAAACACTCCTCAGTTCCTTATACCAATGCTTCTTTTAAAACAAAAAGAAAATAAAAAGGCAGGGCTCATGTAAAGCAATTTTTTTCTAGACGCATACACATGAAATAATCTGCATAGAAGTTTCATTTCCCCTTGAGGATTGCAAAAAGTTTGTTAAACTTTGTTTTTCCCCTATTACAATTAAAACATCTGCTATAACTACACAGTGAAGGAAGGCAAAGAGCTAAGAGTAAGCATTTTATCCAAGGGTGACAGATTTCTGAAAAGTCTATCAGTGGAGCTTGGCAGCAAATGGATAAATTACAAGCCTATGATAGATAATAATACATAATAATAACGAAGTTCTGTGGGTTGAGCAAATGCCAAACATGGCTGCTGATTTTTTTAGGCAGGGACTTCCCCAAAGGCAGGGACAGTTTCCAACAGAGCATACTGCCCCTTTGCTCCTAAGGCACGTTCTGCAGTACATATCCCTCTGGCAGGATAACACCTGTACCTTTCATAATGAACTTCACCGGTTCTGACTACATTAGACCGAGGACAACGGAGGGCAAATATTTCGAAATAACATGGTGAGTATGTCTTGACCTGACCTTCTCTACAAAACAGTACAGGAGACCTAAGTGCTCCTAGGTGAGGCCTTGATCTGAATACAACAGCTCAGGTCCTTGTTGTACCTTCAGAGGCTCATTGGAAAGGGATGGCAGTCTCAGAGCCTCCCTGAAGAAGAAACTGAGCTGCAGCTCCTTTTCTGAGCTGCTCTGCACAACACTGCCTGCATCAGTTAGCACAAGAGAAACCACGTGCTCCTGTCTCGGAGCCAAGGAGTACCTGGAGGATGCCATGGCTTTAAGGTCTCAAGAAGCTGCAGCCCTGCTCCCATTTGGATATAGCCAGGCTGATTGCATCCCTACCAGTCAGCCCTTCCATGCTGCCCAGGAAAACGTAGAGATGGAAATAACACAGGAAGAGTGGCAAAATAAGGAAGTTGAAGATAAAAAGTGTGTGAAACTGAGGGAAAGGAAAAACAAGGAGAGAAGGCAACGGGAATGCAGAGGAGGATAGAGGAAGGAAAGAAGTGAAAGACAGATAAACAAAGACAATATACAAAAGAAAGATAGCATGAAAGGAGATACACATAGAGAAGAGATGGGGCCAAAATATATACAAAGCACAAACAGAACAGTGTGAGAAACTGCTATGGGAAATAAGAAAGCTGAGCAGATGTGTGAATGAGATACACTTCTCTCTGTCATGGCAAACCCACTGCCTCCTGTCTGCCTCCTTCCAGGCACCTTCCCTGTAACAGGCTGCTTTTCTGATACAGCTGCCCAGTAGCCTAAATGTTCACCTCCATATCTATTGATTCTAATATTTGACACAGCATCTTGCAAAGCACCTAAAACCAGCTCTAAATAATCAGCTAGTACAGTCACTGCACATCTGTAAGGGCTGGAATGCAGCACCTTTCCAGTACAGCACCATTACAGCATGTCTTCAAGCCTCTGCAAACAAATCCAACTGGTGAACGGTTGTTGATTTATCATGCAGTTCCCTGGAGCTACAGTAAGGTTCAATCCGCCTACTAGATTCACTACACAAATTCCTGAGAGGTGACTTGAATTACATTTAATCTTTCTCGCAATACGAAAATGTTGAGGTGAGAGATGCTTCCATCCGTTAAAATGAACTAAACCACCTCAGGAAAAGGAAAGGTGCTGTTTCAGCCTCAGACAACACAACTCCTACTGAGGTCAACAGAAATTTCACTGATGCAACGGAGGCAGAACGGATTGCAATTCTTCACTGTTTTTATTTGGTAGTAAACATCTCTAAAGCAGACTATGCCTCAAAGTATGCTTTCACACAAAGCTGGTGTTCCCCAGCAGGACTGTTTATGTGAACAGAATTTGGCACTAGCTGTCTTGGGTATAAGGGTGCAAATCTACTACTCATAAGCCTGGGTTATTTTTCCAACACTTATTTGCTCTTGGCTTCCAAAAGTTGCCATAAACCAGAAAGAAACTATAGCTTTTTTGTGAAATGACAGAAAAGTGGCAGTCCTCCCAGCTGCAGAGCTGTGAAGAGATGCCGGCAGTTAGACACATTCTTTCTGACTGTATTTTTACAGGAGTAAATCAGTGTGAGTATGCACAATCCAAGGGTGCTTCTTTAAAGACGGCAGTTGAAAGCAGCTTTTGTTAGAAAACACAGAAAAATCCTCTGGAGAAAAGAGCTGTTCCTCTAAGAAAAGCTCTCCCTATCTCACAAAAACTCCTTAAGAGTCATTTCCACAAACCCGATCGTTCATGGGGCATCTGCAGCTGTCCATTAGGGAACACTGTGCCCCTCTTCTAGCAGTCGTCCCTCTCTTGTGCCATTCCATGGCTATGGGAACACAACCAAGACTCAGGTGCCTGTTCATAGGAAGCCTTTCGTGCAGTGCAGCTGTAGACTCTGTTGTGTGACTCTGATCTGTTAATCCTTCGTTAAATTTGTTTCTCAAGATTATCGGGATACCTACACCCCCCAGCTCTGACTACTTCTGCGTGACACACTCTCTGCTGGCTTGTATTTGAAGAGCTTCTAGAACATGTTTCAGAAGCAGCTGTCTGAAAATAAGAAACAGAGCATGTTCAGACACATCTGCTAGTGACACAGTACTCCTTGGCTCTTCCTTGGGCTGAGTTTGCAGCAGTGACATTTTATCTAAAGATATAATGAAAGGAGACTAAGGATTTTCAAAATTTGGCTTGGTATTTTAGCAACAGGACTAATGCAATGACAAACAAAATTCAGGCATGCACCCTATAAAAAAAACCCATCAAATTGGTAAAAGTTGTAAAAATTACATGGAGAGTTTCTGTCCCTATCACTTAATCAAATCTCAATCATGAAAAAAGTATGATTTCAAGTACTTCCTGGAACCAGGGTGCCAAATGCACTAAGGTTCACGAGCACTTTGTCTTTCAAAAGGACCAAGGATGTCAGTGAAAGCAGAAATTCCCTCTACATTCTGAAATAGTTTTATGAGCCAATATGGTCTAACCAACCATTTTAATTTAAAAAACAGAGCACATACTTCTGCAGAGATGGAACAGATGCAGAGTGGGCAGGTAAAGCCTTTTTACCTTGAAACACACTATGTTCTCATTTCTAAGCAATCTTTCAGTCTTACAACTTACTTATTTGCTTTTCCCCTCTGGCACTTTTGAGCAAAGAGAAGGCTTTTAAAACCACTGTGTGTCCCAATGTTAATCAGCTAGAAAAGTATCCATGGGCATGGGATAGGATGCTGACCATAAGTGTTCAAATCTGGCTTTAGGGTCCCAAAACAGAGACTAAAGTTTACTACTGATTTTGGCTCCAGGATTCCTAGCACTGGTCACCCCAAGTGCTACATTGCCCTTAAATACTCAACTAACACTCAGAGCTTTTTAGAAACATTTCTCAGAAGAGGTCTCACGAGTAAGGAAGAAGGCTGACTCCAGAGCTCAAGGCACTGTCCAAGACATTATGCCTGGGTGAGAGCTAGGACCACTGGTGGCTCCACCACAGGGCAAGAAATGACAACATTGCACTGCAAGTCTCCTCACAGCACCTGCCACCATTAAGGCATCATTTATGTGAGAATGGCTAATGATACATGGAGCGATAGGAAAGAAAGTAAAAAGCATTGGGCAAAGGACAAAAAGGTGAGCAATTTAGGTAGTCTTTAACGTTTGATGCCATACGATTTGAGTCCTTGCACACAGCAGGAGGTATTTGACATTTTCCTCCTCAGAGATTAGCACTTGCAGGTATTGATTTAAAGTAGGATTTATACCATGACTGTCATTTTTACGAAGGGCACAATAAGAGAGATTAGCAAGAAATTGCCAGGCACACCATCCTTAATCAGCTGCAAACTGTTTTCATCCTAAATCTGCAGGTTTGTCAGCAAAAGCAAAATGAGCACAACTAAGTGGGATAGCAGGAAAAGAGCATTCAGCCAGACAGAATAAAACTAGCTACCAGGAAAGGGTGCCATATGAGAGCTTTTCGGTTTTAATCTGGAACAGACTCACAATCTATGTCACCTGTTTTTAAAAATTATTATCTGGTTGGGATTAGAATTAAAGTTCCTTCTCAAACACCAAGCTCTCCCCATGCCCTTTACAGGACACGGGTTCCATCTGAGCATATCAGAAGGCTGCCGGGCCAAATTCTCATTACTTGAGTCCCTTGCTGGATGCAGTCCTCAAAGCACATCAACTGCATCCCCTCTTTCAACTCAGGAGTCTTCCTTTGGAAGAAGTAGGTTTAAAAACACAACACGTAAGGAAAAAACCCATCCAGCTCTGTGTGAATGAGACCTGAAGATTGAATATATCGTTAAGAAGGATTTTATTTGGCACAAATAGAGCCTTTTTCCTTTCGATTTTCAGTAAGAGTTCAGCACCTACTTTGTTCTCAGTGCAATTTGCCCAAGTGCTTTTCAACAGGCCTTGTCCTTCTAAATCCATTCTGGAAATCCTACTCTTGGCTGCTTGGCAGTTACAGAAACATATGCTACAGCCAGGTGTATTTCAATTGCAAAGGATAAAAAATGCAGGGAGAAAATAGTACATTTTCTGGCTCTCATAGTTACCCAACCTCTAAATCAAAAGCAGGAAAATGGGTGCCTCTTTCACTGCTGAAGTCTACTTGAAAATTGGTTTCCTGTTTAGTCTGCACCATGGAATTTAAATTATTTTATTAAAAAAGTTACAAAGTACCAGAGGGTCTTGCATTTGAGTGAAACAGATTAATATTTACAAAAGTTGTATCTTTCTTGAGAAGGTTTAGTCTGCATAGCCCTTTATCAATCAATGGTGCCCTGATACGACAGAGCCATTTCTGTTAGGGGTCAGATTCAAGCAACAAGCATAGGTGCTTTTGTTCACTTTCTGCCCTTGGCAAAGCACAAGGCTGGTTCCTATGAGGTACAATTAATCTCTTGAATGGTAAAAAACTTTGATAACTTTTACGTTTGTCTGCAACTAATGAAAATTTCATAACTGTTTTGTTAAGGGAGAAATGTGTTCAAGCAGCTCCCTATCATTCGTACTGCCTTTTCCACTTGTGCTACTGATTCAAAGATGACTGAAAGCCCATCAGCTATGAAAAGAAAGCCATGGAGGCAAAAATGTTGGAGAGCTGCCCATGCTGCATAGGGATTATCGTGGGTTTCAACAGACCATCTCAACTGGGCCTGCTGTTGCATTTCTGCAGTGTCTGAATGGACCCCCCCCCCCCC
>VZSC01014813.1:285042-344809 GCA_013398225.1 Steatornis caripensis | reverse complement strand
GGACCCCCCCCCCCCCAAAATCATGCCTGCATTTATGTACACAGCCATCTCTAGGTCAAGATGTCCTCTCATCACGTGGTGAAAGGTTACAGAGGCCAGGCTGTGCAAGGCTACTTCTGTCACAAGAACTGAATAGCAAGAGAAAAGAGGAATGACTGGGACAGACATTGAGCCTAGTGGGATGCTTCAGAGGGAACTGGAGAGTTGGGGTGCAATCAGTTTCCAACCCAAACTGCAATTTTGCTCCTAGGAACAGCAGCAAGCTTGCCTTCCCAGGCCTCCGACCTAAAAGTAAGTAGGGGGAATGTTTGGCTGTTTTTTATCTGCAGCCTACAGCTTGAGAAAACTGCTTTCCTCATCTGTACCCATCCAGTGGGAAGCTCTCAAAAGAACAATGTCAAAATGCAGCGCACCTCCACGGCCCAATGGGGCCAATTTATGATGGCTGACGATCTGCCCCAGACTGCTTCTCTCGCTTCTCTGCTACTCAATCTGTGTTCAAAATGTTTTGCTATCAGAGGTTTCTCTTATGAAATAATAATACCATCCTGGCTCAGTGCCAGGGTCGGGCTAAGGGATGGCAATACATTAATGCTCCAGGTAATCAGCTCAGCAACTTTCAACTGTCAGTCACAGCTTTCTGAAACTATCCTGCCAATAATAAATGTTTTCAGATATGCTCATTGCTGATGCATTAAAAATAGTATCCAGCAACTGTGAGGGTTACCTCTCTGGGTACGCAATGGATCTAACACAATTGCAATGATTCAATCAACCAGTCAGAAAATAATTTTAGTTCTTGCATAAACATCTATTTTTTTTAAGCAGGAATACACAACCAGCTCAGGGAGAACTCAATAAGTGTTTTAAACATTAAAACGAAACATAACTCAACATAATTATCAAAGTAGAAAATGAAGACTGTTGTAGTGGCCAAGGAAAACAAAAAGCTTCTGGAAGGGGAAAAAATTCTTTTTATGGTTATTTTAGTAGGGCAGTACTTCTAGTTAGACCACATTTAAATTACTAGACTGGACTTTGAAAAGAGGATAATATAGAAAACCATCCAAATCACATAACCCTCCATAGGTTTGATCTACAGGGAGTTCAGGTTTCATTTTGTGTGTGAAGAGATAGGTCAGCTCTCATTCTTATATGAAAATTGCTTCAATCCAGCTTTACAAGAAGAAAATTCCTGCATTACCAAGCCTTTCCCTGCAGCATATTTAATATTTCCTTGATCTCTTCCTACTACCAAATAGTTCGTAAGATTCTCTGTGTCTCAGTCCATAAAAAATTTGCTTGTAGTAGAAATACACAAGGCCTTGTGATGGAGGAGATAGCAATACAAACAAGAAAAAAATTGTTCCTAGATTTTTTCCTCATAGATGTTTATTCAGTTACCAGTATGTGATAAGTTTTTATATGCTGACTTAAATTTAAATTTTTCTGTCACAGAAACTCAAATAATATTTTGCAAACAATTAACGACATCTTTGTGCTCCTTCAGCAACGGTCTTCCTTCTGAAGGACTGTCTCCTTTAATAGGCTTGCTTTACCCTGTTTTGCTTTACAAGTAAACAACCTTGCCTGACACCTTATTCATCGTCCACTAATGGTGGAGAATGCGAACGTGCTTGCACTCCTGATTTGTTACTGTTTTCATCAGACAGTATAAAGAGACTGAGGTTTTTGAAGGGCCAAATGCTAGCAAAATTGTTAGCCCTCAGTGCTTCGCAGCAAGTTAGAAATCGTCCTTGCTTTTGCATTACCCACTGACATAACAGCTGCCTGACACCTGTGATTAGCTACAGCACATTTTTACGCCCTTGACAGTAGCATTAATTTAGAACTAGAAATTAAAACCCCCAAGCCATGAAAGTATAGAGTCTAACTGGGGAGGGAAGAAGCTGAACTCTAGTTTTGGTCACAACTAGCCGTAAGTATAGAAAAATAAAAGTTCCTCACAAAATTGGAAGATCAAAGAAGTGTGGCTTTGGGGCTGTTTTCTTTCCCCCTCTGTAAATACCAACATGCAGCATTTCCAAAAGGAAGTCATTTCCGCAGAGCCTTTAGCCCATGAAACAGAAAGCAAAATTGGACGGCATGCTGAGCAACTACAGGAAACACACAGAAGGGTCCCAGGAAGAATTGCTCCTCCTTGGGGCTCTCAGAGTTCCCACCCTCTAATAAGCGATTAGTAGTGCTGACACTGATGAACTCCCCCCAACCAGAAAATATCAAAACATTTTGATCCTCAGCCTTGGGCCAAATTTCTTCCAGAACTGGCAGTCCTTTCCTGAAACTGGAGAGGTTGAAAGAGCTACTCTATCCTGGAGCTGAACATCTAGAAAGCACCGCCTTTTACCCCCATAGTACCCCAGCTGCTGGACCATCCTCACAGAGTCAGAATTCACAGATGTCGACACTAGATTCAACCAAAACTTGTCAAACCCCAAATACAGGGGCATATCTCTCTTTACTTAGGAAAGAAATATAAGCAACATTTCTCTGGTGCCCTGTTTCTGCCCTGGGGAAGGTGCTGAGCAGTACCATTTCTACATGCTTCCTGAAGCATTCTACTGCCTTTTTCCAATCTAGTCTGAAATGTCCTTAGGTTAGAGTAAGACTTCTTGAGTTTCCCTTCTTACACACATTCCTCCCAGGAGTGGATGACTGTATTTCAGTGTTTACGTTTCAATTACCACCCTCCAACATCAACTCTGCAAGCTCTCTGCCATTCGATGAAAACATACTTGTTTTCCTGTTGACATGCACAACAGCTTTTAGTTAATACGCCCCCAGACCAGACAGGCCATCAATGAAATATTAATTTGTTGTGCTGCTTGAATTACAGTGCCTGTCCGGGCAAACTAAAAGGTCCATCATCACAGGAATGGGTTTGTTACACTTAATCGCGTGTCTCGCTCTTTCCGAGTCATCAGAACATTTGAAGTCTCTGCATAACTTCAAAATATCTGAATCAAGCATGAAACAAACTGAAAAGCTGAATGCTGCCTCACACTGCCCCGTATGATTAAAAAGAATTAGAGAATGAGCAGAAAAGCCCTAGAGTCGGTACCATTGGTATTGGGCAGGAACGAGTATCTAGGGAGCTGCAGAAATTGCTAGCGCTTGGGAATCTTGTGTAGTTTTCCCACTACAGCAGATGAAATAATTAACCTACAGCCTATGTGCCTCAGTCAGCCCAAGAAAGGAGAGGGGGGATGAGCAGAAAGTCGGTCAGACCTGAAATTTATGACAACGGGAATATCTCAAGGGAGCTGATTTCATCAGAGCAGGTTTTGAGGCAGAACATGGGGCTGGGATTCAGGACAATGGAATTTTACTCCTGTCTCTGTCCATGCAGAGAAAAACACATTTTACCTCCCTGTTTCCTTTTCTCTCCCTTTGTCTGCTCTATCAAATTAGATAGATAGAGCTTGTGTGCTTGCAAATTAGCACCCTGATCCTGAGTGAGACTAAAAAGTGTAGCACGCTATAAATAAGCATTATATTATCAAAATCACATTTGTTTGGGAGGCCACTTTGCACATTGGCTCAGACGCGTCATTCCCACCACGCTTCACCATGACAGCCATTTCTCAGGTAGTCTCCCTCTTGCTGTGTCGGCCAAAGCAGACCTGACTGAGGGGCGATCAGGGGCAGTAGGGGTCAAAGCCCATTCCACAATTCGGACCCTTTTATTTAAAACAGAAGACCAAATCACCTAGAAAATAACCCATTAAAGCACATTCACTCTACATGAAAGATCCTATTCCTGCACAAGCAATCCATTCCAAATGTCAGATTTGGTCTATTCCAAAGAAAAAAGGGAGTCTTCAACCAATATTATGAGAAATTTCTGAAGGAGAAGGGCTGGGTAGATCTCCAAGTTTCTACCTGGGAAGTTATTCCCCAAATATGGCCTACATAAGAATAAACAATCCTCCCGTAAACCAGAATTTTTCATTTCTTCTTCAATATAGGTAGAAATGACTCAACAAGGTGAAGGAATGAAGAGAATAGAATCAAAGGACTAGCTCCTCATGCTGTCTGCTGAGGCAGGCCCAGTGCAGCCAGGCAGCAATCTGCAGTCCCTCAGGTGAGCGTGAAACAGATTTAGAAACACTTCGCCTCTCTCCTGAAGTTCCCCAAGGGGAAATAGAACTCAGCAAACCCTTTTATTTAATAAAAACCTTTACCCAGGAAATAGTACACCGTCCAAGCCCACAAATCACATAATGTTGTCTCCTAGTACTGATAAACTAGGATGAAGTTTGCCTTATATAGCCATTGGAAATCTCTTGGAACAGGGTAAATCATTAAGAAAAGGCCTCTGTCACGCAGATGCCAGGAAAGACGCATATTAGATTATTTCATGCATCTGTATCCATATCTGCACCTTTGTAGCTATCTAAAAATATACACCACTGGTGGCACTTACTGTTTTGTTGAGAATGCCAATGCAAAGAAAAAGCAGCACATTTTTGTTTAACACGTTAATCACGGGAACGTATCTGTTACACACACCATCAAAGCAACCGCACTTTTTATAAGGAAAAGCCACAGGATACTTTTTGGTGTTGTGCCAGAGAAAACACTGGGAAGGTTCAGCTCTGCCCAGCTCCAGTTGATTTGTAAATAGTTTTTGTTCAACAATATAAAGGTATTTACATTTTATGTTTTAGTGAGAGAAGGAATTAATTTTCAATGGAATTGGGGCCTCATGTAAAGATTAACTGAGAAGGGTAATTTAAAGGGTTAATTGAATGTCCATCTCCTCCTCCCATTCCATGTTTTTGTTCTCGGGCCTCTCCATGCCAACCCCATCCCCACGCTTGACATGCCCTGTCATGTTTTAATACTTCTCCTTTAAAGTCTTTGCACAAAGCATACCTCTTCTTTTAAATCTGGCTCATTTCTTGACATGACACAAAAAGGTAAGTCAATATATTCTAGATCAATACATTCTAGATGAAATCCAGTGCCCACATTATTGCAGTTGATTCAGTAGCTATTCATTAATCTATTAAGAAAATACCTACTAAAAGACACGGGCTAAAAATATGCAAATGTATATTAAGCAATTTACCTAAGTCGTTAACAATCTTGCAAGATTAATAGAAAACCGACTTACAGAATCAGTATCTATTCCCTCTCTCTCAACTCTAAGCCTGGATATACCATAAGAGCAAGCCATATTAAATTTAAAGCTAACCTGATCTAGGTTTTGCTGTCCCTCTCTAAGGGCAAAGAATTCTGTGACATTTGGAAATGGCAGCTAGTTACACACCATGCATTTTTCAGTAGCATCCGTTTCAAAGTGATATCATTACATGAATGAGCTCTATCCACAGCTTTGGTCTGGTTTGGGTGGGTTTTTTGCGCTTTGCAAATGACTGTATAGTATAAAGCTCTAAATAGCATACATTTATGAAGCCGAGTATAAGTGTGCTGCTATTTTCGCAGGAAAACCATCATTATAAAAACAACTGGCACTGGGTCTCACGGCACTTACCTTCAGAAGACAATTGGTTTCATGAAGCAAATACCAGCAGCTGCATTATCAAATAACCTGAAGACTGTGCTGGATAAATGATAAAAAATGGATCTCTGTGAGATGCAGGAGATGGAAAGAAATTAATCTTTGCAGCTCATCTTCAGAACATCAAATAATATACCTGACCAATGAAAAGCCAAACTGAAGATCTTATTATAGCTGCACATACAGACAGCACTCGTTTTATGAGACAATGTAAATGCACCCAAAAGCACTCAAAGACAGATATTACCTTACAGTTTCTAGAATCTGGTATTTAACACAAAATCTTTTAAAAGGCTGCCCAAATTTCATACAGCAGATGTTATCTGCAGAGAGAAAAAGAAAACAGACTGTAAATATACTGAAACCCAATAAAAATGGAATATCCCCAACTGCATACATATTTTATAGGCAACACAAAAATCTCTTTTCAATGCATTCTGTAGAAAAAGAGGTTTCAGTTCCTCGACCTTACTACCATGAGCATTCAGCCTAAATTACTGCCCTCTCTGAAAGTTTTAAGCTCCGAAAAGCAGAAGAATACCTCAGAAGATGAATAACTGATTATCTTGAGATAATTAAGATACTTAGCAGTGACCTTGCTTCTTTGTTCAGTGTGAACTCATCTGTTCTGCCAATGGCTCATTTTAGCCCATTGGTAACTTGTTAGCCATCAATTCTGCTTAATTATTTCTAGCTAAAAACAAACAAAATGTTGATTTGGCATTAAACAAATTCATCTAACAAAGTTTCCATGAAATTAAACGTATTTATCCCTTTGTCTGTTAACTGAACCATCAGTGATTCTTTCTCCATATACTGCGTAAGACTTTAGTTATTATTCTAAGCAAATGAATTCAGGACAAAAATATGAAACAGCCATTAAAAGATAATGCTACTGGATACTTCTTGCTTCCAGTTCTGTTTACATATATAAGCTTAAGATCTTCATGATACTCTAATCAAGCTGAATTAAAATCCTTTCCAAGTATGATTTTGTGTTGTATAAGCTCATCTCATTAAAAATTGGGAAGGAGGGGGGGAAACAACCTTGTAACTATGAACTAAAAGTGCTGGTAGTGGTTTTTGAGAACAAAGCAAACTGGTTGTACTCTCACATTCCTTGTTTTCACAAATGAAGGAAAATTTAACCAGGATTCAGTACGTTTATCTGGAGATAAAGCAGAACTTACAAGAAATAATAGGCATCAAGCTGGCCTCGCAGAAGTCTCTCGTGCCCCAAACACAGCAGCTCTGCATGTAGTTCAAGGTGTCAAAGCAGCAGAAAGTGACCCTTCTTCTGCACAATCGCTGCCTAGTAGGACTGTTTTGACAACAGCACCTAAGTGATTATAAATAACTGGCACCTCCAGGAAGGTGTTTCTTACATGTCTCCCACTTAACCTGAACCTGATTACAAGTATATGCTGTGGTTTTGCAAACCTTGGTGATCTGAAACCTCGCTCTGTACAAACAGGTTTTCACTGCCCAGTTAAGGAAGCCTAGTACACAGTTACTCTGAGGCTCCTTTTCATTTCTCCGTTGGCATACTGAGGTTACAAAGACCCTGTGAAAGTATCCGGTGTGCCAGTTTTCACATTGCCACAGAAAGTCCCATGCCTATGCAAACAGTTCCTCAATGCCACATGTGGTTTGTGCTGGGAAGGGGTTTGAGTGTAGGGTTGCTAGCAGCAATCACACAACAGCTGTAGAGGAAAAGGCATAACGTACCCTGACAGGCAGGATTGTCCTGAGCTGCAAAGACAGCCACGAACATCTTGCTTTTGCACAAAACAACTTGAAGCCACAGCACAAGAGAAGGAATCACAACAGGCTGTTATTCCCAATTACAGAAGAACTGAGACCCAACAAAGCCTCCCCCAGTCCTCATGACCACAGCAGACCACTTGCACGTGCTCTCCATGGGGGAAATGTGCTGCTTCAATCATGGTTATATCAAGAAAGGAGGCAGGCAGGGCAGAGCAGCTGGTAGGGCAGTAAACCAGGATTTTGAGCAAGCAGGAACACTTGATTGTCTCTTATTCTAATGAGCTCTAACACGGGAGTAACACAATACACTGACTTCTTCCAGTCCTCTTTGTACTGTATCTAAAGTGGTTATGGCTGCCATTCTGTCTCAGGATTTTCCGGTTCTCTGTTTTAAATGTCACAGCTGAGTCAAGAGCCAGTGTCTGGAGAATGAATATGCAGTCACCTGTAGAATAGTTAGCCGTGACAGATACTCTGTCTGTTCTCTCAACAAACCCATTTCTCCTCTCACCATTTAGCCCTCAGGGACAACACGACCCAGAAAACTGTCAGTTTCATAACAAAAATTTTTTAATAAAATTCTCAGATTCAAACTCCATCAACCCATGTTGTAATGGTGACAGAGTTGGTAGGTAGCGAGCAACATCTTAGCTCTTGAGGACGTTGTTAACCACAGACTTATCCACGACTTAAGTGGCTGCTCTTAAGGTGGTTTCAAGTTTGCTTGCCTTCTTCAGAATCTGTGTTTATACTTAGCAATCCACATGGAGAGCCAGAAAATTATGGGAATGCAAATGACACCTCAGAAATGGTGTCAGAGGAACAGTGGCAGGTTAAATGGTAACCAAACTCACTTCTGTTTAAGCAGGACAACAGACATCGTAAGGAACTGGAGCCAAAGGGCTGAGGGCTGTGTCGATATCAAGTTGATGGCCAGACAAAATATGCATATACTGTCACACAGATGGCTCCAAGTCAGTCTGTCCTTTCCTCTCTTTTTATTTCTCCTGATTTCTCTGGTCCAGGCAGAGAGGCACAGATAAGCTATCTGGATTTTGGAGAACAATGACAATGCTCTAGTTTGACCAGACAGGTAGGTGTGGGTCAGCAGACTAAGGAAAGATGTTCAGAGCACTCACCCCTTACAACTTTTCTCCTCTAATGTTTGCTGGTTTATCTGTGCACATACAGCTTTGTTATGGCCTCCAAATCACTTCTCACTAAATCTCCTCTGAAGAACAATACAAGCTAGAGCAGAACTCCAGAAAAATGCCTAAAAAAGGATGGCAGAGCACTAGGCTTTCTACTCTGCACAGTGCTGCTGCATGGCTGAGCACCCAGCCCCTACAGACCACCCTCAAACAGGTACAGTGTCCCCCTGTGCTTGCCACTGCCCCATTTGGTTGCTGCTTCTCTGCACACAGAGGCAGTTGCAAGTGGGATCCCATGCCATAACAAGGAAGAGATGCCGACTTCATCACACCATCACCACACAGCTGACAACCCGCGCCTTGATCAGCCATCAGGGCTCTTCTTGACATGGTCTCTGCATTTGCTTTATGCAATAACAGCATGCTCAGCTTCTAAGCAGCCGTGTTTAATTGAGCAGGATTCTGAAATCTCAGTCGCTACCAGATACACAAAATAAATCACTAAAAAGCAGGAAAACAGGTAATGGAAATGGGGTTTCACCTCTCCGTGCTGAACCTTGGAGTAGATTTAGTACTTTTTCTGGAACAGCAGTGTTTAAACCAGGTGAAGGTCTGGGTCCAATTTTTGTGACCGTTCCTTGGTCTCAATTTAGTTCCCCAGAGCTACGCTGGGCTAGTGGTAGCTGAGGAGGTCTCTTACATTTGTTGTTGAGGACACAAGGCCATGTCCCTATGACCCTATGATGATAATGTCACCTGTGATAACAGCATGATTAAGCAGGTAGTTTCCTAGCAAGCTGACTCCTCTTTTCCTCATGAAAGTAAAGCACTTGCTTCAGCCATTACCTTCAACAAGGAGATTTATCATTTGCTTCTCACATGGCTTTCAATTTTCTTGACATTTAAAAACAAAAGTACCTTTGGCCTTCCTAACTCTCCCCCCACTGTCAGTACCTGACACACAGCTCTGCTGACTGGGCATCTGACCTTCTGCTCCTCTGAAATTAAATGAAGGGTTGGAGGTTTCGTTACCAAGGCAACTCCTTTTGATATTTGTACAAACTTACATGCTTTGGAGGGAACCTGCAAAGCTGCTGAATCCCACAGGAAGGACACCTGCGGCTTGCTCTTTTAGGCTCACGTACAAAGGAGCAGATCCAGTACAGGCTGAAGCTCTAACGAGGTCCTGTAACAATCTGTGTGAAAGTAGCAGCGGCTTGCATATTGCTAGACAGGATGAGAAATCTTTGCTAAACACTATGCCTTCAAAGAAACTTAGCAAAAAGAACACCACAGACAATATTTCTGCAGCCCAAACGAGAGCACTACCTGCAGAAACACAGAATAGGAATAGAATAGCTTTACAAGAGAGCAATAAAACTGAAGTAAGCAAATACCCCTTGGACATGGCTGTACCAGAGGTCCCAGTGGGAGAGGAGGTTTATTGAACACAGTTCCTGAGGGTAATGGACATGTTAAGTGAGAGCATCTTTTAATTTTCCATGGAGGAGAACCAAAGTGAACATGAATAAATTACACTGAAATGACAGAGTGCCAGAGGGCTCAGGATTTAACAAGGGAAAACTGACTGAAAAAAAAAAGAAAAATATCCTAACTAAATAAAGCTCAAGTTGAGCAATGCTGAAAACTCCAGGGCATAGCAAAGAGAAGGAGCCTCTCTGGCAAGGGTCAGAAAGCAGCTGTATCAAACATCGCTGTAGGTAACAGAAGTCATGAAAATGAGAAAAGGATGACATTGCCATTTCTGGTGTTTTAGTCCTTGCACGGACTCACATAATTCATGAAGCCAGCTGGATTTTTCTATTACCATAAAAAGAGACCATTGTAGATTTGTTCTTTAATCCCCTGTTACTGTTACTCTTACAAGGGACCATATACAAATCAGTTAATAATTAATACAACCAGAATTTACCAACATTTCCCATTGTAAGATCCTATTTTCAGTTGCTTACAACTTTCTCAAACTATCAAAATTGCAAAAGCAGCTTTATTTCAGCATTTTAAAACTTAGAGTATTAATACCTACATTTTCTAAGATAAGGCTGGGCTCAGGTTTATCAGAGAACAATGGCACTTAGTGTAAAATCTGCAAACTGACCATGCAAAGGGAAGGATAAGTTTCTAGTTAACTCAAAGTTTTGTTCTCGATTCTACAGCAGGACTTCTGTGCAGTTTCGGGGGTGGGGGGGGAAAGGGTGACCAGACTTGCATGTAATCCCAAGGTAAAATGGGACTGTAATGATTCTTCTTTACCAGACTTTGTCTGCCTGTATCCAAATTAAATCTATTTTGCTTCTCTCTTTGTGAAGGTGTGAACTCCTAAGCTGACAAGGGTGAAACAGGCAGTGGTTAGGGAAATGCCATGTCAGCCATAGCCACAGAAAAAACACTGAGGTCTTTCTCAAGACAATTAAGTTGTCCGTTCTGCGTTGAACAGCTCGTCCTATCGTGAAATGCTTTGACTTGTACGGTCTTGACAATGCTGCAACCAGCAAGAAGGTCATATGAACTCGCTGAAATCTGTTAGTGGGAAGCTCGCAAGCTACCAAAGCCAGTCTGAGTACTAGGACTGACTGTTACATCCCCTAATTATGGTAGACATAAAATAGCGCATCACTGACGAGTAACAAACAGCAGAGACACAGCTCAGAACATACATAAACCTTGCTGCTGTATTTTCTCAGTAACAAGACACACTGTCCTACTTCTTGAAACAGAGTTGCATGACTTTCCAAAATAATCACCAGCCGAACTGTTCCCAAACATACAGCTCTACTCGGTGCTGAAAAGTACTTCAGTCATATGGAGACCTGCCCGTCTCTCTTGAAGTGAAGCCATTTTAGGAGGACAATGCTCTGAATAAGTTCTTGCTTAGCAGATACAATATTGATTCAAAAAAAGAAATCAGTAAAAAAGGGAACAAACATTGTTAATATCTGCATTTGTGTGAACTAACTGTATCAAGACCTCGATTCAGCTAAGGGCATAAATATATATCTTTACAGAAAACAACATGTTGCTCCTTACTAGAGGTTTCTGACTTCAAGGGCATCTAGAAACAACAGAACTGAGTCATCCCGAGTTACTGTGAAGTTTGTTGTTTTGGTTTTTTTAAAATTAGTAGCACACTTGCTATATTCCTATAGAGCCATTTGGGGTTTAGGTAAAAAAATTTCTGTAATTATAAAGTAAATTGTCAAGCAAAATTAAACTGAATTGAGCCTATCCATCCTCTGCTGCTGTTAGCAACCTTCAGTCGTGCTTTCTTTTGGTTTTCATGTTGCTTCCTCCCGTTAAAGGAACAGAGCCAGCATCTCTTGCCACCAAGGGAAAATATTCAGTAAATGCAGTAGCCTCCAGCCTAACTAAATCCTGATACAAGTTCATGCCGGCAGTACACAAAGACCATCATCACTGCTCCTGGTGGACTGTTAATTGGGTTCTCTGTCTTATTATACTCTATTACAGTAGCAACAGTAATCAAATGGCTGTGTACAACGAATACATCAGCGACCCACTGCATGCAGCTTTTCCTGAGACGTGCTGTTGTTTTTCACCATCAGCCACCATTCCCTAGAGACAGACAAACAGAATCAGTACCATCTATCAGATAGCACCCCAAGGAGAGACCCGACTTATTCCCCGCCCCACCTTTTTTTTTTTTCCATTTAAACCAGAGCAAGTATTTCTGAAGAAGGAAAGCAAAACTGGCAGAGGAAAAGAGGATGCAAAATTAAACAGTGATGCTTGCATAATGAATGGCGGGACTTGTTAGAAATCTTTAATTGCTTTTTACCATTTGGTGTAAGTATTTTCAGATACACAACCAGCCTCCTAAAGATTTCCCTTGAGAACTCCACGTCAGAGCACAGGATCCCTCTGCCACCGTAACAGAGTACTCTCCTCTACAAGAACAGGCATATTTACAGTGTCAAAGCTAATTAGCAAAATCAAATACAATATTTAAAGCCTAGATGTAGGCCCTAGGTTTAGATATCACCAGTTACTGGTACTACTGCAAGACCACTGGTTTTGAACCCTTTATAACCATACACGAAGCTTCAGCATTAGTGAAGCGGCAGGTTCAGCCAAGCATGAAGTGGTTTTTGAGAGGCTTACATTTCTTGTGCTTGGGCTCAAAATTACTTGGCAGCATGCTGAGAACAAACAAGATCTTTTCCTCCCCTATGCAATACTTAGTTTAATTCTAGAGCTCTCCGCAACAGAATGTTGTAGAAGCCAAGTTATAAATAGGTTGAAGAAGAAATTAGACTAACTCGTCATTGGTGGATATTAACCAGGATGGCCCAGTCACAAAAAACCCAGTCTGGAAAACAGTACTCAGTAGATTACCAAGACCTAAAAATAAATACACGTGGAAAGATATTTTAGGCACACATTGTTTCACGTACCCTTTTCCTGATTTTTTTCCCCAAGTAGCTACTGGTTGAGACTAGATCTAGGCTAGATCAACTTCCGGACAGATCTGAAATAGCAAACACAATGCTTCTAACATAGAAAAAGAACAAAGAACTCTAAAATAATTCCAGTTTCATTTGTGTTCCAAAGTTTGAACAGAAAATGCGAACTGGAATTTAATAAAACTGTACTAACTCTTGTGATATTTTCACTGAAAACATCTAGGTACTTTACAGTGAAATCACAACATGGTCATTTAAGTTCTCATCTTCCATAACAGCTTTTCCTGATCTAATGAAAAATGAAATTAAACATGAAGACAGATGGGACACATAAAAAAAATATCGTAAATTCATATGGAGTGCAGAAATGCTGCAGAGTTTGCACTGAAGCAGCAACCCCAAAACTTTCACCAGGAAATGGGTGAGCTCCTTTCCATTTACCTCCCAGTAGAGCTACACACTTTTTTAGCAGTCCTTTGAGATTTGCCTTTTGCCAGCTATCTTAATTGCAGCTAAGGAACTACAGTTGTAGGAACAGTCTTTCCTTATGATGTTGTGTTTCTTGTGCCGCACTTCTGAAAGTGTCATCAAATCACAAAGGGGGAAAATATCATTCAAACTGCTTTTGAATTGGGCTGTGTACTGCAGTATCGCCCATCTCCAGCATCCGACATGAGACCATGTGTTTAATGCATCCTATAACTCTGCTTCAATGCAAAATGTTGACAGAAAGCCTGAATCTAGATCCTCAGGCTCAGGTAGAGATGTTGTCTCTGTTGACATGCACCCATTTCCATCAGCTCATGATATGACCCACAGATTTGAAAGAGAGCTTGTCTCGAATCACAGTTCTTGGAAACAGCAAAAACAGGCACCCCAGAAGCACGTATCAACAGGACTGCAGCCATTAAGAGTCCACCTCACATTATGAATAACAGTCCAATGCCCTTACTTTTCACCCAACTAGACAGACTACACAAAATTTCCAACTTTTCTTGAAGGTACAAAATGTCCTGTCCATTCACCTACAGGCAGTGCCCCATGGGGTGAGGAACCAATCCCCACAGCAAGCTTACATAGGAAATACTTTGTGCCCCAAAAACAAAGCCATAAAGGGTGCCAACAATCCATTTTTAAGTAACTGAGTTTGACTTCTTGGCAGTTGATTTGACTTTTCAAACAAAATTTAGACTGTCTTCAAGAGAAGGCTTTTTCTTTTTTACAAAGCTCACTTTCTGCTAAGGTAAGTACAGTAACAAAAGAATGGCCTGCTTCTTCTGCAGCTGTGCATATAGCACAGGCCTATCTCCTCTACGGTCAGACACGCTTGTTCTGATTCAGCAAACAAGCAAGTAAGAAACAGCCATAGGGGAATAGCAGAAAAAGTCCAGACTATGAAGAAAGAAATTACAAAAAAAATGTATGGGCAAATATCAAGAACAGAGAAGGCAAATAATATAAAAAGCAGGAAGACAACTAATGACATTCAAGGCAAATACTAGCTGGGATTAATGCAAGCTGGATGAATAAGGTAAATATTCAGGAGAGTGTATGGAGACCATCCCGTGCCTGTGCTCCAGGGAGGAGGATGACAATCACTCCTTGGAGCTCAAGCTTTTCTGCAACAGTTCTCAACTCAGCAAGGGAGAGAATGAGGAAAGTTTATTGACAATAATTCTACCAAACAGAATCCAGTAAACAAGAGCAATATCAACACGCAACACAAAGCCTTGCTAAAGAAGGCAAATGGCTTTTTTCCTGAAGTGACTGGAGGACAATAAAATTTACGAAGCGAAATTAGTGATAAAAAAAAGCAGTAGTGTTAAGCAAATTGTACACCAATGAGGAGGGGGGGAAAAATTTTAAAACTTGCAGGGAAAAGGGCTCAATGGAAGTCACAACACACAAGGTGGATAAGAAATACAATTCACTCCCATCGTGGGTAATGCTATATTCCTGAAGAAATGAAACACGCAGTGGTGAATTAAGCTAACCATGTAGACGGAGATGAAGGGCAACTGTTTTATTTACAAACTTTTCATCGTATAGATGATAGATGAAAATGCATTGCAACATGTATATTGTAGATATGATCCTTCAACATCATCAGATTTCAACTTTCCCTAGTTTGAAAACTTAAATTCACAGATTCTATTTTCTTTTCATTAGAAAGGAACCGATCACCCACGTAGCCCTCTGAAGAGCACTTTTTCTACATGTTTTATATAGAATACTTAGAATACTAATGTTTAGACTCAGTAAGTTTTGGCAGTTCTGCTTAGAAATCTCTTGGGTAAAACTAAGACAAAACCCAAGCCTTTCATTATGTTACATTAAGCAGCCCAAACCAAGACAGTAAAAGTCTTATCACAGCCGCACAGCTTGTGTACCATGAAGTGATGGGCACCATTAGAATATGCTTTAAACGTTCATACACTTAGTTTTTCGTGATAATAATGAATGACATTCCTTACTGTTTAACTTAAAACTATTACCGCCATCAAACATACTGACCCACTGTAAACACTTTGTGAGATACACTGCTATTTGCAAATCATTGCTTCTCCTCTACCCAATCTTTCAATTTTTCACTGGTTTGGACCAATGTTGTTTGATGTCCTGAAGAAATACCTCCACGCTCAAGTCTCCTGTTGCAGGCTTGGCTTTGACCTAGTTATCAGACTGACTTGACTGGGAAGGTGAAGGAAGGACTACAACTTCCAGAAGGATGACTATACTGCACCATGCAAAAGAGAAGAGAGCATGGGACAGTTTGGGTTTCCCTGAAGTGAAGGGACCACTGCTTGCTCTACCAGGCATCCCTTAGTGTCGCTACTGCTATTATTTTTTGGGAGTTGGAAACTGCAAGACCTCGCTTCCACTTTTATTTTTCTTCTCGTTTCTCTCAGTTTGTGGGTGATAGGAATATTCCTGAATCAGAGAAAGCAGATGTCTCGTTTCCTTGCTGCTACAGTAATAAACTAAGAGGTTAAAGGCACAGACACCATCACTGACATTCAGTTTGCAATACATACATAGGAGCTGTCTGCTCTTCCCAGCTTCTCATGTACCTTAAGCGCATGCAGCAGCAAATGGATACAAATTATTCGAGGTGCTAACAAATAATTGCTTTGCATACATCTAAGCGGAAAACACCAAACCTTGTCTAGGGCAGGCTTTGGCTCAGTGATGTGGTGAAGGAGACACACTCTCTCCACCATTCCTCCTAATCTCTCAACGATTTCACCAAAAATTTGGGTTAAGAGCTATGATGACAGGAACAAAACACTTACCCTGTCCCAGATACATACCAGGGTGATGGGTTTCCAGCTAGCTGGAAGTACAGCAGCTTTGATCGTGAATCAACACTGCACTTCAGTACTTAGGGCTACAAATTAACTGAGTTCTGTATCGTATTCAAAATAATGAGTAATTATCGTCTGGAGCTTAGAGTTAATTTTGTAATTCAGTTTAAACATTAGTCATCGATTTAATTCCAATCAGTGACTGAATGGAATCCTATCATTTTCCAATACCGCCTTACAAAATCTTCTTTAAACAACATATTTGTAATATTGCATGATGCAAAAACATTCAAAGATGACTGGCAAGCTCAAGCAGATGTGTAAACCTCAAATGTCAAAAGACTGAACTAAGCGTCCAACATTTGGCCTATTGGAAAATGGACTGAAAGCTTCCCAAGCCTCATCTTTTCTGCTTCCTGAACAATTTTTGTGGCACTTGTGTCATCTGGTATTTTTGTCTCGGCCCAAGTCAAACCCCAGAAATTCTGAGAGAAAAAGAGATAAGACATATGCTCTAACTAGCATGATATTAATAGCAAAAGCCGTGGAAGAATGATGTGCTGTCCTTGACAAGTAAGTTCTGTAAAAAAAAAAAAAAGATGTGCAATGTGACATTCCTGCTTGGGAATCAAGCAAACTCTGACAAGTTTGCTCACAACTGACTGTGTTGCAAGAGCAGACACAAACACAATTACTCCACTCCTCAGAGAATTTGTACCAGAGTATGCCACACTATATTTGTACTTAAAATAGTAGCTGAATTTAAAGGAAACTGTCAGCAGCACAAAACCCCTTATTGCTCCCCATTCCCCCATGGCTTGTGATTAGGGTTCTGCTGGGAGGTCAGTTTTCCCTTGTCCTGAAGGGGTGCCACAGCTACGGAAATAATTCTAACCCAAAGAGAGGGACTGGATTTGTTGTGTTTATTGCCACTCTGCCTGCTGTTTATTGTCAGTAGCTACCATATCCCAGATGGAGAGAAGCCCTGTCTGTACGCTTAGTGAGTTCATGCTCTTCTTTTGAAGAAACAAAATCATTAACAGCAATTAAAATAGCTGGTGCGGTTTCCAGAACAAGAAGAGAACAAACCAAAGCAAGGGCAGCCAAACTGCTCAAATAAAACTGGCTCGATAGTAGGTGGAAAGGAAAAGATAAAGCAAAATATAAAACCTCAAACTATTACGATGGGAGAAGGGGAAAGAATATAACTTAGGTGCCTGCCCCAGCTTCAGTTCTGGGTTAACTCACGACATCCCTTCTCAAAAAACATATACGACATTCAGAGACAACCATGAATAATTAGCATCTTGCAAAAATTTTACAGAGGGGTATGAAAGAAAGATGTGGGTTTACCTCTGGGTTGGGAAATGTATGCAGAATATAAAATAAATAGGGAAGAATCAAGTCAGCTGCTTCAAAGGAAGAAAGAGGAAAAAGTAAAAAACGTACCTTCCTTAAGTAGAAATTAATTGCTGAAAAATTAAGACAACACATTTACCATTGCTACAAGTACAAATATATTGATATATGGCTTGATAAGACTTCATTTTACAAGTCACCACAAAATTACTCAAGAAAAAATTTAATTCAGTGGAGGACTAAAACTTTAGATGAACAAAAAGATTTGCATTTACAGCTTCTGGAATAAAAAAAGACCAAGTCAACTGTTACCAGCCTGAGGTTAAAGAGATACTTAGGAATATTCAATTTTGCATCAGAAGACATCTGAAACATCTGGCAGAGTCCAGGGACAGTACAGGTGTAGTGAAACAGACTGACTATCAAGCTAGTGTGCACCCCTGCATTTCCCAGGGATTGGTTCGAGCCTGGTGACAATAAATCACATTGAATTCAGATTAAAGATGACTAAAGATTCTAAGATCACCCTTCTCTGTATGAAGGCTTTGCACAAGTGCCCTTGGTGAACAAAGTGCGTAATCTATTGGCAAATAGAGAAGGAGCTTAAGTCAGCCATCTATGAGCAACGATGAAGGAAGCAGCAAAGAGAACACTCTAACAGTGTCTCCTTCAAGAAAGTGATATTAATACATTCCCAGAAAGTGAAATAATGCAAGAAAAAAGATAGTAAGCACTAGATAAGAAAGCATGACCTCTGTTCCTGAATCAAGATGGAACAAAAATATTTGCCATGAGCCAGTTTCCCTTTCTGCAGGAAAGGGAACATTGACATGTTCTTTGTAGATGTCCAGCTCCTCAACTATTTCCAAAGGTAGCTGAAGTTGACTCAAAAATCATCAAGGAAAAGGGACAACAGACTGCAACATCAACAAGCACTTGTCTCTCTGTGACTGCAAATGCCGGATGCCTTGGGAAGCCAAACAAGGCTTCAGAAAATTGTTTCCAAAAAAAGGAACTGAAGGCACCATCTGAACTAACATATAAGAGCAGAGCAGATGGAGTCACGGAGGTAGGCTTTAACAATCAAGGCTGATTATCAAGAAAAACAAAGTGCATTTGTGCAAAGCAAGCAAAGACAAGGAAACTTGTCCTAACTCAAAGGTTGGTGGGTGCCCAAGCAACGACAAAGGAGCAGAAAACCCCCAAAAACCGCCACCAGAGGGGAACCCACTGGAGTAGGAAAAAGAAAGCCTCGGGGTGAAGGAGGCAAGTCATCAACACCAAAGCATAAGTATCCCAAACATCCTGCGCATCCACTCAAAATACTCCAGCTGAGAGGCACTGAGGACTGATGTACTGAGCTGACCTACTGGTCATGAAAAAAGAAATCAGATGAAACCAGCAAACTGATAATCCATTTTTTGTCATAATGACCAGTATTCCTGTCCACAACACATAACAGATTCAAGGATTGACCTGGGCAGTAAGTCTCAGCCCTGAAGATCCAGCCTGAAGGGACAGAAATGGATGGAGAAGGTGAGAAGTTGCAGTAGCAGTTACTGCAAACTCTTTACAGTAAAGCAAGCCCTATATTTGAACTTCACAGTGGCAATACAATAGTAGCTAGTATCAGACAAAAAACCTCCATGGGAGCTATGAAATACAGTTATGTGGGAGGTTGTACAAAAACCTTTAGCTCAGAAGAAATCTTGAAAATCTATCCAAGGCATTACAAGTAACACATATGCAGCTTTCCATCACTTAAAAAAACAGATCCAATGGGAAGAATCCAGGGTGAAGAATGGTTTTGAAACCTGAGATATTTTAACAGTCTACTTCTCTATCTTCCCAGTTGCTAAAGATAAGAATCATAAGCCCACTAAAATTTAGTGACAGATGAAGTAAATGTTGAGAAAAATAGGTACGCTTTTATGAAGATCGAGATTAGAAACTAAGGACGTCTGTTAATAATGGAGGAGCTGATTCTAAAGACTCAAAAATATAATACCATCCTGCCTGGTTTTGTTTTGTTTTCTAAACTGTCTCTCCATATCATGAAATAAAGTATTTGCACAGGTTTGGTAGACTATACCATACTTTGTAAACAACCTACTGACAGCTACAGTATAAGGAAATTCTAAGAAAATGTCAGGGTAATGAATCAGTTGTATCACTTGAAATGCCCTCTGGGGAAGCACAGGCATCTGAGTACTGAGGCTGATTTTATATTCCCATTTCTGTTTCAGAGTATCAAAGCCAAAAATCATACTGTCCTCTGCTTAGATCACGTAGCTGGCTCAGAACAAAATGAATTTCCTACTGATACTACGTTTGAGGAAATTGCCCATCGCATGTTCCCTTGGGCTGGACGCCAAAAGGAAATTAAAGATACATTGGCAGACTCAGCTGCCATGCAGTAACAGCATCTGAAAAACACAGCTCACAATCTTTGTCGTGTCAGGACAACCCCTCCGCAAATGAAAGCTAACAAGATTTGTATTGAAAGGAGCGGTGATAGAGAGTTTCTAATGCCTGGGACAGACTTTCAGCTGCTGAGACAGCTGCAAGAGCCAGGCTAGAATACCTGGTCTCAGACCAGGACCCACAAAAATTGTCAGATCTGTTGCCCTCCCTTCCTACCAACTCATTTGTAACAAGGAAGGAAAATGCTGCAGTTCACTGAGAAGCAAGATTTTGTCAGCATTCAGAACAATGCCAACATTTTCTGACTGGTACCGAAGTCAGAGTTTTCTGACTGCTGATGGCATTCAGGCAGGTGGAGAAAGAGGGTTGAAAAGGAAGTAACTTTTTTTCTTCCATAAATGTAATCCTTTAAAACATCCCTCTGAGATATTTATGACTGGACAATCTGTACACAACTCTAAAAAATAGCACTTTAAACCAGCCAGCTGTTGAGAAAGCTGCACAGGCAACAACCCACTAAATTATGCAGCCACTTAGAACAAGGACATCTGGCTCCAACTGCTTTCACCTCACTGCATTCCTCTCAGAGGCAAAGCTTTCTCAGTCACACAGATATTCAGTGATATGTCTGTCCTCTGAGATACTGAACACTGTCCCAGTCTGGAACAACACTCAGATCAGAGTAATCCTATTGACTCGTTCACATCTCTCATACTTTCAATGACAAAGACGGAGCACACCACAACCACCCAGTCTGAGCCCATTTTCTGTGGTCTTTTGTCTATGTCACTCCACCCTTCCCATCGTTGCAGCACTGAAAGCCACAGACTTTTGTGTTGCTTCTCAATACTCCTGCAAAGAAAAGCAGAGCTCCTTTGGTGAAAGGGGAAACAATCCCAAGCACGTATATATATATATATATATATATATATATATATATATATGAGTCCCTTGGACTCAGCTAGACTTTCATCTTTCTTTGAATGTTGCAGTCATTTCAATTTCCTCTTTAAATCTTTATTTGGCCGGTGTCTATGAGCAAGTATAATTTTCAGCTTTAGCCCTCATATGATTGCAGCATATCCAAGAGATACTTTCAAGGCTTTATCCATTACAACATAGAAGTCTAACAGGTATTTACTCAATGGAAGCTTAGGAAACTAAGCAGGAGTTAGACATCTGAGTATTGTTACGTATACAACCAATCTCTCACCTGGAGACTCACAGAATGTCCCCCCCAACAAAATATATGAAAATGTGAAGAGGAAATGGGTTTTTGTAGGTTACCTTCTCCTATTTTAGCCACAATACTAAATGCATTGGAACACACTGTCACATAGAGACACTCACGTGTTGCACGTGCCACGTGCAGGGAACGCATCACTTAGTTGACAGCAGGGTGAGGAAGCACGAGCTCTTCTTTTTACATAAGCAAGAGAAGAACATCCCTTCCAAACTTGCAGGGATAGGCTAGAGTTTAGGGCTAAGAAGAACCTTTGCCTAGTCCAAAAATAAAGGTCATTTTCAGCATAAGTTAAGACTACTGCAAACATTGTCATAGCTTGCTAACAATAACCTCAGTGAGAATGAGAATGGGTCTCAGATGCAGAGGGAGATGTATAAATACTCTCCATGGTTATGGATTTCAACACAGTCACAGTGAATGCCTTCGTGTCCCATTCAGTTCAACAAGAACGGAAGCATCTTCAAAAGCAAGTCACAGATCCTGTTTAAATCACAGCCAAAAATCCTGATTACGCTATCCGTAACAGAACACACTTCCCAGAAGACAAAGCACATTAATAATGAGATCAATAAGATATAAACAGGACATAAAGAAGGTACATATTCAGCATGGTTGAAGGCTTGGCTGGTGTAATATGCCCAGTGTAAGACCCTATGCTGTGTGAAAGGCATAGATCAAGTAGAAAACCATCAGAAGTCTATGAGAGAAGACAAACGAATATTCAGTCTAAAGAGGAGTAACCTGAAAGAGGATGAGATGTAAAAGCATTCAAAAACCACAAAAAACCTGTCACAGGGAGAGAAAGAATCAAATTGAGAACCTGGAAGAGCAATCCACTGCAAGTTACTAAGTAGAGAAACACAACAGTGTCAGAAAATCCCGTGAGCCAAAATGGATCTGGTCTTGCTTTTGTAAGATGACAGTATTACATACGCTTATCCTGTTTGTACACCTCCTCAGGCATCCTGCGGTGACTGCTGTTGGAGGCAGACTGTGGTGTTAGACAGGCCTTTACTCTGGACCACAAGCGCAGCTCTTGCAATCCTACGTGTTCTCCACACCCACGGCAAAGTAGAAGACTGAACGATTAGGCTTAAGTCTACACAAAGGAAAATTCACGTTCATTATGAAGGAAGGGAGAACCAAACGTCTCCCTATCAGTAAGGACAGTGATTCTTCTAACTGACTGCTCAGAGCAAAGGCAGGATCTGCATCGCAAGACATTTAGGAAGAAACTCAGAGGTGACAAATCCTGCCTTTGGAGAGGAGAATGGACTGGGTGACCATTAGGCCTTATCTCATCTTATGATATGAGGATTTAATATTGAAAGGTTGTTAGCCCACCACACTCCCTGCATAAACGGTCTCTGGACTGGTTTCAGAGACCTGGGCTAGCTAGAAAACATCTAGTTGGAGCACATCCATCACGCTGCAATATTATCTCCTTGGGTGGATTACTAATTAAAAAAAGGTGAGGAAGACAAGCTATCTACCTGAGGCTGCAGCTGGGACAGTTATTGAGCACTAAGTACAGTACATCTGCCAACAGGCTCCACAAATATTCTTTGCGTGCTGAAAATATCTTGCAAACTGGTTGCTAGGTGCTCTGCTCCTTGACATTTACATGCTTGAGCAAAAACACATCTGCTGTTTAGCAAAACGTCATAATAAATGTCATTTTTAAACATTGTCTGCTACAGTTCTGATCAGCTTGCGAGCAAAACATGAGCATCATTTCAGTTCTTAGAGCAAAGTCCTGTTATGTCACGGGCAAATACAGGCTGTCTCAAAATGCTGGGGGATAGGCAGCCCCCTGTAGAAAGTTAAAAAAAAAATTTAAAAAGAAAAATAGCTATGTTTTACTGGCTGTGATTTTACAAATTACAATTGAATTTACAACCTTAACCAAAATAAATTTTTTTTTTAGGGATATTACTGTTAATTCATCACCTCTCAATAATGCAAGGTAGAACGAATGTGTGAGGGTTCATGCAATCCATTACATAACCTGAAAAGGAGAGTATATCTTTTAGTAGACATTAGCCTGGACCTCAAAAAAGAATAAATCATGTTTGAGCTCTGGTTCTGGCAGATGCATGGTATCTGGATTAGTAGCTTATCCTCCCTGTATGGATTTTTCAGGTGTTAGAGGAGAACTATACTACTTTTGTCTAGTTGTTACAGGGGCTGTATCTTGCCTTTGGTAATTGTTCTGGGGGACTGGTGTGTCAGTACAGAGGCAAACAGGTAAACAACTACTACTAGGTGGCTTTCAGAGATGGAGTCCTATGATTTTGCTGGACCAATAAAACTCACGACAGAATGCTGTAGAACAGTTTCCTCTTATCAGCTCTTTACATCAGCTTTGAATAGTTAAAGACATTGTCTGCTGAGCGTGTCAGGGACTCACTGCTATTATGGCTGGCTGTAGCAGGGGCAGTGTGAGAAGAGCATTCAGTGCAACACCACTCCAGGGAGGAACTGGCTTGAGAACAGATAGTCCACATCCCACCAACTTCTGCTGAGCTGCAAGAAGCTGTGAGAAAGGCAAGTGGAAAAGCAGGTCCTCATTTCATCCCTGCTGCTATTATACAAATAAATCAATAGAGAGCGGAGGCTTTCAACCTCTAAACACAAGCCAAAGTGACAGCGATTAAAAGCCTTTACTGGGCTGGCTGTTCAGCAACAAAGCAAGAGGGAAAGAGTTTGAGCAGGGTGACACTGGGTCCCAGGGGGTGTACATCAGCAGTGCAAGAGACCGAGCCTCCAAATGAGAACAAAGGCATGAGCGACAATTATACAACATTGCAGGAGTTTTGGGTACCTTGCACATCCACAGCTTCTGCAGTACCACTCCAAGAGCAGCACACTTGGGCTAGGCTTGCAACCCTCAGCCACTACTTCAGACAGAGAACAAGAGAGAAGAAAAGGTCCTAGCTGATCTGTCTTCTAGGACAACAAGGTGATGCCAGGCAGTCCACTGCAGACTGACGTGTCAAACTCCCAAAAGCTGTTAAGTAATGTATTCTGTGCTAGTTTAGCTTGACTTCAATAACCAGAAGTCTTCTAGGTACATTAAACTACCCATTAGCTGATCAGATCTGAATTTAACAACATTGAAGAAACTCAGAACAAGGGTCAGATTTGTCATGGCACATCGGTTAAGGAAGCTGGAGAATCCTACTACATACCAAAATGTACGAATCTAGATTCAGCCACAACATTGCATAGAGTGTAAGGCTAGAGAACATAGAAGGAAAAACTGTTCTTAAGTACGAACTTGAGTTAAAAGGGAAAGAGGAAAAGATGTATTTACTTAAGTCAGGGATTCTGGGAGACAGATATAGTTACAATTAACATACAGTTGATCTACGTATGAAAGGACATAAAGCTAATCACTTGTCACTACCGGCTTTGGGGTTTTCACTGTGTATCTTGCAATACTTGGTGTTTGATCTCAAGATCAAGCTCTTGGAGACAAGAGACGGCATAAGAAATTCAATTTGTTTCTTGCAAGGAAAAGCTCAAAACTTGGGCAATCCCCCCCCAGTGTAACTTGTGGGCCCAATCAAAAAGAACCACCTGTAACCCCGCAGGACAGATAAAAGGAACCATAAACATAACCATGGTGACAGACCACCAGTGTCAGGACTGGAGATGCTGCAGACTCCGTTGCTCTTGGTACCATGCTTCTAGCTCAGATATTCTCTAGAAGGAAAGTCACTGTCGCTGGTATAACACAGAAAGCCAGCTTTTCCTAGTCACCAATGTCAAGCCCAGGGCAGGGAGACTCAAGCATCTTTCATTGATCCTTCAGACGCTGTGCATGGGCCCCATCCACATGCTTACAGACACGCCAAGACAATCTCTCTGACTGCTTGTGAAATACGTACTTCTGCAATAGGGAAGAGAAACTATCAAAGTCATTGCTCTGCATGTTCAGTAGACTGCATCTTTGAAAAAGACAAATGAATTTGCTAAGGATTCCCCATCATCTTGAGACTAAGAGAGCTCTAGTCTCACGTTTGTAAGCAAGCGCAGCACCAGTTATTGTTAAAAGTGATGTATTTGCCCCGAAACCTTATGGCTCAGTCTGTTGTAACGAATCTAACAGTCATAATAATGACAACTGCCACTGCTGTCATAGCAGTGAAAAAGGAGAAATGCTGATACTATGAGAAAAAGGTTCATCAATATACATCTGACAACACACATTTATAAACAATACAGATAATACTAGCAGGCATTCAAATGCCCTAACTGTGTAGATCTGTGTTAATTAGAGCTACAAACAGTTAGCAGGGGAGGTCTGTTTCACAGCATCTGATGTTTATGCATGTTTTGGGTTTTTTTTTTAAAAAAAGCTTAAGGCAAAGTAAGATTATTTCAGGAACATTTAAGTGTGCTGTTTCTCACAAAGCCTAAGTAATTATTGCTGAGGGTAATTTGTGTGGAGGTGTTTATCACCTTTGTGCTAGTATTTTTTACTACAGTTTTTCTATCAATTCATGAGTTTGATAGCCAGCTGACACACTGAGGGCTGATACAATGGAAAAGCAGATAGAATACTATAAATAAAGACCAGCTCAGAGTGAGGGCATTTAACTGACAGTGTGAATCTACTCTCACTGAGAAAGGATGGCTTCTCTGACTGCTCTCTGGAAAAACAACAGACGACAGCTATTTTGAAACAAGTTGAACCAATCATACAAAAAATAAGTTGAATAACTGGGTCTGAGAGGAATGGAAAAAATGAGATTCAGAATCCTACCTTGTGCCATATTTTCTTCCTATAGCTTTCAAATGTCATAAGAACATAATTTAGTCAATTATATAATTGAAGATTGATAGTTTTGACTAAGCAGTAATAGACTGGGAGTCTAGCTCATGTTTAAATACTAAGAAATGTGCAGAAATGTGCATCCTATTCGGAAGGAGAATCTTGTGAACATTTTTGCTGTAGCGATCCCAAAGATTTCCTTAGCTATGGGGAAAGGAGTATAGGGTAAGAATACCAGCTAGTATGAAATACGGAACAGCCTAAAAATTAGGACTCTAACTTGAGAGAATTATATTAAGTTCTAAATTGTACAATAGCCTTCCATGAATCAAGATCCATTTTAAGCACTCCTCAGAGTTATTGGTAACCATATTAATCAACATTATTTAATTAATTGTAAAGATGATTACAACAAACCTTTCAGACTCATGTCAAAATACCCTGTTCAGATAAAGCCCTCAAGGAGCTGAACTACACAAGAGAAGTTAACATGTGAATCACAGCAAAAAAAAAAAAACTGCAAACCAAACCAAACAAAGCATAATCCCAGTGCAGTTTTCTAGAGGCGCTCTTGAGAATTAGCTCCATCATTTGCAATACGAGATACATCTTCTAGAAAGTTGAGCCCTGTGGAATGCTGGTCCAGTTACCATAACATCAAACCTAATCCTTATAACGTGTTCCTTCATCTAAGCACAAAACCTCATGGAAGGTGGACACAGCCTTCGTTCCACCCACTGTAGTATAAACCAAATTGTTTAACTAATGCTGACTTCTTAAGTCACATTTCTGGATTATACTGCAGACCACAAAGTTTTAGAAACTGGGAATATATTGCTCAAGTTTTGGTTTATGTTTAAAGGAAGACCTTCATTCATTCTGGGGTTAATTTACCACACACGCTGGCAAATCCCACTTCCACGTGTGCTGATACAAGAGACCTGGCATCTCTGATTCTGCGCGCAAACAGATCTCTACAAATCATAAAGTTCCTCAGAAACAATTCCAGAGCTGATTACCAGACTGGGTTGCAACTCCCTGACATGCATAGAAGAAAGAATAGCAAGAAATTTATTGCACCAAAACCTTGTTTGTTATGTACTTTGTAAAAAAACCCTGTGATTGGGAGAGACTTCTTATGACTAGGAATTAAAAGTGAAATTAAATAAAAGCTCTTAAAGCTTTTAATGTAAAAACATTACATTTAAAAACATTTTAGATGAGCTTGCCTATCCCAAAAAAACAGAGACATAAGGGTAATTCCTGTCATTTTAAATAAACATTTTACAGAAATGTTAGAAAAATATTTTAATTTCCACATGTTCTGCCCTGGCAATTTATTATTCTAATTCACTAAATTAAACTAGAGAATAGGTCAAATTATCAAAATCTAATTTGTAGTGCAGAGATCACAGCGAGTAATCTCACTTAATGAAGCTGTAATCAATGTCTGAGCAACTCCATTATTAGTATCATTAAGTTATTTATTTATGCTCTGTATGGCTAAACTCTTCACCATTAACAGTCTTCAAAGGCAAAATGTGCATAAGCCGAAACGTGTATTACTCCAGAGTTTCACAAACAACCTCTTGTACAAGTGAAGTAGCTCTCAAGCAAGACACAACATGAGATGTAGAAGCTTAGGTTCAGACACTGCTTAAAGTCAGCCTGTGTAAGATGATGTTGGGTTTGCCGTTTAATAATAAAAGCAGCTAAAACAGGTAGAAAATATTCTAGCAGTAGAGTTGTGATGGGAGTTCATGGTTGCTAGTGGCAATTATGGCAGCTTTCCTCAGAACCATCTCTGCCTCGACCACTTCGTATTGACTGTGAGACCATATGACAGAGCCAGTCTATTCTCCCTTTAGAAGGTATTCCACCTGTGAACAGCAGGATCTTTTCAGCTGAAATAGTCCCCCTAAAACTCCACTGCAAGCAACACAGGAAATTTCCATGTGAGCAGTTCAGACACAGCCAAAAAAGTAATGAAATAAAATCACTAAACAACCGAGAAGGTCTCAAGGCAAGTGTCCCCACTGCCACCCACTGAAACAGCTCTTTTGTTTTTGCATGCCCGCTATGGCACATGGGCAATAGCTTTAAACATTCACCTAGGTCACTGGCACGATTGTGTTTAGCCAGTGAAGCAATTTCTCAGGTGTTAAATAAATGCTGTCAAGCTCAGTGTATTAATAAAACCTGTGGTTTCTGAAACTCACTTTTTTTCCCCAGTAGCAGGAAGAGAGCAGCTTTGTCACTATTGTTCACAGTCCCACCCGGTGGCACCTGTAAGGTCTTGGGACAATGACACCCAGAATGCCTGAAGACCCAACATCTGCCCCGGCGCCAGCAACAAAGTACAAAGACAGAGGATGCAAAAGTTGCTTTGTGCCAAAACCTCTAGAATCACCTCTTCTGAAAGACACAGAAGTCAAAGCATTTCCATAAGGTTGTAAACCCCTAACTAAGAGTCTCTCTTTACCAAGTCAGAATAGAGGTAATAAAGTTTCCTATATTAAAAAAGGATTATTTTTTACTGAAAGAAAAAGGAATTGCTCTCAGCCTTGTTACCAAAGTATTCAATAAGTTGGGCAAGGCCTAAAAAAGCACAGCAGTCCTACAGGTCTATGCAAGAGTAATTAAATGTCTTCCTCAAGTAACCTCAGGCACAAGATATAGCGCTCATTTCATGAGAGTCAGTTTTACCTGGTGATATAGGTGCAAAGCAGTATTTCATAACCTCCAAAAAGATGATCTCATTCCAATATCAGAAGCTAAATCGTGTCTAGTGATACAAAAATTAAACGTTATCCTAGAGATGCATGCTTCTTAATGTCACTGGTCTCTGTCTAGATTAATATTAAACAACGGCTAAGAAGATATAGAAAGCTACTAAAAAAGCCAGAGCCCCTTATACAGCACTAGAATAAATTAGCTGGTTTCAGCTGAAGAATGCCACACAGACATCAGAGAGAAAAACAAATGTACAGACTGAATTTCACTTATAAACGAATATTTAAAAAAATCAACTTCCACTGCTGCCTAGAAGTAACTTAAAGTAATTGCCTTTACTCGTACAACTGTATAACCACAAAGCTTTTTGAGAGCATACATATTCAGCATGTTTTGAAATGCTAACCAGGGATGCCTTTATAAATTCACGATGTGAAGTTTGGTTATCTAGCACCATAAGATCCCGTGTTGCTCCAGAATTGAAACTGCAAGGTGATTATCTAGTTATTCGGTCCGTGGCCTACACACAATCTTAACGTTTATGCACAGGCCATTGAGACATATTCTGACTCCTTAAGATTCAGACGAAAGGAATTACAGATGGAAAATACAGGCTTTAAAATTGAAGCAGAAGGTCAGCTCTTCAACTGGCATGGAGGAGCTCAGCTCTGGTGATACAGTTCAGCTGTCTTCAGTTAAGGTACCTTTCAAGTCCACATAGAAATGCCGAATCTGAAAGGGAACAGGGCAGAAATCAGCTCTCCTTTCATTCCAAGGGGACAATGCCATAAGTAAGCTTCATATTCATTTATGTGGTAGAAAAATTAGGTATGTATTTACTTTAAAATTACTGCTAGCGTTACATGGCATAATCCAATTATAGTGATGCCAAGTTTATACTAACCACTTTCATCTTCCAGTGTTTTATGCAGAAAGAAGCAAACTGTGATGCCAAGATCTAGGTCTGGACTAATGGAGATCATCTGGCAAATCCTATTTCATTTGTGCATTAATTTATAAGCGATACAGTTACATCAGAGATTAATTCCCTAGAGCTTTGCCTTAATACACATTGCTAGTCCTGTCTTTCTAAACACAGGACATGAATCATATTCTGTAGCTCGTGCCCTCTCAGGTGTTTCACACTCTCAGCAGCTACGGAAACTACAAAGATGAGAGGGGCTATTAAGATGGAGCCATATTCATCCATAAGCAATCAGTGTAAGGAGATTTGCCACGTCCCATGACTACATAGAACCGCTTTATACTGTGTTAAAGGGGTAAGGCATAACATGAAAGTGCTCAGCACTGCCTGTGGGCAGTGGTTTGCTCTCTGCCAAGAAAAATTTATCCAAGTTACTGCTGGCAGCTGTCCCTTATGGGAACAGCATCAAGATGGATGAAAAGGTACCCTAGCTAGTTTAGCCAAACTGAAAATGAAGACACTGGAAACAGGGCAGAAAATGACCAAATAACACCACTGGCACATCCATCCAGCTGCCACAATCATTACAAATAAGCACTTTATGGCAGAACTTCTTATCAGAAAAATCCTAAGAAAATAGAACATAATTTCTCAGCAGTTGGCTTAGAAAAAAAAAAACCAGGCATTTGACAGCCCAGTTTTGGTACCAGAGCTGTTTTGTATCCTTCAGTCTCCTACTGCACCCCCTAGTTACATGATAGTTTACTCAAAGGAAGACAACTGCAGAGGATGAAGCTGGAAGTTTATTACAGCTGATGACTGTCACAGAAGGGCAAAGGCAGAGCCAAAGAAAACCCCAAATCAAACCAGAATCCAGTTGTGTAAGGGAAATCAGTTTCTTTTAAGAAGTGTGGAACTGCTTTGCACCTGCTGTTCTGGGTGGAAATTGCACTCCTGTAAATTGACAGAACTATTATACAAATTAAGCCCACTTAACACAATATCACTGTATACTTTGTATCTATTGATGTCCACAACCATAACTGGCCCAAACACGTTGCAGTCAAATGTTAACCTAGCCCAGTAGAAAATTATTTTTAAATCACATTATTATAACAGATGATGTTCCAAACA
Organism: Steatornis caripensis; assembly: GCA_013398225.1. Lineage (NCBI taxonomy): Eukaryota > Metazoa > Chordata > Aves > Caprimulgiformes > Steatornithidae > Steatornis > Steatornis caripensis. Next base: position 313,995 of record VZSC01014813.1, on the reverse strand, counting down.
AATGCAGTGGTGAATAAGCGCCCTCTTAAGGGCATTTGGTACAAATAATGCTCCTTCAATGCACTTACATAATTTTGAAGTTCAATACTGAACATTTCCTACGGCTAAAATGGCAGCTTCTAACATTCCCCCCTTCTCAATATTTCAAAAGTGCTGTGAAAGGTTTTGAAATAGTAGCTAGAGTCCCAGTCATTTCTATTTCTAAACAAAATCATCTGCTTCTGGGGGTACTGAGATGGCAAAAAGTTATATAAAAACATTCATTCCAGTGTACAAGACTCCTCTGTTCCATTCCTCTAACAGGAATTAACCAGGATGTTTTCACTTACTGGGAAAGTAGCAGGAGAATAAACTAATGGATTTAGTCTTTGGCTGTAGTAAACCACAACAAAAGTAACAAGTCTTCCTAATTAGTCTCATTGCAGACGTTGCGATGTTTTCCCGATCACATGAATACACCCCAACCGGAGAGGAAGAGAAAAATTCAAAGTGGCATTTTGTGTAACTGATCAATACAAAAGAAGGATGTGTGTCAGGCATTGCCTTCAGGCATGTGCTTGAAATTGCCTTCAGAAACCATAGTAAGAGACCTAAAACCTATATGGGGTTCCAAAAAAAAAGGCTTAGCCATGCCATGTGGGATCCTTTGGGAAAGCTCCCACAAATTTAGGATGCTGTGACAGTGAGACAGAACAGTAACCTCACTTTTTCCCCAAACACATCATTATTGCAGAACTGGCTGCAGAGAAGAGGTTTGTCAGAACCTGAAGCTTGCTCGGAACAGTCTGTAATACAGACTTTGCCATCCAAGAGCTCTCGCATGATCACACAGTGGCAATTCCAGGCTCCACACACAACGTGGATAAGCTGAAAAATCCTCTGTCCTTTGACAAGTTATCCTAATGGTCATTTTCACATCTTAGGTCAGTGAAGCTAGCATCTCAACATAAAACAGATGTGACCTTGCTTACAATAATGTTGCAGGGAACAGGTACCTAGGATACTGCCAGATTTTATTGTCATACACACTCAGCTGTAAAACTAACTCAAAACAAAGAAAATAACTTCTTCAGACAGCTAGCAGACCCAAAATGCAGGTCAATTCTATACTTCAAAGCTGCTCATCAGGTCAACTAACATTATGTGGGCGTTAAGGATTTGCTTAGACATTGTTCTCACGTAGGGTCAAAAAGAATAGACAGACACACTTCTTTCTGGTAGGGGACACCTATAAACCGCTGAACATGGGAAAATCTTCCCCCCAAATTCCCTACCTTGCTATGGTACTACTAGTTGATCCCCATAAAGGCAGTAGCAAGGCAGTAGTTTATTCTGGTGTTGGGGTTTCCCCCCCACACACACACCTCATTCTTCTCAACAGGTTAGGTCCTGTTGTTTCTTTTGGCATGTTTCTTAAATGTAGCCTGATCAAGAGACTTCTCACTTTCCGAGTAGCTATAGCAGTCATTGCTTCAGCAGGTAGACTAGCCTATAAGGAAAGATATTTTAGGCACTCCAGGTTTGAAGAAAGTCTGTTTTTGAACACCACACTCCCGTATTTCCTCTCCTATCTTTTAGATATTGCTTATGGAAGAAACATAATGTTTCTCAAAATAAATTGATCTAGAAATATTTGCTTTGAACATTAGACAAAAGAGTGTGCAGCAGCAGGCAGCAGAGAGACAAGCAGTCCTAGGAAAAAACATTACCGACTACGACCAAAGGAATGGCCCCATGAACATTTCCTAGCCTGCTTTTGGAAGGGATTATCTGGAAATTGCCTTAACTTTTACAGAAAGCACAAGAGACATTGAGGGCAGAAGAAGAAACTGAGAGGAGCCTGTATTAAGGTTGACAGTAGAATAATGTTCCACTGAGGAATCTCTTCCACCTTTTCTAATGTCTTTTTCAGGCTTCAGCACCAGTTCCATAAGGACAGGATACATCAGTGGCCGTGACTGCATAACATTATACTTCCAAATGAACACTCCTGGCTCTCCACTATTTCAGTGGGCCAAGCAGGAGAATAACTAAAATACTGTTCCCATTTTTCATCACAGATGTCTTTTCAGCAGAGACCTGTCAGCAAATGAAGGCTGGTACGAGAGCACAAAAATTCCCAAACCACACGCCCAGCCGTACACTTGCCGCACCTACGCGCATCACCTTCCAGTGTCATCTGCCAGCAACTCCTCAGACTCAGCATACTGGATAAGCACTTACCAAGTGTCTTACATAAACTGCTTCAATTTCTTTGATGAATTATTTTTCTTAGGAACGTATCTGTTCTAGGAACCCACGGTGATCAGATGAGTAATTATCAACAATGAGACCTCAGTGGAAATTAATGTTTTACAGATTTAAACTACCAGGTTATAGATTCACTGTGAAAATACTAGAAGTTATCCTCCCATAGCTGTTTTCATTTGTAAAAACAAACGTTACTCAAAACAGCCTTTGAACAATTGTCCTACTTTAGCACAGCCAGTCATCACAGGATATATTCACAATGCAGTATGTAACCAACTAGCCCTGGGATGTGATATTGCCATCGCTAGTAACAGCCCAGAGGCTTTGTACTGAGTTTGCAGCATCTCGGGACTGAGACGTATCAGGCTCGCTCTACCTGAACTTATCTTGACCTGCCTGCCAACTCTGTTTTTGCTTCATTTAGCTGTAACAGGAATTGTTCTAATTGACTAGGTATCTACGGCTAATTTGTTTTACTTTTGTGTGCCTTTGTATGGTACCACCATGGTTCTATGGCTAACATAACATTGCACAGAGAAATGCAGCGTGATATGACATCAGAGGCCTGGGCAAGTGTAGACACAGGATGCAGTATAGAAGTACAGGCATTGGATGATAAGAGATGGGGCACAGGCTTGACACTGGGACCTTCATAGCTATGAACTCAATGGTCAAAGAAATGCAGAATGAACCTGGAAAACACTTTATTTGGGGGTAACCAAGGGAACAAAGAAATGGTACCTAAAATAAGCAAAAGGGCCATAAATTTGAATGTAACGTGGAGCTGCAGAACAACGAAGAAAAAGCAGAGGCATACAACTGTGTTAGTAGACAGACAAAAAGGAACCCAAGTAGATCCTAGGGTAAGGAAGAAACAACCACCAACAAGAAAATCCTATTCTTCCTGGTGAAGGACTCCAGCTGCTAACAGCTTGCCTAAACACCCCCTGCCAACACTAGAGTGAAATCAGAGGTCACGGGTCTTCAGGAAGCACAGCAGCTACATCCATGCAGTTTGCAGTTTGGTAGTAGACTGGTTTATGTACTTGAGATGTTATTACTCTGTCATGTAAATGTATCAGGGCTAAAGCTAGGCTAAGGGGATTTCTAAAGCAGCACTGCATCGCACTTGGCAGCACATATCCAAGCTCATACAGAACTTCAGCAGAGTACTACCTCTAACCTCACACCACACTGTAGTCCTGACCCCAGAGTTTAAATAATACAGCAATAAACTCCTTTAATGGACCATAATGGAAATAACTGCCCAGAAAGAAGGCTCCATCTAGTGTTATTGTCCCAGATATACATCCTCAATTAATACCCAAAAAGCAAGCGGCTGTCCAGCATTATCCCAATTTTATCTTTAGGCTTGTACTGGCCTATTCCTAATTACACACAAGGCTTTTTTTTTCCAGTCAGATTAGGCTCACATATATGCAGGGCTCATCTTACTCAGGCTTCCCACAGTCTTGGTACAGTCATGAAGAAAATATGAAGAGGCAGGAGGGGGGGGAAAAAAAAAAAGGGAGTTTTCTCTCCATCCACATGGCTGGCAATCATAGACATCAGTTAGTGCTAGCACCATAGGGGACAGCGCTAGCCTTGCACCCTTTCTCCCAGGGGTCTGTTACAGCTCTTAAATTACACTGCCCTGGAAATGCTAGTTTCATTTGCCATTATTATCCCCAGTGGCTTAGGCTGGAAAATACAAGTTTTTTACAAGTCTGTTCCAGTTGTTTTAACAAATCATATTACACTTTATAAAAATAAATATTTTTGTATTTATTACACAATTTGTTTTGGGGTTTTTTTTCCACACATTATATCAATAATATTAATTGATGTATTTAGGACTCCACAGCCAATTTCTTAATTTATTTCCCTGTGAGCAGCTTGAGCTGGGAAGATCTTCAGGAACATAAAAATTGCTCTACATGTTTCTCTGTAAACAAGGACTTTGAGAGCTAATTTATCTAAAGTGTGCTCCTTGTGCCTTCATGACATACAGCATCACAGTTTTGTTAAGCGTCTCTTAATCACAACAGATCCGTTACCTCACAGTTATGGCCGTTTCTCAGACAGAAAGATAGAACACTCATTGCTTCCTCCTCTTTTGGAATCACAGATTAATTCTGATTAGGTGTTGTTCTTCTTACCAAGGCATTACTGACAGCTTAAGTTTATGCTTTTTACAATTACACACATAAGGAAAAAATGTTTAGGAGATGCAAGTGAGGAGATGAAAGGCAGCTGGAAAAGCAATAGGGTAAGTGACTAATGGACAAATCTGCTCTAAATATATTCTCTGTGGAAATTTTCTATTCCTGCTCGAATTTGCTCTATAAGATGACATTCTCTCTCACTCCCCCAGACGCCCATTTGCATTTCACACACAGGTCTGACCAACAGTAACTGAGGAAGAGAAATACTATTATAGACAGTAAATGTGCAAACCTGACCTTTTCTCTAATTGGATAATGCTTCCTTAAGACATTCAGAGTCTGATTTTGTTCTCAGTTACATGGATGTAAATCAAGATGAGTTTCTCCTGAGATCAGAAGAATTATATTCTTATCCTTTATGCCTTCTGGTGGTCTATTACACAAAAGCACACGTGTCCTATTGCCATACGTAGCCGAGACACTTGTTTGTCTGTAGTAGGTTGGCACTAGGATCCAAGATGAACCAGCCTCCTTGATGAAGGCCCATGGCAAGCTCCAATAGATCCTGATAGTAAGAATTGATTTGTCCAGTCCCTGAATCACTAGCTCGATGACTAGCATCTAAACTATGGCTTGGTCTTAGGTGGCATGGCACACAACAACATTGCTGGGTAAGGAAACCTGTTCGTGAGAATTTGCGTTCTTCAGGCCAGCTTTTGAAGACGAGGTCCCGAAGGCCATAGAAAATTAGATTGCAATTAGCGTCTAAGTCATCTGTACTGCTTAACATGAAAGTTTATCTTTATAATCACTAGCTATAGAAATAAAACTAGCATGTTAGTTTCACACAGAATTCCCACAGTTTTCTTTTGGGAAAAGGCTACCTTCTGGCTATGAAACTGACGGCCCACTAACGAGAGGCTTGGGAACAGCATGTAAGAATGTGAAAAAGCTCTCTTGCCAGAATTCAGAAGTTCTTATCTTCATCTCAGTTTTAACCTGGAAAAAATAATGTTTTTAAAAGTGTTCCAATTAAGATTAAGAAATCAATCAAAACAGCATTTTTGACCAAACAGACAATGAACTCTGATATATAGGGAACCAATTTTCCTAGTCAGTCACAGGAAGTGTTGCAATAGCCACTTCTATTGAATAAAAAACCCAAGACTTTTTGGGAGCATACAAACCACTGAAAAAATGTAGCATGGCTGAAGTCCTGGCCCATAAGCTTGTAGAAGAATAAACATCAAAGCATTTTAGGGCATTAACAAGTGAAGATGGATTTAATCAAAATAACATTTACATATGAATAATATAGCTTGTTACATATTTATAGCCATCCACTGAAAATTAATTTGCAATGCAAACCAACTGGGTCAGCTAACAAATACCAATAAATGATGAACACTGCTAATGACAGAACTGTATTTAGTTGGTTTAAAACAGCTTACTTCTTTTTTTGGTAAGTGCTTATTGTACGCTATAAAGATTTTTCTCATGTCACTGCAACTGGTAAAGAGACCAGTATGGTGCAGGGGGGTGAGAACTCATCACAACAGGTTACGATCTTTGTATTTCCTTTTATACAGACAAGGAGTAGCTTAACCAACAAAGAATAACTTAGAAAATGTGGTTAGAAATACGTGGAAACTGGGCAAAATGCAGTACAGTCAGCTGCAGCTTGTTCATATCTATTTTTTTTAGAAAGAGACATCATTGTGTGAGAAAGGAATTGTCCTGGTGGCATTGCAATAAAGTAGGAGGCAGTCCAATGATGACTGAAAGAGAAAGACTCTCATCTTCCTTTCTCCACCTTCCTATCTTTCCTCATGTGTATGTTTAATGCATCTGAGAGCACCTTAGTGAGGCCTTTTCCACTAGCATATAATGGAGGACAAAGGACAGGTTACAAGGTGGCAACATGAAGTATGAGGTATCTCAGTGGAGACAGATAGGTGGGGGCCAGAGGAGCAAAAAACCAACTGAGTAAGCAATCAGGTAAACAGCTTACCGTACAAACACCTAAGTGCAAATACCTCAGAAAGAGAAAACAATAAAAATTAGGAACGCCATCAAGATTAATTACCTTCTCATCTCCCCCATAACAATCATCCACAGATGCTGAACATTTGATAAATACAAGTTGAGACTACCTGCACCATATTTTGCCTTGAAGGTTGCTGCTCCCATCCCAGGCCCGCAGAACTGCCCAGAACCCTGCAGACCATGAGGGCAATAACAGCACCACCTCAAAATGTTCAGTGACTGCATTCTCAAGCCTCACTAGTACAGAAGAGTCTGAATTAATGACTGACCCTTCAGTCAGCTTTGAAGCACAGCTGATGCCAGCACTCAGTCCAGAGGGCCAGGCTAGATCTAGTCCCAAACAAATCTGACATGCAGCACACGATGTATATCTAAGGGTCACAGCACCAACTGTTTTCATCTACTGGTTCACTGCTAGTGCATCAAGTTACTAGCATATATAGATGAGAAACATAAGAGAACTTAAGAGAAACAGGCAAAGAAAGTAAGTTCTCTTTTAGAGGGCTTCCTGCACATTAAAGTTATATATAAGTCACATAGAAGCTGGTTATTGAAACCAGCGCTAGTAACAGCTTGCTAGCTGCAAAAGCCAATGTAGAGACCGAAAATTACACAGCTCATGAAACAAAGAGCGGGTAAATACCTCCAGAGGCATTTTCTTAAAGTAGTAGCATTTTTTTTAAAATTAAACCAAACATCAACACACCCACATTTCCCCTGCAAACCCCAAACACACAAATTACTGTTTCAGCACACCTAGAATACAAGAATTGCAAACTGTTTCAAGCAACGTGCAATGAAAGCAGCCCAGGATTACCTTTTCACTACGATTTGTTAAGATTCATTTCATAAAAACATATTTATCCATCATCAAGACATAATTTAGACTTTTCATATCATAGAGGCAGATATGGCCCAAGACCCATTGTAGTAAGCAATCAGTAGAAAAACTAGGATTTCCAGTCACAGCCCTCTGGGATTGTCACACCTGAAATGTCATCTCAAAGAAATCCATCTTGAAGAACATTCCCCAAACAAACGTGAGAAAGTTAAGGGCACAACTCAGTATATAAGTGTCAGTAAGATGAGTCAAGTTTTGGTCATGTTTATTCCACATTTGTTCATAAGGTATTTTCCAGCCATTTTTACAGGAAGGAAATAAGTTACTAGTATGTTCAGGATAATAAAAAAGTAAGATTTGAGACACAATTAAGGAAAACAACTGAACGCATCGAGCACTTCAACAACAGAACTGTGTATAAGTTTCTACTCTATCTGCCCAGAAAATGCTTCCTAAGGAAACTTGAGTTAACACGTCCAACTAGTGAAATAACACTCAAAGAAATGAAAAACACCCTCCCCCTCTAAATAATTATACCTTTCATTCATCAGTGACATGTAGTCGTTAGGATTCATAAGAGCAGATCATGAAGCTGTCTACTCCACGTTCTGCCATCTGGAAGCTTGTAATATCACACACCTCCGTTCCTTTTGGTTAGGAGGCCCAATAACACTTTACGGCCATCTGTTATTTTGGGACTCCTCATGACTATTTCATGATCCTGTCAGAGTGCCACTTTGCTGTTATTGTTTATTATGGGGGATGAACAGCTAGCTCTGACGCTGCTATTTGTGTAGCTGCACATCCTGGGATATCTGAGACATCTCCTCCCTCCAGAGTCTCTTGCTAGAGGAACGCAGGGCCTCATAAATGGGTGTGCAGAAGTAAAATGAAATACGATCCTTTGCAGCTAGCCACGCGTGAACTCTACCATACCAGTTCCACTTATCCACAATTACTAAAAGTTGCAAGGAGGTTGCTGTGGAGACCTCTTTGTCCAGCTCTAGGACTCTGAAGAGGAAATACAACGTTGCATTTTTTAATATAGGTTGTGTTAAAAAACCCAGCACTTAACAGCAAATATGATAATTTTGTCAGAGCCCTCTTTAAGCAAGTGAAGCTCTGCTCAAAATTGTAATTAAGTTCCTTCTGGTTAAAAAAAAACAACTCAAGAGCATATGCATTTAAGTATCTCAAGTGTGCCAAAACTGTGGAAGTGCAAGGAGGGTTTAGTAGTTCATATGAATCTCTTGATAGATACACTGTTGCCATGACGACAGCATATTAGAAGGATGAGGGGGAAATGCCAGAAACACATAACTTTAATAATGAAAGAGATCTAGTTTCAGGTCGTCTCTCTTACATGCTACAGCTCATTTACCACAGCTAAATAAGCACAGACTATACGCAATACATTTCAAATCAGCAAGCATCTACTTTTCTTTGCTACTCCTCACCTTTATCATATCTAAATACTTCAGAAAGCATTAGTTACTATAGTACCCTTGTGAGGAAAGTGGCTTTATCACTGCTATTTGGCATTAGGGTAAGTCAATTAGAGAGCACCAATTAACCTACACCTCCAGTCATATTAGAAACCTACCACAGAAGCAGAACCGCATTCCAGACTGAGGGAAGCAAGCCTACACGACCTTACCTTCAGGGCATCTCTCTTCCCACCACTGCTGAGCAGATGCTCAGCCCCTTCCCCAAGATTCAGAACAGGTCAGACATGTATTGGGTATTTAGGTAACACAGGAAGCGCTGTACTGCGTAACTGGTGTAATGAGCATTAGGGATTCCCTCCTGTATTTGTTCCAATTACAAAACAGGCTCCCCAAGTTCCCCTAAAAGAAGCAAAGAGTCCTTCATTTTGCACAAGCTGTACTTAGGTAGAAGGAAACGTCCGGAATGGGATCTCTCCTGAAAGGGACAATGGTTTCCAGAACAATTTGCAAAGCATAAATTTATCATTTGCATGACAATGCCTGAAAGAATTGCCCCTCAGGATAAAGGATGTCAAGCTACTAGCAAATGTTGCCTTTTTCTTTTTTTCCTTCCCTTCCCCTTTTTGTACTCCTCTAGAAGCTGAATTACTATAGTTCTTTATTTCCCCAGAGTTCCTAAATGCTGTTGTTATTCCTTGGATGCATCTGGCTCAGGGTCCTACGACTTGCTTCCTGACAAGTTTCAGCCTAGACTTTCTGACATGGGACAAATTCTTAAAGGCTTCTCAACTGATTTTTAAGAGTTTTACACGCTGCACAGAAGGCTGCTTTTTAGCCATGACACATTGTACTTTATCAATCTTCTTCCCTCAAATATATTTAGGATGTGACAAGGACCTTAGCAAGCTATTCACTAGGCTTCTGTGAATATTCCTTACGGCCATAAAAGCTTTATCTTCTGCGTATCTGTCTTGTAGTCATGAAACTAGCCCCTAGACAGTGTTTAAGTCAACTCCATCATGCATTTCTGTTGTTAACACAGCTGGATAATAGGACACTGGCAGGTAGTAAAATCTGAGGTAAATAGTGCTTTTTACCTACAACGCACTACTGTGCTGCTGCTTTACAGTGCCATTAGAAAGAAGTATTAGTCAGTGACATGGCACATAGCACCAAGGTGCATGTCTGCTCATGTTCCCTGCTCCCATTTGTCAGAGCCATGGGTGGTCCAAGGTCAAATCCCTGCTCCTCCTGGGGGGGGGGGTCTGACTCCCTGTCTCCCATCTCTTCGCATACATGCCAGTCTGCAAGGCTTTATGGGTAGAGAGGAAGACCACAGGACCTTTGCTAGGAGGACTCAGGCTGTGGTCCCTCACTCCAAAAAATACTCTGTGTGATCACCTATCCTCCCCTGGAATACAAATCCAGGTCTCTTAAGAACAGATGCCCAGCCCTACTTCTTGACTAGCATGGAATCAGTACAGCAGTGACAAAAAAAATCACTGCACCCAGGTCACTTTACAGGAGCAGACCATTACCTGAGTTTCCTTCTCTGCACAACAGGCAAGGGAATCTCCACAAAATACCACAGCCCTTCACTGTATTCAGCTCACCCAATTCACATCTCCATTCCTGCAATGAAAAATTCATACTACAACGCGAGGAAAATAACCCCACAAAATCAGCTGACAAATAGTGTGTTCTGGACTAGCATAAGCCTTCAGATTGTTTCCAAAGATAGTAAGCAATAAAACTCTCCAAACCAAATGATAGTTTAGAAAGCCAACATTGGTTTATTACAGCGCCAGTTGCATGGGGAATCTCTCCTCTTAACATGCACACCAAATAAAGACAAGTTCATTACATACCTTTTCAGAAATGAATATTCATATCAACATCATGCACATCATAATACATTACAAAACTATCCCTGCACAGGTGCACTGAATTGGGGAAGGGTCTCTTGTGGTCTCCTAAGGCCGTTTAAGAAATGGCCTCTTGCCCACTGTTTATTTGGTGACCTAGAAGCGAGCTCATTCCATCCTTATTTTCTACAAAGTAGCTGGCCTTGAGCAAGCAGTACTGTCCCTATCTCTGCAAAGTCTGTTAGCCTTGAGCAAGGAGTACCATCCCTAGCTCTACAAAGCCTGTTTTCTGCTAGTAGTCTGTTTTTCTGTCCTTTATCTGCTAGTCAAATCATTCTAAGTTGTTAAGTCTTTGGTATCAATACCATAGCCTTGAATTCAGATAATAGGAGCGAGTACTTCATCTCTCAGAAAAACTTTCCTGACTTGGAAGAAGTTCTACCATGAAGAAAACAATTGCTGAATGCTTTCTTCAGTAAATGGAAGCAAGTCATTAGCCTCTTCATTTCCCAGGCCATTTACTTGGTTAATCTAGTCACTCTCCATAGATGATTCTTCAGAGTCAAGCTCCAGCATTATTTTACTACTTACATTTCCTCAAAACACAGGAGAGCTAAATCCTCTGCTTTTCTCACAGAAATCTCAAAGGAATCTCTAAAGGCAGGTATAACCAGATTTGAAAAATCTGACTGATCCAAATGTTTCTGCAACTTGTTTGTTTTCGTTGAGACTTACTTGAGGTCACTGAACAGCTTATTGTCAGAGCCAACACAGTTTCCTTTTTCTAGACCCCTACTCTCAAGTACCAGCTTCAATATTTCACTTTGTTGCTTCTAACAGCACAGTATTTTTTGGCCATCTGTTCTTCCTCTGTGTAAAGTTTGGACCAGTGTAGATTTCTTAGCTGTTGCTACTACACTTGAACTTACATCATTTGCATGCCTTTTTTTTTTCCTCTTAATGATGACAAGTATCACCAAGAGCCTGCAGCAGGGCAGATGTGATGCCGCAGCCCTGGTTTTTTGCGTCTAGATTTCCAACTCATGAAACTTACTGAGAACTAAGGTGCTTCCTCAAAATTGTGCAGTATCTAGTATTCTTAAGAAAAGGGAATAGCCTACATATTCTTCAGCATCTTTATTTATATGCATTTGTCAGTGTGCTAAACTAACCAAGTTGCACTGGGAAGACAGACCTTTGCACAATTAAATGGTCTCTTTCAAATCCTTTTCAGCAGGAACCCAAGCCCCAAGAGCAGCAAATTGTTTATCCCTTCTTCCTGTTTCTTATGCAGCATCATCCTGAAAGAACACTCATCTATTGGCCACTAACATTCCCCTCGGAACGCGGGCACAGCATGTTCCTGCTGCAGAAAACACCCTTCTCCTGACCCTGACGAATGATTACAGAGTAGCTCTGATTCAGCACTACCTTTCCTGCACTGCATCATTAAGCTGGAACACAATAAAACTGCCTCTGCCATCATCCACAACTCTCAGCAACCTCCACTCTGATAAAAACCAGTTTTCTGCTTCCATTAAAAAACATCTCCACATTTCACAATTGTAGCACCCTAGCCACTTTATTCTTGGCAGATTCACTTTTACATAATAACCTTCTCTCTCCCCAGACAATGAAAATCTTGGTATTAAATATCTAATCTTGCAAGCTTTATACTTTTCCAGAACAATTATCTAACTTCCTTTCAAGCAGCAATGGCTGAAGTTCCCATCTGAACCCCTATCACACTCCAGAACAATTAAGTCACATACACTAATTATGGTTTTGTACCCTCACTACCATGAATCTATCTAAAATACTAGCTTTCTGAAAGATTTCCTACAATGACGTAACATACAGTGTATAAAGGAGATTAAATATCCTTTATTACACAAAAGCAGCGAGCAATCATTACTCTTTCAGAGTCTTCCCAAGGGCAACCCATAAATAGTATGATGCCTATTAAAGGCATACACAAGTCCTAAATTTCTGCACACAGACTCTCCGAATTTACATCTGCAACCCCACTTTTTAATATAAATTCAACTAGGAGATTTCATAACAGTTTTCACAGAGCTCACAGAAGGGTGCCAACAGACTAAATTATCTCACAGTCCTCATGCCTCCCTCATTTACACCTACTCTGAGCTGGGAGAACTTTAAGACTTGCGTATTGGGGCTTACTGTAAATGTCAGTCACCAAACTGCTGTTCCCAGAGCAATGTGAGTCTTTAAAAATCAGTGGATTCCGGTCACTTGTTTTCCCTGTGTCTTTAAATGCAGTAAACTGCAGAAGGCAATAAGGAAGAACATAAGGTCACAAAAAACCCAAAATGATGGTTGGAAACTACTGCTGTATCATTAGCAACACTGGAAAGCAGCATCAACACAAAGCAACAGTAATTAGAGACATCCTTTCCTTATCCTGCCAAGGCACTCACTGCCTCTAGAATGATGAAAGAAAGGCACAAGATCTCCCATTTCAAACACAGGGAGCAGAGACCAAGAAATACATTCCTAAAGGAGTGATTCTCTGTAGAAGTTGTAAAGATTTGGTACACTAACAAGATCTGCATTCAAGAACCAATGTCTCTCCTGGAATTCCAGCTCTTGGTAGTCCAATTCTTCTCTCAGACTCCCAGCTTTCATTTTCTCTATAAAATAGAAGTCGTCAAAAAGGCGGAACTCTGAAGGTTCAGTAAACATAGGAAGTAAAGTACGATCACAGCGCTTAATCACGTTTTCAATCTGATCATTTTAACCTGATGCAGGTTAAAAAAACAAAAGGAAGCCTGCCACACATCATTAGAAAGGTGCAAGCGCTATTCCAGCTTTGCAGACGGAAACATTGATTTGATCACATCGATATTTTCTTTAACAGAAGAAAGAAAGAACAAGACTTCAGCTCCAACAAGAAAAAAATGATCAATCATTTAAAAAGACTCAGACATATTCAGGAAAGCAAAACACAAAGGTAGCTTATACTACTGTGTAAGTAAAACAAACAAACCCCAGAAGAACTGAGAGACTTCAGGTACATTTACATGCCTGAATCCAACAGACAGCAGTTTATAAATATGGATCACCTTCCAGCACCTACAAAACAGAATAGGGGCTGGAAATCTGACCAAAGAGCTACAGGTATATTAATCACTTGCACTTCAGTGCACGTGTCCTGTGGGACACACAATGTGAACTCAAGTCCCTGTCTCTTCCTTGCTCCTCTGAGGTGGGGCACAGAGCCTCTCTGCTCAGGTCTACGCCACACTGACTTGCCCTGTCACAAGGCCCAGACATCTCCAGGAGGGATGTTTAGAACTGGCAATCCACCCAGAAGCTTCTCACCTACGCTTCCAGTGCCATCTTACACACACACCCCATGTGTCCTGTGTCCTTGAGCTGCGAGACAAAAAAAAAAGCAACTAAAACCGTATAGAGTAGGAAGGAATTTTATGATTTCTTTGGCAAATAAGATAGCACCTGGATTACGAAGAGGAATCCTGCCATGCAAACCCTCCTTGACTGCAGGGGCACAGAAGGAGGTATCAGATGGCTCTTCTTCAGCATATGTAGCAACTTCAGGTGTTGTGACCATTCTTTGATTAACTGAGCTTTTTATGGAGAGTTTCTTACCAGTTTGGATCACAAACGTTGTTGGCCTGATCTTTTTGTACTTGTAAAAAAAAAAAAGAAGATCTATGCTATTTTACAGGTGGCTAAATCAAGGCACAAAAGGGAACTCAGGTCCAAGATTGAGAACAGGATACAGATTCCTCATCCCATGAAGTTTGGTCATGCTTTCTTCCTCAGCAGGGATTAGAGCAGGCCTGACAAAGCACCATACTTGCTCCTTCTCACAACAAACCATGAGAGCTTACGCAGACATTGATTAGACTACCAAACTGCAGGCCAGCTCCTCAGCTGAGGAGATGGAAGCAGCCATACCCAGGCAGTGCCGACTTCCTGCAGGTGCAGCCCTAGGGACCTCTGAGGCACTTCTGCATCACAGATTTGAGATATGAGCTTGACTTCACAAGAGGTAAGCGTCCAACATACCTCTGCACACACAGAGGAAAGGCGGTGGTTTCCATGGCAACACTCATCTTAAAAGACCTTTCAATTCATCCAGCCTGCTGCTGTGCCCCATATCCCAGGCACACGTCTTTCCCCGTGCTCATCAGCATGCTCATATGCACAGCTTTCTGCCTTCCTTCTGCCTCCCTGGGAGGGCAGAGAGGCCTTTGGGGACACGCCTGAATTTTTCAGATGCAATGAACAATCAGATGATGAAAGCCCCAGTGGGCTTGAGAAGATGGGGTATTTTAACTGCAAGCAGTTAGACTTCAAATGCCGTATCACAATACAAAAAACACAATGGTCTTAACATCCAGGCTAAGGTCCCACTGATATAGCAAAACTCAAAGCAAGACACAATCATTGCTTTGACAATCTAAAAGCATATCTCCACATGGCATTTATTAACTCATACTAGTGCCTAAACTCTTATTCCTCTTTTCCTGTATTAGTAGGTGGTTCTAGCCATGCAGAAGGGTAAAGAGAAAAACCCTCCAGTGTCTGTTTTTATGTGAAGCATCTGAAGCTGTCATACATACTCCATGTTCCTCCATGTAGATCTGTATGGACAGGCAGAAGAGGACCGAGCATTGCCCTGGGGTCCAAGATGCACAGAGTAGCTCCTCGGCCATGACACCTTTTGCAAGTTACGATACAACACTATTACTGTTTCCAAAATCCAGGTGTGTGGGGAGGAAAAGAGTTGGTCCACCTCTCCCTCTGCAAAGAGACCTGCTGAAGGAAGCAATGCTAAATATTATAAAGCTGATGACTTTCACATAATATTCTGCAAACTTACTATCTGTACAATGCAATGCTTCACTTTCACATAAGGAGCATGCATATCCCAAAAAAGGAATTGATGTCTTACTGTATCCAGAGTTATCACATTCTGCTGCATGAAGTTGCAGTGTATTAAATTGTCTTGACTTTGCTGCAACTGAGTTGCAGGCAGGTGAAGTCTACATCACAGCCTCCTATATTTCCTCCTGTAGCTCTCCTACCTTTAATCCCTCACCTTTCTAGTAGCAATACCTCATGGTCTGCTCCCTCCCCAACTCTCAATTCTCTTGCCTTTACTTCTAGTTATGTGAGGAATAACTGAGACCATTTCTCAATACCTGTATTTTTAAAGGAAGCAAAGTGCTTGGGTGTACAGGTGGCAGACTAGACTGAAAATGCAGTAATACTGCTGCCCAGTTCGTTTCAGTGACTACGATTACACAGCATGAGGCATTATCACACAGCGTCCAGCTATGAGCATGATCAGTGGCACCACAGAGGCATCTGCTGCTGTCACCACTTGCTGCGCTTCTGGGGATACCAGCGCTCACGACAAAACGTCAAAGTCTGGCAAAGCTCATGCGTCATGCAGCAACACCCCTGGCGGGGGCACAGGCATATTCACAGTGAATTCACTTTCAACTCTCAATTTCCAGGCTTGCAGTGTTGAGCTCTGAATTACTCATGCTGTAGTGTGGGAGAAAGAAAGGGAGGTCGCTGTCCTATGCACATAAACACATGGTAATAAAGATTTTCTTGAGACAGAAAACCCATAGTCTAACAAAATAACCAACAGCAAAGCACAGTCGAAAGCAAACGTTAATACACTACTTCCATAGCAAGTCAGCGGGTTTCTTTCGTGTGTTGAGCTTAGAGCCAATGAACTAGCAATTAAAAAAATCTCACCCCACCTCCCCATAGCACAGGAGATTACAGAGGTTGCATTAATCAGTACAGTCAAAGGTCACTAAAGACTTGCTTTCTCTCAAGACCTTGCCTTCCAAAATAAAAGCAATGCATCTTGCAAGCACAAACTGTACCTGAGCTGACAAAGCTAGGGTATTAGATTTTGGTGTATATTAATCTATACCAGTAGATAATGCTGAGTAATTTCACAGTTAGCTAAAAAGGTGTTGTTTGGGATTGAAAAAATAGGTATCTATTCCCAAATCAGCATATTAGATGTCAAACTTTCTGTAAATCAATAAAACTCCACAACATAAAATCTTTGATTTTACTTCTTCCTACTCATCTTATGGCACTGCAGCTCCCATCCAGATTTGATCTTTCAGACAGTATAACCACTGCTATTCTGGAAAATGTCAAGAACATTTCATATCTCCTTCACTTCAGGAGAATAATACAATATTTGCATGCTGTGTCATAGTGACCTGCAGCTTCAATCTTGCAAGAGAACCATAAACAGAAATTTGAATGTTATAAAGAGAACTTAGCCTATCATTTGCTTCCAAGTAAAAGGAATATTTGTTGCACAAATAAATTTAAGAGGTCTCAGTTAAGGTCTGACCTATATTTATACTGAAATAGGAAAGTAAAATGGAACAGATGCAGACTTTTACCAAAGCGAATGTCGAGCTTTGACACCTCAGTTCTACCTTTTGCTTTTCAGAAGTTTTACGGTGCAATCAAAAATTGAAACAGAAATAGACAAAAAATGGTTTTCATAAATAATGCTATCTATCCTTATTACTACATTTTGAGATTCAAGATTCCTCTGAAGAGACTTACCCAGAGAAATTAAATGTTTGTATTCAACATGCAGAAGTTTTTCTAGGCAACACATTATCTGCCACAACAAAAATCTACAGTCCCCTCAGCCCCCTCCCACTCACACACAGGTTTCCCAACCAAAATTCCCTGTATGAACATCACAGGCTCTCATACACAAGCAAGCTTCAAGTACCTGGCACGGAAAGGCTGCAGCTTTGCACCACAGAGCGTGCTCCTTCCCTAAGGAGCATCAACTGAATGGGACNTTTCCCAACCAAAATTCCCTGTATGAACATCACAGGCTCTCATACACAAGCAAGCTTCAAGTACCTGGCACGGAAAGGCTGCAGCTTTGCACCACAGAGCGTGCTCCTTCCCTAAGGAGCATCAACTGAACGGGACAGGAATGGGCAGAGATGGTGAGTCTTGTTACAAAACTTTTCATGGCATGACAAAAAAAGTACACAGAGAGCAAAGCAATGTCTGTAAATGCCAAGTTCAGAAAAGACTCAAACACTGGGTTTTGCCCCTGATTTCTGCAGTGTAGTGTAAAAGAAAGCTGCTTACAAGCAGTTTCACCACAAAGCTATTTGCAAAATAAGAGGCCCATGTAAGATGGGATATGAATTACATGGAAGAAATAGCAGCAAGAGCAGCTTTAATAATCTGTGCAGGTGCAATAACAGTACATTGTGTTATCCTTCTAATCGGATATTTAGGAACTGTTCTACCAATGCCAAGCACAGATCTTCCCAGAGCAGTACATACCCTGCTATGCCAGCTTCCAGTCTGAGAACTTGCATTTTCAGAAAATAACTTTACTTCTTGCAAGAGCTGGAATGACAAATTTAGTGTCCTCGGTCACTTCCACATTACAAATTCTCATTGCATTTTGCTATACCAGGTTACATGGAGTTTGACGACTCTGGCAGAAGAGCTCCTAATGTCATACTAACAAAAGCTTTTTATATTAGGTCAGATTCTCCTGTGGTAAATGTGACAGTCCACAGACAAGGTCAGAACAGCAGCTAAATTAATTTTTCTTAACAATGGACCAAAGTCTAATATTTTTCATGCTAGAACTGAAAGTAACTTAGGGTGCTAAACAAAAGCTGTTGCCTCAACTCACTTCATTCTTGCTTCTGCTAGTTTTCTCTTGTTCTTTCTTACTAGCTTAGATCTGAGGTAGCGCTTTGTACAGGAGTGGGGGAAAGTTGCAATCCGTTGTTGTGTTTGACTTTTCATTCTTTCAGAAATTGCCATTATTACTAATTATGATTGTGCACACATCAGCATGTTTTCTTAAGAACATTTCCTGCGTAAAGAGACAAGCTAGCTCCCTACCTCATCCACTTGCCTGCACTCCAGCTCCATTATGAAAGCAAACACACATTTTTCAAGGCAGCTGATGAAAGTCTTGGGTCCCATTCCCTGGCAGCCACACTTGATAAATGACCAATTCATACAAGCTTCGCTTAGTCTGTTTGCTTTACTGAAAGCAGTTTATTTTTAATATTAGAGTAGAAAAAATAAAATTTAAAAGTCTTATTAAATAAATGCAATCTAGAACTAGATTATTGGTCCTGAACAGAAAAAAAAGAGTATGAGATTCCTGTATTTCAGATTAGACACACATTGGTTCCTATCATTTTGACTGCTAACTTTCTATCTCGTGTCGTGTCATATGAGGAAAAAGGGGCTTTGCTACAGAAAACAAAAATATCCACTTAAAGTAGCTATTCTGCACATCTATTCCCACTGCAAATTCTGATTATAGTAATGTCTTCCAGATTTAAGCAAGGACAAGAGAGTACTTGATGTAAAGCTAAAAAAATCCAATAAAAATAAAGATGTCGGGTTGGGGGGGGGAGGGGCAAAACAAATCACCAAACACTCAAAAGCAAGGGGGGAAAAAACAATATCCAGAGGACAAATGCTGAGGGGGGAAAATATTCACAAAGGTCCAATGGTTTGAAAAAATCTAGTGTGCAATACCATATACACGTGCAACCACTTTCCATGTAAACCTTTTCACTCCGTTTTTACACTTACATTCTTTTGTGCAAAAATTTAAGTTATCATTGGAAGGGGCACTTATAGATACAGGCCTGTGTATAGAAGTATAACTAGTGATTTAAAGTATAAGACTTCCTGAGTCAAATCAGAGTAGGAAGATGTACACCCTTCTGCCTCGATGAGGCAGAGCTCCCTGAAGTCTGAGGGAGCCCATGGATTTCACTGGGCACCAGGCTGGACCTACGATCATGACAGTCACAGTAATACAGTATTTGCCATCATTGACATACATCATTGATTTTCAGGCTTCAAATGCATCTTCCACTTGGGAAATGATGGCTACCTTGGCTGCTGAAGCAAGCAGAAAAAAAAAAATTGACAAAACCAAAAGCTGGGTTCAAGTTTTGACCTCCACTTTAAAGTGTTTGCTTCTCTGCACGTACCTGAGCTTTCTCACTGACTTTTCAGAAGCTATCTTTATTTGCAGCACCTAAGGGACTGACTCAGCTCTGGGCCATTTACACCTTCCCCCAAACCCTACAAATAAGACAGTGTTCTTCATGAGACCGCTCCCTCACGTCTTGTCCTCTGAAGGAACCAGAATAGTTTGGCTGTGACATTCAGCTTTGAAATACTGTCACTCACCAAGGGTCTGTCAACACAACGTCAAGCCTTAGCAGCTCTCATTTTCTCTCCTTTGTTTTCTTTTAACAGTAAAGACAGACCGAGCTAATACTTGCCATGACACCCATTTACCTGGAATTGTCCATTTCCTCAAACCACTGCTAAGGAGCCCATTTGAATAGATTCCTAGGTGCTGAAAATTAGGGGTTTACATCTTGCAAAACAACAGGTCACATTTCTCACCAGAAGAGCTAAAAGCTAAGGAGGTATTCTCTCTTGGAAACTTACATGAAGCACAGCAGTGATAAAGAAACTTTTGTACTTGACCTTAAATAACTTCCAAATAAAATTCTGAAAACAAATTTAAAACATTGCAGTCTACAAACAAGAATTCATTCAGCTGTCCATGAAACACTTAGATGACACAGGAACCTAAAGCACATATTTTGCTCTGACTTCTGAGAGCAGTATTCTAGTTTCCAACAATTTTAAGACATGAGATTTGGCAGACTATGCTGTTTACCAAGTCCTCAAAATGCAACATGATGCTAGCTGAATAGAGAAATCCATTTATTTTGCTCATCAAAACGAGACTGGATTGTAGCATTTTTATTCAATAAAGGACCCACCACTGCAGAAGTCTGCACTCCTGCTTCACATAAGCTTGCGGAAGATGAGAAATAAATAGATAAACCAAAAAGCACCTTTACTTCCAAGCTTCCTTAATGAATTTTTACTTCATTGAGTATTTTTAGAGGGCAGAAAGAACCTGTGTTTTTTCCACTGACTCATCTCAGCACAATGGAAACAAGGTTGTATGAAAAGAATACACAGTCCAACTAACAGTCTTTTTTGTATTTCCAATGATGTATCTAAATCCTGATCAAGAAAACATTGAGTCCTCATTCTTACACTCACTTCTTTTCAATTTGTTCTTGCTCTTCTCAGCACTATAAAGTCACTTGATTGGAATAGGCTGAGAATAAGAAAGTGATTATGAGGGCCAGGAAAAGAGCAGCTGATGGCAAGAGAGTGGGAAAGATGCAAGATGGGGCAGAAGACTGTGACAGAAGTAAACCCATTAGACAAGAACAGGGCAAGGTGCACTGAACACTGCCTGGGGCAACTGCAGCTGACACCGCTGGCTGTGTAGGGGTAAGCTGGCAGAAAGATACCCTCCCACAGATCAGGGTACTGCAGCAGTTATGAAATCTCCACCGGGTCACAAATCAAAAAGCCATAGACATCTGGGCACTGAAGCCCAGCTGGCACCAACCAGCTTCTCAGACTTTGAAGGTAGCAACCCAGGACTTCTATCCTATGTATCCAGGGAATTAACCTGGCAGCCTGGGTAGAAAGACAGGAGGTAGAGAGGGAAAGGGAGGGAAATCCAATCAATGATATTTCAATAACTGGAGGCTGGCACAACATTCTGTACTTAACTGCTTTCTTTGTAGAAGAAAAGCCATCTGTCAGTTTGCTTGATAGCCTAGTTCTCCCCTAATTCAACTCTGTGTTTAAATTCTACTGAAGGTATTTTTGCTGTCACAGTTGAGGGGAGACAGGACGGTTTTGTTTTGACATGGAAAGAAAATAGATACAGCTTTTTTTATTCTTTTAAAGCTGCCATCATAGCAACACAAGTAGAGAAGTAGACAGAAGATTTTATGCCTTGCCTGCATTATTCTACAGTTTTCTCTGTAAGCTACTCAGCTTTCTTAATATCTTAGAGAGGAACTAAAAATGTGGCTCTCTGGCCTATTATGGCCCATAAAGGTTTTTTGACATAGTCACCAAAAAGACTTTTAAACTATGACCTCCCTCAATGGTACTAGCTGATCTTTGCTATCCCCATTGTGGTAGTAACTGCCACAGGATTTCCCCAAGGGGTATACAGGGTCTCTTCCACATGGAATGACTCAGAAGGGGCTCCAGGCATTCACTGGGAACATTTGGAGACAGGGCTGGGAAGGCCAAGCACTAGAAGATTTGCTGCCTCTTCCCAGCAGCTGCTCTGCAAAGGCAACACGTCTTCAGTTCAAGGGCGACATCTTAGACATTCCAAAAGAGATTACTTTAAGATAAACAAAGAAAAAATTAAAAACAGCCCACACCACTGTACAGCAAAAACCCACGCAAACCACCCAGACAAACATCTCCTGGTGTGAGGTATACAGGCATGGAGCGACATGGCTGACACGAGAGCGCCCAAGGCTATAAAGAACTTGCCAATGGGCAGATAAAAATAAACGCAAAGCCAGAAGCTAGGTAAAAATCATTTTAGTGGTAACAGAAAACAAAGACAGTTATCCAACAAATGAAATACACACCATATATATATATATTTAGTTTGCAAGTAATGTGGAGATGCAAGACAGTCAAGCAAAAGCAAAGAATAAAAGTTTGTTAGAAAATATGAAAAAATACACCGTGTTCCTCCCAATGATGATGAGATTATGATTTGGGACAGTCATAACTCACTAAACCCTTCACACTAGCCTGACCCAACCTTAGGACCCAGAGAGACTATGGAAGGGCAAGCATAACACCAGAGAAGGGGTAGGCACTAGGAAGTATAAGTGAGATGCTCCTAGCAGTTGTTAAACCACACCACCACCAGTGTTCTTGTGCTTCAATATTGCTTTGAGAAGAGGCAACACAGCAGCCATCCATATATTATAGATTTAAAAGATTCATTCTTCAACCAGCATGCAGCAGAGCTGAGAAAAATCTATTTAAGAAACAAACCCCACTGTTAGAAGCCAGTGGAAAAGCTGAAAGGAAGCTTTGAAAATAACTTTTGGATGAAAATGACACCATCAGTAAGATGTGATGAATGGAAGGACATAAGGTCAAGCGTTAAAGGAAACCTCCATTTCTCTCAGCGCAGCAGTCTGAGTTCACAAGGCAGGAAATCAGCTCAGACTGTAAACAGTCAAGTGCAAGGTTTTTTTCATCCTCTTAAAAAGAAAATTAAAAAAAGGACATCATACTTACCACAGCTTATGGGTAGCTACCTTCAGAAAAAAGGGATTAACAGGTGAATGACAATTATAATACATATCCCTTAAATGCTGTAGTGCTCCTTCTCTATTTTATCTGTGCCAATAAGCTTCTCTTATTCTTACAGACTCAAGCAAGTTTCATACCCATTTTCTGCTGAGCAACATCATGGTAGACAAGCCAGTGAGCTCATCTAGATTTATTTCCCAGTTTGGGCTCATGGGTTTTTGTTATTGCTGGGACATAGGGAGGCATAAGACCAATGTGAGAAGGGTTCATAAAACCACAAATAGATGTCAGTGAAATCTGACTTCTGTGGCATTGTAATAAGCATTGAGCTTCCCCAAGAACGGGAAATCAGCATTATGCATTGACTACAGGAAAACCCCAAACAGCAGAAAACTTGTCAGCCATCCTTACTAAGTGGCCACCCAGCATTTCTGAAGATAGTGTGAGAATTCCTGTGACTACACATAGTGCTGTAATTCAACTTACTTATGGCACTGAACAAACCTCTGAAAATCAGAGGCCTAAGACAACCATGCCCATGTAGTTTCTCTACAATGGGCTCTGTATCAGTACTGGTTCCTGCCCCACCTGTCCCTGCCAATTGTCACAGTACAAGTCAACTTAATATTTTGACAGTGTCTTCCTAGAAGTAAAAACAAGCAACAAACACAGCCTTCGAAAACTCTGCTATTACACATAATAAATACAGTGTTTGCAGTACTTGATGTGCTGTATTTAATAGAAGAAAAATACTGAAGCCTCATCTTATACAACTAGTCAATTTATCACTTTGCAGCCCACATACCCATTTTATGGCTGTTAATTTATTACTTTATAAATTGACCATAGCCAGGGCATGAAGAACATTTCAGCATGCTGTTTATAGAACATGGCTTAACATCTGCAAGCGAAAACTTCAAGTCAAATTCAAATATGAAAGAAGTCACATGTGTGCCATGGTGCCCTCTCAACAGGTGCTTTAGTAATTTCTTAGCGTATTTCTAAGCAGTTTTATGTTGCGACTTGATTATTTGATAACAACATCTCCCAATATCTCAATTCTTCAGAACTAAAAATAGTAATTGTTCTCATTTACTGGAGTGTCTCTCTTGCCATTTACTCACAACTGTATTGAAAGAGACAAATAAGCCAAAAAATATTCACAAAACTTTAGTTTGTAAACATGATGAAATGAGCAGTGAGAATGGTACCTATTCAGAATAGCATGATATTTTTTTAAAATTGCTACTACATGAACAATCGGGCACCAAAAGATCCCACAATAAAAGTAAGGCTCATTTTAGCTCACTTGACAGACAGCTGTAAGACTCATATTGCGCCTTCTTTACAGCTTAATGCCTAGTAAAGCCCCGTGTGAATCCACTAGGCTTCACTGAACTTCTACACATCTTGAAAAACTGATGGACATTCTATCTATTACTTGAAAGAGTAGCAATAGGAGCAATAGGAAAGTTGAATAACAAAAATGGAGACCAAGACATCTCCCTGGACGTACTTGTTTTTCCTCTACACACACTATTCTTCTACTCACATGAGCATCTGTGATTCAGCTTAGGAAATCTATAAATTGCCTGCATGAAACAAAATGACAATGCTTCTCTGTCAATTAGATCCCATTTTTCTGAGCACACTGATCAGAACAAATGGCCAGATGTTAGGATGAGCCTCATCTGGTTTGGATTCACTCACCAAAGAGAAGTAATGCAGGTAGAATAGTATTTCCTTTCATTAAATATAAAGAGCATTATTCATCCAAAATATCTGCCTAATATTTCTCTCAATGTATTTTCTTCATTTCGCTAAAGCCATCTTATATTAGCTTGACGTCACACGGCCTGTCATCACCACAATTTTTACCATAGCAACCTATTATCCTACAGAGTCACATGAACCAGAGCTGAATGTGGCACTGTCCCTATGCATATGAAGTTTTAATTTAGGTCAGCATTCAGCGCTGCTAGCTAACAAAGTGCAGTCACAAGCTGCCTCTCGTATCTATAGAGCACAAGGAGATGTGTACAGTGTGTACCAAGGCAATTTATATAAGGAGGTGTTTTTGCAATGCCACAGAGAGTTGGAAAAAACATTAGTTACATCTCTACTTAAACTTCTGACCACTTGTTTTTCTTAACTATTGTGATCACACTTCCACTTGTAATGGAAGGATTTGTGGATGCACCTGAGAAGGATGTCGAAGACTTGTGTACATACAACTGGAAGAGCACAGCTCCTCTCTAGGCACCTAAACAAAAGGCCACAAGCAAAGTCTTAAAACGTACCCCTGAAAACCCAGCTCCCTCATTCTACCACTCAAGGGAAGCCAATTAATTTTTATAGTGCAAGATACAAGGTTAAAACTTAGCAGTATAAAACAAACCCTGGAACTGGAAATCCAAATCCTGCAAATATTAGGGAACCTTTTTCCTCTGGCACCTCTGTAAGATGACACGGGCTCTCCTATCTTTACAAGACCAAAGTGACAGGAGCCATTGGACAATATAAACTCAGCACCAGCAACTAACTATAGCAAGTGAGAAGGCATTTGCTTGAGCTCAATACTGTGAGTATTTCCGGTTGCCTCAGAGTAGCTCGCTATTTGTTTCTAGTTGGTGCATTGCGCCACTGAAGGACAACTCTTGGGGAAGTTACTCCAATGACAAC
Organism: Steatornis caripensis; assembly: GCA_013398225.1. Lineage (NCBI taxonomy): Eukaryota > Metazoa > Chordata > Aves > Caprimulgiformes > Steatornithidae > Steatornis > Steatornis caripensis. Next base: position 288,458 of record VZSC01014813.1, on the reverse strand, counting down.
CACAAAACAAAGTCAACCCTTAGACAGGAAAGAGGATAAAGTGAAACACAATAAGGACTGAGCAGCCAGTAAGTATTTGGAAATCGGAATTATCACACAGAACCAAAGTTACACAACTTAAAATATTTTCTACTGATTTTCAGCATGAAAAAATCAAATTAGTTCCCAGAAACGGTAGTAAGGATTTCATATTATGCCTGCAATGCAGAGCATGGTACCACTGAGTAAAACACATCACATTGGCACCCGTCTGAGGAATGGGCAGGAGAGGATGATCCTGGCATGACAGATTGATTAGCCCAACCTCAGCGCAAGGTTTTAGAACAAAATTCTGAGAAGGGAAGTCAGAAAATAAACAAAACAATATATAATAGAACATAATTAAGAGGTGAACACATTTCCAGAGGGTCATCTGAAGAATCAAAAGCAGAAATCTAAATAAAGTACATGATCCCTAGAGAGCATCTCTCAGCCTTCCATGCCTCATCATGCCCAGGGCCAGTTAAATGATTTACTTATCTTTCCTACGTCCCCCAAGTGGAAAGCAGAGCATTGCTTCTGGGTTTTGGGCAAGTTCTCAAAAAGTAGTCTCACACTAGGAAACTCTATAAATCCCTGTTGCTAGGGAACCCTAGGGGCTTCTTGTTGTTGTTGTTTTGTTTTTAACCTTCATTTCCTTTCCAATTTCTCCTTCTCAAGCCTTTTAATCTACAATTAGCAAAGTGGTGCAGATGAGTGCTCTCCATTTACAGAAAAAAAACACAACTTGGAGCCTTTGCAGAGATTTCCAGTCCCCCTGTAACAGTGCCTCACTGCTCGGAGCACTCAGATTGTCAAGTGAGCTCTACCTCTAGTCCAGATAAACCAGACATGCAAAACCAGTAATATCCAGCCCACATCATAGGCACTGGGAAAAAGATGATGTAAAAGCTGAGACACACTAGAAAAATATTTTGTAAGTATCATGAGATCTAAATACAGCATTGAGTTATACATAGTGTACAACAGCAAAGCCAGAAATGCTTCAATCAACTAAAAATTAATCTAAACTAAGAAAAGCTCCCAGGAAACATCCTGCTATTTCTTCGTTGCGATATGGATCCACATGCCTCCATAACCCTCCAGGAAACTACAGCTAATGCAATTAGACACATATTTTCTACTGAATCTCTTCCTCATTTCCTGTTCTATGGCCCTTTTACAGGTGACCCATGTGTAGAAACACACATGGAGTTAATTTGTTGTTTTCAGCTATCTTTGATACTGAACATAATCAGATTCTGACCCAGCAGTTCTTGTAAGTTATGTACTCCTCAGCTGAGATCTCAACTTGAATACTGCCCATCTCCAGTTCTGCCTAAATGCTGTATCCAACAAATCTTTTAAAAATCCATAGGAGTCTTAAAAAAATGGTTGCCAAGAAAACAAAAACCATGCTCCTTACAAGTTGTTTTTATCCTCACCAGAGCCTGCTGCTCATGACGCTGGGCCAGAAACTGCTGGTACTGAAACTTAACATCAGACTTTCCAGTTCAAAGGGCTGAATGGCATCATAACTTTGCAGAAGCGTCCCTGTAGTGATGAATAAATTATATTACTCTTTCTGTACTTTACTGCTGTGCACAAATAGGCTGCATCTGAAAAAAACCACAAAATCCACACTTCTGGTTAGCCATTTTTACAGAAATTACTGTGTCAGGGAAAATCTTTTATGGAATTAATGCTGGAAGTTCAACTCAAAAGCAGACTCTAAGCTTTGACTAACGACATCTTGAAGTAGCAAAGACAAGCCCTTTTACCTCTTTTAAAGGCTCACACATTGCCACAAATTTAATAAGACAACAAGATCAAAGCGCTCTTAATAAGCCATTGAATTTCAGCACTCCTTGAAGCTCGGGAGAGCAAGGCTACATCTACAGAATCGCAGTGTTACTGATTTAGACTCATCTCCACCAAATAATAATTTGATCACATCCAAAGGGTGGTTTTGCTTTGTGTCAATTTGTCTCAATGAAGCCACAAGGAAAAAAGAAAGCACAAGATAAAAAACATCAATGAGGAAACAGCATTTGTGAAAGTGAGAATATAATCAGTGAAAGAAACCAACAGCAGCACATTGAAATGGTTTTTCCCTTGGCCACAGCTATACAGTATCAATAGCTTCAACAATCCAAAATAAGACTAAATCTGTAACTATGGTACATTACTTTCCTGCTCTTGAGAAACACTGCCAGTTTACTTTGGCACTCAAACATCTCAGGAGCATTAATCCAATCCTTTGTCTGACCAGATTGCATTCACAGTGCTAACCAAGGGCATCAGGTGGCATTTTGGCCAAAATAAATGGATGGATTTCTCTTGGAGTTCCAAACTTTAGCGGGTAGATACCCTCTATTACTCACTACACTTTCTCATCCACATACAGAGCATGCTGTAACAGCCAAGCCAGGAAGCTTTAGGAAGGTAGACACTGGTGTTTTTGAAGGTCCAACAGATACAGCTTACATGGGTATTTTTACTAGTTTTTACAAGTCTGAAGAGTGCTGAAAAACTGATGTTCAAAATATACCAAAATCCCACTGAAGCTTGCTTACAGCTTTTGAGGATAAGAAGTTTTGTACTTCTGTAACATCATGTCTGTACAGCAGAGAAATGTCCCTGAACTTCCCTAGTTGGGACTTTAAGAGGTATTAACGTAATTCAAAATTATCTATTTTTAAAAGGCACCATACAGCTAACTTATAAAGCTTTATGTTTACAGACAATAAAAATTTATTCTACAGAGTAATTGTGCTTAAGTGTTTTGATGTCTTTGTTTAGTCTGAGATCTCCCAAGCTACCAAAGATCAATAATACCTTCTGGAAAATTAGGATACCTACCTAGACTTCATGGTAAGACACAGCATGACAAAGAACCTCCGTGAGAGCACAAAAAGCACTATCAATTGTACAACCGTCACTGGTGCTCCAGTGAAATGCTTATCAATAACTAGGCATAGCAGAGCAACTTGATAGTTTATTATTTTAGTGATAATCCATACTTCATATATTTTAACTCATCTTAAGAACAGCTCTTTAGGAGCACAGTTATAATATTGACTCCACTGCAGCCACTGGTAAAGGCTACTAGAGATACTAAGCCCAGGATTTAATCTTCATTGACTGCTTCCTGGCCACCAATGTTAGACTTACAAAGCAAAAATAAGATAAACTGTCAAGTCTCTTTGGAAGTTCACTGCGAAGATTTACTTACTCTCCAGTTTCCTGACCCTTCTGTTTTGTTCACAGGAAGGTGCCTTTGTTTCACAATGCATCAGAACACTCATCTCAAATGCTTGCAGCTTCCACCAATATCTTCCTTAATTTCTCTGAATTCAGTTTCTGTGTTTGGTACCCTTCCTAATTGCAGAATAACA